>CM022482.1:21956683-22149786 GCA_011952105.1 Coreoperca whiteheadi | reverse complement strand
GGGGGGGGTCAGCTCATGTCGTCAGGTTCCTGAAGTAATTTGACAAAAGCAGAAGACAAATGGTGTGGGAGTTCCTGGCAAAACCTACTGGAAATATATTGTCAAGTGTTTTATGTTCAAATCAGCTCACACTTCCTAAAAACACACACAGTTGGAGGATCTGTATCGAGGCCTTGAAGGTGTTTGCTTGTGAGCTAAAATAAAGTGAGGCTGATGAGAGAGGGAGAGAGAAAGGCGCAGACAGGGAGCGAAGAGGCGTGAGGGAAAAAGCTTCTTGACCGGTTTTGTCTGGTTGAAGTCGGACTGTAGATTAACACAGTGGATTACGAGAGAGGAATGCTTGTCTTTGTTGAAACCTTTGTGGTGATGTCATCAGTACTTTCCCTGGCACCACCTGGGTAGGATTCACAGGAGGGGCTAGGCTGTTTAAGGCAGCGATCTAGCTGTTGTAATGTGGCCTGATTAGTCACCTGACTCTGCTTTTTTAAACAGCGTTTTTTGACAAAAGACAGGCTTCAGTCAGCAGTGCCATAAAGATTAGCTGCCTGGTGAGCTGTGTAAACAGACTGACGAATCTGTGTGTTTGTGTGAGCTGCACACAGGAATGTGTGTGGGTGTCAGTGTCTGTATGCTGTTGTATATAGTGTGTGATTTAGGAGAGAACATGGCAACAATAAATAATAAGACAGATAAGTTTGAGTGTGAGCCGTGTTTGCATATGTATGCGTGTGTGTGTAATGGAGAGAAAATGAGAGACGGTGGTGAAAGAAATCCAACATGGAGAAAGTGTGCTGGAAAAAGACAGCGAGTGGGAATTGATGCAGGACTCGTGGCAGAACCCACAGTGCTGATGTTAGCTGTCTGATCCACTAAGAGACAGTTGGCAGCAGACTGTCTACCAGCCGCAAATGTACAGTAATTCAAAGCATGCGACGTGACGCCGTTCCCTGCAAGCTGGGGCTGCAGCCCCCCCCCCCACACACACACACTATAGCAATACACCCCGTAAAAGTAACACTGAGTGCTCCATTCCACGTGATGCAATTATTCACAGTTCCATAGCAAATTTGGGCTGAAGCTAATCTCATAACTAAATGGCATGGCGCCGCTTGCAAAAACCAGAACTTCAAAACAACTGTAAGGAATTCAACTTACTGGTGTCAGTAGCTCGGCTTTAGCCTACTGTATCCAAAGTTTATATGAAAAATATAGGCAAAGTTAGTATACAATTGTCACAATACACTTACAGTCAGCAGTGTGCAAATAGGGGGATTTATTGCCTCAGTCAATTAGCGTTTGGCAGCAACATAACTAACCTTCTGTTTCAGAGTAATCAGCACAGAGAAGTATTTTGTTCTTGCCATCTGCACCAAGTCGAAGTTCTGAATTGGAAGATTAAGATTAACAGCAGAAAGATCGAGAAAGGAAACAAAAGAATAACAGCAAAGAGTTGGTGAGAGGAAAACAAGATTCCAACTTTTGTAGTTTAGTTCTCATGAGCTTCACATGACTTGCATTTAGCCCCCCCCCCCTTCAATCCCCACTTTCTCCCTCTGTACTGAGCGCCCTCCCTCCATTCCTCCGCCACTTCCCACCCCGATCTCTCCCCCTCCTCCTCCTCCTCCTCCTCCCCCTCCTCTCCGCGCAGCACATAGACTTCCTGTGTGTCCTGGCCTGAATGGTATGTGCACGGAGTGGGTGTCTGGGAGGCCTTTCATCCGGCATGGAAAGAAAAGAGAAGTCAAGAGAGAGGGTGAAAAAAAAAAAAAAGAAAGCGAGAGAAGAGAGTCATCTTTAATCCGTTTGAGTCAGAGCAGTTGTCCAGAGGCGAACGTGGTGGGGCGTATTGGATGGGGTGAGAGGGCTCCGGTTGTGCCAGGGATGTGTGTGTAGCGTCTGGAGGGGAAGAGCGAGGGCCTGCTGGCAAAGCCTGCAGCCTGCACGTTACGTTTGCCATTCTGGGATGGATGACATCCGGTTTGGGACACGGTTTGCACGGCTGAGTGACGATACTAAACTAGAGCAGGTAGACTAGATACAAATTTTTAAGTGTTCATACCCTACTTTGGGAAAGGGCTAAGTAGAATGTGATGCATATCAATCAAGCAAAATTTGCAACGACAAAATGATGATTGAAGTGGAATGGGAATGCTGCACCCCCCACAGCCTCGTGGGTGAGTGCTGAGCTGCATTCGGCATTGTCAGACAGGGTGTAGCTGGCTGCTGAGTGCCAGGCCTGACTAGACCCTACCCACACTGTGCAGGGGCACACATGCAAGTCTGTGAGACTGCCTCATGTCATGGAAACAACCTACAGTCGCGTGTGTGTGTGCACATGCGCAGGATGCAGAGGGCATGTCTAGACAAGATAGCCTTTAATAAGAAAAAAGCACACGGTGCCATCTGCTGTTTGGGTTGGATTTGGGACTTAATTGTTACAGTTAGTTGAGTTACATGAAATGCTTCTCTCTTCATATATTGCATTGTGTATAGACGTTTAATTAAGTCAGAGAAATATCAACCAATTATATATAAGGCAGGTGGATTCTTTGGGTTGAAATTTTTTTAGGTTTGTTCCGTTCATCTCACAGTTATGGCGAGAGTGTACTGAATCTAATGCGTCACACTGAGCACGGTGTCCCCCTGTCTTCAGCAGACAGTACATGCACTACCTGCAGGTTTAGCTAAAACATCACTCTGACCTGCTCAGAGTGGACTGTGTGTGTGTGTGTGTGTGTAATTACTCATAACACACCATTGATAAGACCATTATTTAAAGTAGTTTGATGCAGAAAGGAAATGAATAGGTCTATGACAGAGTATTAAATCTTTACAGATTAATTATTTTAGTATTAGTAGTGAGCGGGACATCTTTCCCCATTCATTATCAGCTCCGAGATGCTTCACATAAAAGACAGTATATAATTTTATATAATTATTCTGCTGCATTAAACATCAATTTTCAACCTTATTAGAAAAGTAATAAAGGTTCAAACTGAATTATATTAGCATTATAGGTCTTCAGTGTATTACAGGAGTGTAGTTCATTAACCTAATGAAATGCTTTACAGTGTTAGATATATCTATAAAGTAGGTGCAAGCTCAACTTTAACAAATAGTTATTTAAATGTTTATTTAAATGGGGCCCTTGATGTTGCCCACGGCTCTCAACCTGTGAGTAATACTGTAGCATTATCATGGACGTGACCTTCATTACTTTACAAACCCTCCAAATACCTCATTTAGATTGCTGGCTCTTTGACACTTTTATCAAGCATCACCATGACACGACTGCACGGTTGTTCCATGGGGGAATTAGACTCTTAGCCTCATGTGATTAGTGCTACAGTATACCGTCCTACTTGTCCCATCTTTAAAGTGTCCGATTGTAATCTAAAAAAAAACAAAAAACACGTTCAGATACGCTGGTCTTTCCTGCTACACGCCAAGTGATATATACAAACAGATAAAATATGTTTCTTCCTGTTTTTCCTTTTTATTGAGTTTGTGTGTTTATACTTTTTCATGCTGTTAGGTGATGAGGTCAATAGGATTGCTTAGATAATTCAGTCAATACATTTGCTGTGATTTGATCTACATGGTGCTGCACTACTATTTACATGCAATTCCTCACAGATTTGCAGTATTATTTAGTAAGTACAGCCACACAGAGCAGCTAGAGCATGGCTGTAGACCCTATGTCTTGTTCCTCTGTTGGTAAAAAGGAAGCATTGTCAGTTTCCACAACAGTCGGCCAGAATCAGTGATAATCATGCCTGGTTACAGCCATTTTGCTGCCGAGTACTTGAAAAAGACCAAAAGATAATCTGAAAGGAAACTAATATGTATTAACCACAGATAATCAGTGAATCCTATGCTTTCACTGCATATTTATTTCAACACAATACAGTATATACAGTTTCAAAATAAATTGCAAATCTTTGAAAAAGGAAAGAGAAAAAAAAAACTTGGCCTAAGAGATCACAACCAGTGATAAGCAGTATGACTGCCACACTTTTCATCTTCTTAACATATAGCACGTAAATCCAATCTTGAGTACAGAGAATGTATTGAGAAGTTTCAAATCAAATATACATAAATGCATTGCACTGTATACATAACAGTTAAAATAATAATTATTTAACATTTCCAGCAATTTCATTCGATAAATAGAGTGATATGAGAATAATATTTAAAAGGCAGTCGTTTTTGTCCTGGAAAGAAAAGCAGAGAAATAGAAACAACAACCAAAAAAAGAGAGCAATAAAGTTTTGTATGAAACTTTCACCACATTTGATGAATCGATATACTTTCACTTAAGTTAGCATTGTTTTCCGTTTTCTCCGAAGCAATGCAGATCTCAAGATAGTAGGCTGTGAGAGAAACACATTACATCACACATCTGAATAAGCTGAAATAGTAGCACTACTGTAGGCTGGATTCTCCAAGGACACGTAATACAGCTTTTTTTTTAAAGTTACACACAACTTTCCTTCACACGCTCACACACATACACTCTGAGTCATTGAGTTTATGTAAAGTACACTGATGGACACAGTGAGCATCCTCAGGCGACAGATGGTCAAATCATTTTTAGCCCGCTCATTGTCGCTGTAAGTTCCTGGCATCAGAGATAACAGGTTTATATGCTTCAGTATTCTTAGGAAACACCTCTGCAGTGTATACCAGGTGGGCGCTGTGCATGGCAATGAACAATACAGCTTGCATATAACATACTAGTGTCTTTGATATGGTGTATAATAAAAAAACATTCTGGTCAGACTCTCTGATGACACCAAACCCACACGGAGAGGCACAATTAGTTAGAGAACTGTATGATTTTTGTAATGCACAACACATATAAATATAAAGTGTATCTGTTTCCATTTTTATTTTGCGGCTGTATGTATATACTGTATGTGTGTGTGTGTGTGTATATGGGGGGGTGGGGGCTCGAAACAGCAAAGTAGATGAAAAGATTATGGATTTGAAAAAAACCTTATGCTCAATAAATGTAAGAAAATGCAAAATTTCAGGGTCAGAAAACTAAGTTGTTGGAGTAAAATTTGGCAGCACAACACCTCATTGCCAAAAGAGTCAATTCCAGTCAAGTATCAAGGCCTTCTGCCAAAAAAAATAAATAAAATAAAAACCTAGATTTCCAGAAACAAAATCCAAATGTTCAAAGTAATGCAGCAATCCAGCAGTGGCCATGAGATATTTACAAGGTGGCATAAATCAGAATGTTTGTCAAGGCTTGTCACTGATCTGCATAGCAAGGTGTGGTCCCTTCCCTGACTGGAAATCATTGAAAATTAGGTAATGTAGTGTAATACTTATACTAAAGTAAAGCCTTTATGAATTTCTTTCCATTGTGATGTGTAAAAATGTGTGCTGTTCATTGGCGTGAAGGTGTGATGTGGTGCCACAATGCCGTGGCTGTATCCCTTCTCGACAGGACAACGTTTCCATCAAGTCTCACATAGTTCTTTGTACCTTGGCTGCTAAGTAGACCATCAGCTTTCATCCATCAGCTGTATCATTCGGATCCTTGTTATGACACTGAACAGGGTGGTTGTCAAGACAAATTTCCTTTTCCAAGCTCTCTGTCTACTGGAATAAGTTTTTTATATTTTTCTGAAGGGAGGAAAAGTGCCTGAGCCTCTTTTAAAGAGAAATCCCATCTTTGGATTTATTTCTCATTAATTCAGGCCAAATGCCTACAGACAAACACTTTTGCGCCCCCTCATAGCCTCCCTTTATGCTTTCCGCTGGCTATGCTTTCTTGTTACTCCAGTACCTGCCCCAAAAGGTCTCTCTACACAGCTAGAATGGCGTGTTGTATCCAATTTTGTATGATCCAAGGAGATCTGTCTGATCCCATCCCATGCTCAGATACATCTGTAAAGAGAATGAAAAAGTTTGGATAAAGTTCTGAGTTTACCAGAAATTATTTACCTCACTTGGCCTTGTGGAAGATGGAGGACATTTGCTGTGCTTCAGCAGAGGGGTCACCTCATGATTTTGAAGGAGTCAGAGTGATGATACACCAGTGGGATATGTTGTGGGTAATAGCTCAGGAAACTCTCTTTCAACTCAGACAGTTCTTTCCTCTTTTGAGAGCAGCTACAGTAATAATCTTTTTCCAAGAAAAGCACCATCAGCCAACACTACAGCTCTGTTGGAGGTACCAGACCTTGAATAGGTAAGGTTGCTCTTCCAGGTGCCACTGTGGGAGACATTCAACCACAAGTGTCAGCATGCAAGAAATTAGCAGGACATTCTTGTCCATGTGTTACTGAAAAGAAGCTGTTGATCTCAAAAGGAAGCAACACAAGTATTGGAATAATCCGAAAAAAAAATGCAGTCAAAAAGTCAATGTAGTCCTAAGTATGGGAGTAACAAATATACATGCTGGTATCCTTTTGTGAGGATGAAATGAGTTGGTATCATCAAGTTTCTTTAACAAAATCACTCCAAACTTTAGTATTTCCTATGAATCTGGAGGCTCACTAACATTACAATGGGTCCTTATCACTTTGGTTTGACTAACCAATCGGAAAAATGTCAGTGCTCTTAGGAGCAGTTACCTCAAAACTGAGAAAAACAGATTTTCTTGCTGCCTTGAGAGGTTGGTTGGTTTATGGCAGTTAGCTTCTATAGCCCAGCGGTTGAACCTTGTAGCTCAGGAGGCCTCTTTCCATTTTCTGACATTTTAGTGACCAAGGTAATCGACTGATTTTTCAATTAATCGACAGATTTATCGATAACGAAAATAACTTCAACCACTTCATATTAACGCAAAGTACAGAGAAGAGACTTCCCTGTACTGTTATCTGTATTTCACATGCTTTGTTAAGGTTTTGATCTGTATAAGTGGTCTAACTCAGCATGTGCAAACTGGAGAGAGAGTGAGTCGCTTTCTTCCGGTTGTAAACGTATTCCAAGCTTTGGCCTTTTTACACAGTGACCTTTTCAGCTGATAGCGGAGAATCAGTCCCTCCTTATAGAGGATTGTCTGCACATGTGGTGTCCTTTGATCCATATAGATAGAATGACAAAGGTTTGCTGATAGACAACGTTGCATTATTTCCAGTTTGATTATCTAGCAGTCACGGCTCACTGAACACAGGATCTCCAACTATTGAATGAAATACATACTGTTTATCTGTGGCTGGATATCTCAGAATATTTCCATGAATACACAAATCAGCAGGAATTTGCTTTTCCATTGTAGAGCCAGCATGAGCACACTTGAATGTGTATCCTTCTTTTGCAGCTTGAATATTAATCTGGGAGTCTTAGTTAATTAAAGGAATTCTTTGACATTTGGGGAAATTAGTTTATTCGCTTTCTTTTTGAAAGTTAGAAGAGAATATTGACACCACTCTAAATTATGTTTGCTTAGCGTAGTTTGGCATAAAGAATGTAAACATGGGAAAGTAAATGCACCCGACCATGAAATAGTCCCACACATAACCCCACGTAAAACTGCAAATTGCCTTTTTTACACACCATTTTTTGTACGAATTAAATAAACTTGATATCACGTGTTAAATAGGGAGCTTTATTTGTGCAAGTAGGCAGATCTTGAATAACTCTGGACAGGACCTAGCTGGCGATTTCCCCCTCCTTCCAGTGTTCATGATAAGCTAAGCTAACTGCTGGTTGTAGCTTAATTTTTCCCCTTGATATAGGAGTGGTATCGACCTTCTCATCCAACTCTCAGCAAGAAAGCGAATAGCTTATTTCCCAAAATGTGGAAATACGCCTTTAAGTACTTCTAAGAAGGCATGACAGCAGCATCGTTTCACCTGGCCTGGGTAACTCTAAGATGGTTAAACCCATTTAAAAAGACAATACAGAAAATTCTTACTTTTTGGAGGCCTGTAGAGCACAGGCCACTGCTGAGTAACTCTTCATGGGATAACCTGAGATTTGCTTGAGGATTTGTTCTCCATCTAAAGGCTTAGACATCTAAAAACAAATACCTGATAGCTTTTAAATGGACCACTAATTTAATCAGATGTTAGGGGTTAGAATCAGTGGACTGTCAAGCATGATGAAAAGAAACCTCTTTCACACATAAGGCTCAAGTCCTCTAGGTCTTACCCATATATAGTTTTAACAAGTGACTACCTCAACCTAGTCTGGGCTTTTGGTGTGGTTCAAACAACTACACTATGCAACATCAACATGGTAAATTAGCAATGATCTGCCATCCAAACTCAAAGAGTGCTTATGTAGTTCTTTTACAGCTTTCTGAAAATTGGACTTTGTATGGGTCTCTGTTTCATCTCTTTGCTGAAAACAGTTTTTGTAGATTCACTGTAGCTGATTTCTCCACCGTAGAGTATGTGGGCTGTCAGGCCGTTCAAGAAGTGAATTTATTAAGTAGATGAAAAGAGAGAGCCAACACAGAGTTCAACACAAAGTCACTTTATTAAATTTAGGGGCAGGTGGAGCAACTGAATGAGGGATCTTCCTGATCAGGATATCTTTGTTCAAGTGGATGCTGGCTCTGACCAGGAAGAAATGGCAGAGGAGTGGGAATAAGAGTTGACTAAGCGTCTCCCCAAATAATGATGTCCAGGTATGTGATGATCCAGATGATCCCATAAAAAAGGCAGCTCCAGTCAAGCCAGACATCAAAAGTCCAGATTTTAATTCATAAATCAAGAAAAATGAACTCCCAGAGGGTCTTGAAAGTACACACCGCTTAACCGGGGCCAACAATCTGCAGTATATTCCCACTGTCTGTCTGATTTCAAATCACTTATCACACAACGGGACCTTCGTTTTCCTCCAAAGAATAGAAGTTGATCATTAGGGGATGGGGGCACCTGCCAGGTGCATTGCATTGTACACTGAGGTAACTTATCCTCTTCTGCAGCCTTTGCTTTGACAATGTGTTCTGCTAGTGGGGTTGAAAATGTGGCTGTTTCTTAAAATGATTGTTATCCATGTGACCCATGCCAATTTAGCAAAACCTTTATAAAGTCATCGCTCATACATTTGTTTAGCATGTGGACATCATCAGATCCTTTTAAATGCTAATCGGTGTGGACGATCATTGTCAGGTACTTTCGGTTTTCTCCTCTATCTCCTGCAGGAACATTATAGACACGGTGCAGAAAAGAAAAAGAAGCATTTGGAGACAACATAATGACATTACACTAAACATTTTGACAGCCCAGGGGACTGCTTGAGGGCAAGTGCCAGCACATCTGATCCTGGGAAGGTCACAACACCAGCCTGATTGGCAGTCTGTCTAAAACACACTCCATCCTGCGCGGAGAGTCCTCTTCACAGATATTCATAATCCTTGAGTACAGGTAATCAAATCAGTTTTCAGAAGCTGACATTTCTCATCCAAAGGTGGGTGTGGGATATGTATATCCCTTTCTAAAATGTTTTGTTGGTACCTCTCAATAACACATATACTTCCGCATTTGTTCCCCGCTCATTTCCTTCTCTCTCTTGGTTGTTCCTTGATTTGATTCCCGTCTGTCTGTATGTGCTATTTGCTTTAGCAGAGGTGTTCCTTTAGTAACAGTCCAAAACTGAATTTCCCTGCTGTTCTCTTTGCGTGTCCTCCTCCTCATCATAGGTAAGCTAGTACACCTGACCATCAGTGTTCATGCAGTAAACGTTCATCATTATTTGATCTGCTTTGGACCTGACCTACCCAAGTTTAGTGAATTCTGAGTCCCGCTCTTCTCTGCTGCAGCCAATAGTGGCGGTCTTTGGGGATTGGACCTTGCTGATTTCCTCAAGGGCACTGGCCAGAGAGTCCAGGTCCCCCGAGTCCTGGTGCTGGACTTCCCACAGACTCAGAATCACTGATGATGGGCTCTCCTGACATGCAAAGTAGCACAGGTTCCTACAGGCCAGGGAAAATGGAATATTATATTAGAGTAGCTCAAGGAGTACCAATGGGAATCAATGAGTGCTAGTTAATAGATCAGCAAAGAAGTGATTGCCTTGCACTGATTAGAATAAGAAGGCCATTGCTTAGACATTTTTAAAAGGGGTAGTGTGAAAGGGGTAGGGACTCATAAGAGACAGCTTAAAAAAACAATGTGAAAAATCAAAGCAGCAGAGGTCGAGACTTGTCACTAGGTCAAACTCCAGGAACACTGTATCCTACAATTCCCATAATACAAATCAACAGCGTCTTTAATTAGACCTTTCCTGCCTACCAAATGCGCACTTCTTTCCAACTCCTGCAGTTTGTAATGCAGGCTTTCTGTTTACTGTGAAAATGTAAAGTCTCAAGCCCAAGCCCAGATGACATCAGTATGGCATCATCACCGGTAGAAGACATTATATTACCCTTTTCACAGGCTAAAAATGGTACGGGTACAGTACAATGCACTTACAGTTTGTAGTGTGAACACGTGGTTTGCTCTAGAAAACAAGCTCCAAGCAAGATTTCATTTGCACTGATTTTCTTCCTCTGCTGTTGTTATAACACCCATCCAACAGAGTGCACTGTTTCATTATAATAGGATTTCCTTTGGTGCCTTCTCCCCTCTTTTCCTTCCTATCCCGCTTTCCCTCCATGGTACGATGCGTCTCCCACACATTCAAGGAAATAATTACAAAAATCAGCTTAACTAGGTGGAGACATTCCCATTACATGCTTCTTGGTGTGTTCGACTGGGCTGAAAAAACCCCCCTCTGAAATCCGTTCCCATTCCTCAGTCACAGATGTTTGTTTTCAGACTCGATTTAAGTGAAATTCCTTAATCACATAGTTTCTGTCACAATTTTAGTTAACTTTTCCCTCTCATGTTTCTTCAACTGGCAAGGAAGAGAGAATACTCACTTTCAGTACTTTTTCCCTAAAGAGCTTGATGGAGCTGACTGCACAGATCTAAGAGTATTCAAGCCTAAGCACTTGATTATTGACTTCTCTTCTGAAGCACAAATAGCGACAACCCCATACCAAACAACTAAAATCCTCCACAGCCTACGCAAATACTGACCTGACACAACTTCTGGAGAGTTTAGCATGGGTTGAAGGACGGAACACATGCAGAGTTGCTGCTAATGAAGAGTGTAAAAATGAACACATTTTCTTGCCAGAGGCTAACCTGTCAGCGGTCTGAGACATTGCTTCAGATTTGTGCAAAACACTGCATCTTCTCTCCAGTTATTCTGACTGCTAAAGTTGGCCCTTACATCTCTCCTCTCTCGCTCTCTCTTTCCCTCTCTGTGCATGTGTTTCTAGATCTATAATGAAATCAGCAGTATGGCGTGTTACTGAAGGCTGGTTGGTGAGAGAAGATTAGGGCTGACACGGTGCCGAAAATCCAGATTAAAAATAGTATTCAAAGCAGGACAACGTTTCCACAGTGGCGAGACCCGAACATGCAGCATTTCTGCTTTCTAGTCATTATTTTGTAATAAAACCTGAACAAAGCCTACCAGGTGATTTATATATCTGAGCTTGCGTAACACATAGATGACTAAGCAATAGGTAAATAACAACTGCATGCAATAAAGAATAAGAATGAAATGCAGGTTTGTTTAGAGTGCTTTAATTCATACCTGTCAATGTGGAGCTTTTCAGCCAAGAGCTGCCAGTCCTTCCCCTTGGCATTAGCGGTGTCAAAGGTGGCGCTGATCCGCTGACGGATGGACAGGGGGATTTTAAAGGCCCTTGACCCTGTCTGAGAGGTGATGGTACAGTCTGACTGAGTGAAAAAGGGAACCACTCCCTTTTCACTCTAGTAGCAAGAAAGAAAAGAGAGGAGGTGTCAGGGTGATCGTGATGCTGCTGCTGAATATGAAGACAAGGACAAGGACTTATCAAGACAATTTGCAATCTATATACAAAAAGCTCCCTGAGAGGCTCATTAAGCAAGCTCTTAAATACAATCAAGAGTTATTCTGTGTAATAAAAGAACCTATTAAGAAGCCGCATGACTGCCCACGCAACGAGCACACACTGTTTCTACGAGCGCTACTTACCTCCACCACAGACGTATAGACCTGGAGTATCTGCTCCTCGCCTTTGACCTGTCGGACGCTGATCTTGCAGGACAGCTGAGACGAGGAGTGGCTGTATCGCTCCAAAGAGAAGGCACACTGCAGGGGATGCTGGTTACTGGCCCACACCTGAGAAAAGGAGAACTCCTGCAGAGCGAGGAGGGATGGAGGGCAGACAGCGAGAACGATGAAAGGGTTAGGCAGAGGAGACAACAAACTCATTAAATCCCTGCTAAAGACATTCATTATTTGAATCCTGCTTTGCCACCCACTTTGCTGTTTACGTGATTAATTAAGACTGAATGAGTGTCCTCTTTAGCCAATTAATGATATTACCTAATCAAGCAGTTAACCCTTTAGAAAGAACACCAACATTTAGAACCCCAGGGACAAAAATGTATCCTGTTAACATCTGAAAGCTACGGAGTCATTTGCGCGGAAATTATTGTGTTAGTAAGATGTTATTTTACTTACTGTTGCCTGGGAAAAATAATCAAGTTACTTTATATTACTTTTGCATTACACCCTACAGCGTGGCTAGTGCAATCAGTTGGTCGATAAATATTACAGACCACATTATTAGCAGAAATTGTTAATGCAATGACAAAATCATCCTCTGAAGATTATTTTTGTAAACATACAGCCAACAGCATTAAATTCATACTTTCTAAGCCATATTTACCACTTTGTTGGCTTTTTACATTTTCTTTTCCAAATTCTGATACTCCTCATATCCCTTGAATATGCTTGTAAATGCCAATCCGTTAGATCAGGATCACTGTAATGTGATTATGGAATTATAACAGAAATGCCTTAATTTACCCAGTTTGCACTGCACATCCCCCAAAACTGGCAGCTGAAAATCCGTACGTAACAGCTTTGGAGTGAATGGAATTTAGAAGGCCAATTTCTACTTTCGAATTACTAACTACTGCGTGACCCAGACAGTGGTGCAGTGAGAACAGGTCAAAAACACTGTTTAACGGCTGAATCATCCTCTCTTCAGATCCATCAGACAGGCGGATGGCTACTTCTAAAAGCCTCCTTTAGGCAAGAGTATCGTCTAAATGAAAGCCTACAGTCATCTTCCCTGTAGGACCCTCACATAGTTGCTCTTCCCTCTCCAAGGAAACCTTGTTGGTATTCTGGCGGTACTATGGCAGGCTAATTCTGCTAATAGGATGTCACTGGTGGGATAAACATCACAGGGCAGGGCAGAACATGCAGCATATAGACCCCTAAGAAGATAACTATGAGATGTGTGTGTGTGTGTGGGGGTGTGTGTGCGCGCGCCTGCCTGGCAGTCATAATTAATTTTATACGGTGTGCGTGTGTGTGAGTGAGATAGCTGGCCTTAGTGATCTCCTGCTGTGCCCTTGCTGCTGTCCTTTGGCTTTGATGTGACCAAGTAAGAAAAAGGGAAACTGGTAGAGGAGAGTGCTCTAATGGAGGAACAGAGGAAGCTGAGAAGATGAAGGTGCACATATCTGTGACCAAGCTCGGTTTAAACTAGAACTGAGATGCACATACAGTAAACCTGCTCGCTGCTTTGCATTCCTTTACCCTAAGTGACACAAAGTCACAGTTATAAACTGGTTACCTGGCAGGTGGTGAAAGGCTTGATGCTCCAGAGTAACTGTGGGACGTCCTGGATGGACACCTGGAGGCTGAAAGTGTTCCCCCGGAACAGCATCATTTTAGGCTCCTCCAGCAGCCGCCCGCCCCTGCTGCGCTCGCCAACTGCCACCTCCTGATAAGAAAAGGTGTGGGTGGTTTTATCGGGGGATGCGGGGGGGTGGGGGTTGGCAAAGTAGAAAAAAAAGGCAGATATTTTATATGGTTGATAGGCTCAGTGTACCAAGCCAGGACTCCGGTACAGCACGCAGCTTTTCATGTAGAACAACATGTTTCTTTTGAGTGATGTTTCACAAGAATCTCTAATAATAGGCTATGTCCTTACACAGGAAACGCACACAGACACACCGGAGCCTCATTGATAGAGCAGAAGCAATTAGTTGATTAATCAAATGAATCGTAAACTATTTTTCAAACAACATTTCCAAACATGACCTAGTTTCAGCTTCTTATTTTGAGGATTCTTTGTCTTTTGTGAAAGTAAACTGAATTTGGGTTTTGGACTGTTGGTCAGACAAAACAAGCACTTTGAAGAAGTTCCCTTTAGGGCTTTAAGAAATTGTGATGGGCATTTGTCACTATATTCTGAAATTTACACTAAAGATGAATCGATTAATTGAGAAAAGAAAGCAGCAGATCAATTGATAACGAAAATAATCGTAACTTGCAGCCCTAAATTTGCAAAGTCAGTGGCTGTATATCAACCAGTTTCCTCCAAATGCAAAACATGGGTAAGAAACACAAATTAATGTCCAATAAACACTAGAAGTTTTGAGTAATTGTTTTTATTTATGTGTGTGCTACTTGTGATCCCAGGATGCCTTGACTTTTATCTGGCGGTGATCTTTGCAAATTTATAGAAACGCTGTGACCGTGATGTAAGAAAAAAATTAAATAAAATCAACTCCAAATGAAAAATAAAAGCAGGGCGAGATGTACTTTGCATTTTTAAGCTTTCAAAATAAATCCAGAGTGATTGGCCCCTAAAAGTTGAAAAACTCAATGGTGGCCTCCAAGAGCCACTGCTGCTCACAACCAGACACAAAATGGATCAAACCGACAGACTGCACTGCATGAGTGACAAACCGACACGGCTAGAGCCTAAAAATCTGATAAAGAGACCAACCATAATTGTTAGTCAATCATATTGATTGCACGCAAAGATGGGACACAAACAGAGAAGAAATCAAAACAATGGTCTTTGTCAATATTATGCTTTTTGGCTTCCTGCTATGTGATATTGTGATTTTTCCAGCTCTATGGGGAACAATAACATCTGTGTGCATGTGTTGGTCTGTGCTTACATTTTCTGTATCTTGGGAATGGAGGGAGGGCTGGGGATGTGAACCCGGTATGCACGGTGCTTATACTCTCAGTCACACGGCACAGAGCGAGGGCAAATGCAAAGCACACAGGCTGTCTTGAACCTGATCAATTCCTGCTTCAAGCTCACAGGGGAAATGAATTGTCGTATGAAGCACAAACAAAAGCCGACCAAAAAAAAAGAAGAAATGAACAAATAACCATGTCCGACTGATGGAGAGAATTGGCTCTTGGCACCTACATCCAATTGCTCTTTGTTCACATGCAATTCTACCTCTTGAATGAAGCCAAAAGTGAAGCAGGGCTAGTGGCTACACGGGACAGCTATCAGCACTACTTCAGAAAAGCTGTGTGTGTTTAATTAAGATTGGAAACAAACTACTCTTGCAAAAAGTATTTTTTGGCTGCAGAGCGCTTGAACAACAAAAAGGTGCGTTTGTGCTTTTGAGTGAGGCCACACGGCAAGGACATGGGCAGACTTTTCACAAAGCGCCACTCAAGAGCACATTGATGAACTGGTGCCGCATCTGAGAAAGTGTCTCATTTTAACGTGTTCAAAAGCTCGTCATGGGCAATGCAATGCTGAAACACATTTAATTAACAGAGAGCAAATTAAATTACGCTAAGAAAGGGCAGAGAAGCAACCTTGGAGCATCTGTTGTCTTTATAATTAAAAGTCCCTCTTTGTCTCCTAGTCATCAAGCATCTCCCAGTGGCAATGTTACTGAACAGGCAGATCTTCAGTGGAGCACAAAAAAAACACAGCAATTCTTCCAGGCAAAACCACCAGCCGCATCCACCAAACCCTTGCAATTTAAGTGTCTTATATCATATATGTACATCGGAATTCTGTTGAAAGCTCTGTGGAAGGCAATTTTGGCCTGTCGGTCAGTTTGTCCACCATTTTGCGCCAGACTGAAATACCTCAAGAACTATTGAAAAGATTGCCATACAATTTGGGATTAGAACTGGTGATCCTTGGACTTATCCTCTAGTGCCACCAGACATCTGTGGCTTTGAAGGAAATGTCAGGACAACTGTTGGATGGACATTCATGGTCTAGATGAATTGTAGTAGCACTGATGATCCCTTAATTTTAATCTAGCCCCATCATCAGGTTTTTTCAATTAGACTTTGTGCAATGATTTGGCTTTTGACCAAATGCCCACAAAACTAATGACATTCCTATCAGCCTCAGCTGTGCTTTGTTTTTAGTGCTGATTGGCAAACGTTATGCATGCTAACACCCTAAGCTATGTTGGTGCCAACAGTCAACATTACCTGCAAACAAGTACAGCCTTACAGAGCCAGGGCAAACAAAGTAGGTATTTTCTTTTTTTCATTTCTTACAGAAAACAGATTTTTGTGCTTTTCTCCCGTCGTATATGAGAGTACGTTTCATGACCTATCATGTATACAGGTCAAACCTAAAGGAAATCAATGCTTTTCCACATTTTGACAAGACAAAACTATTCAACTATAAGCAAATCTTATTACATCTAACCATCCCTGGCTCTTCATTGTTTCCTTCTATATCCTCCCTCTTCCCTCATACCTGAAATGCTCGGGGCGTGTCGTCCACACAGTAGACCCTGAGCGTGAAGCCCAGAGAGTTGCTGGTATCCGGACTACCAAACACAGCCAGCCTCAGCCGCTTGGCTGCCTCCTGGTTCAGCGGCTCCCCCACAAGGGCGTAGCGGCCCGGATGCTCCAACAGCACATGGCACCTCTGGGCCTCCAGCAGACAGTAGCAGGACGTGCTCTCCTCGTCCACAGACATCACTTCCTTTGGAGGAGGGGATACATCAGGAGAGACCAGGTTTAGTCCTGGTGCATTAAGCACACTCCATTAATAGCTCCTTTTAGGGTTGATCATGAGAACAGCTCAATATTAGAATGCTGTGTTGTTGATGATTTTTGATTGTTGGTTTTGAGGATTCAGCACAAAGCTATACACAGTGGAGCTGCACATGCTGATTCATGATCATGAACATTTCAATTACTGCCAAGAATTTGTTTGCAGGGGGAGAAAGAGGCTTTAACTTAACCGCCAAACTGAAAGCTTAACTCCATTCAGCCTGTGTTAGGGGAGTAATAGTAATTGTTGCAAATATGATTGATTGAGCAAGATCTATTATTCTATCTATCATCTATTAGCTTACTTCCTGTAGAAAAAAAGACAAAATGGCAACGCAGTTAAGTAACGATCCATGAGAGGCATAACTGCAGCATTTTAAATGGAAGAAGTGACTGTATTTTTATTAAGGATCTTATTAAGACACCTCACAGACAGTAAACTGGAATCTTTTCCTCATACACAGACTCAGGATCAGGAACTATGCAAACCTGAACGAGGGCCAAATGAATAATCACACATCTCACTTAACAGATGGGATACAGTAACACTGACAAAACGGATTAGCGGGGTGCAGTCGTATCCGATGGCCGATTGCTCGTCATCATGTGCTCAATCCTCCCTAAATCACTTTTGAAACGTAACTGTGACCCACAGGTCCCCTCTGCATATGGCCTGGCTGAGGAATATAAAGCAACGCGGGGTAATTTAGTGGCCCACAGATTCCTAAACCTGCCCCATTAGCGCTGCAGCAGACATGAAGGATCTCCATGACATAGCTCATCCCCGCCAGGCAGCTGGGGAGAAATGATGGAGTCAAACTCTAGCAGTACAAAAGTGCAAGCTTTAATGGGAATGGCACTGAGAGGCAGACGGAGCGAGAGAGAAGGGGAGAGAAAAAGACAGAGGGGGAGAAAGACCTCCATCTCCCATTAAATCACCAATTCCAGAGATTAGGTTTTGAGTGAGCATCCTTCCTAAGATAAAGGGCTCATTATTTCGCAGTGCCAGAGACGGGTCATGGCGTTACATTTTCTTGGAGAACATCTCTTCTTTCTCCGAACCCGTCTGTGTCTTTCTGTCTGTCTGTCTGCGTCTTCCTTCTGCGCTGCTTCTCTCTCCTATTCTCTCCTTTCTGGTGGCATTATAGCTCCCATCAGTGATGGGTCTTTTGATAGCTCCCTTTTGTGCAACACGGCTGCTGGCAAATTACGTCTGTGTAAATGTCACACAGAGTGAAAGGACCAGGCTGGGAGAGAGCTGCAGGCCCTTCAAGGTCACGCAAACTTGGTGGCCCCGGGGTCACTCTGCCTCAATGAGGTTCCCAAAGCTTTTTGATGAGGTTAGTTAAACATTAAAAGAGCATCTTAGATATGTCTCCTCTGCCGAAAAGGCACGAAAAGATGGAAAGAGGGTGTTTGGATTGAAGTCAGATGTCTGAACAAGGCTCTGTGAGACTGTGAAGTAACTCTACGGGGCAGAGTTGAAGGACTTTTCAGAGGTGTGAAGGAGCTAGATGTGAGAAAAAAAAATCTCACAGCAGCAATCACAGAGGTAGCACTTTTCTGTATTTATAGCAATAAAGTCTTAAATCTTTTAAAAAGCACACTTGACAGTTTTGATCTGTTTTTGACCTCACACTGAGGTATCAGACTGGACTAGGTACATTAACCTTTTAGCAGTTTCTTATTCAAATCTGTCTGTGTGTGCACATTTAATTTGCAATATAGCTACATAGCTAGTTCAAGGACATAAATTCAACTAGAACTTTCTTCTGTTAACATTTTTATAACTGTTTCCTGTAGATGATTAACCATTGTTTCTATGTTTTAGTCATTATACTGTATGTCTCTGTGCTTTATCTCACTCACTGTTGCAGGGAAGTAGTGATTTTTTTTTGCCATTTTATATCAAGAGATTTTCCAAATGGTAATTTTACTAAGCTGAAAATAATAATGTTAAAGCAGCTGAATCTATTTGGAGGCTAGTATTTTCTGCAATTCACCTAAATCCAAATTCGAAGTTTAAATATTCACGTCATTGGCAGTCATAGTCATATCTGTCCCAGTATAATAATTATCTTCGAGAATAGTTGACATGAGACATATTCCCTCATGCCTTTATCTAGAGTACTGAAATTGCAACACTTCTTGAACTTATATCTGCAAGCGGTCCTGTTACAACACAGTTGTATCTTGCTAAATTACAATGGTATAGTGGAACCATAACAGCCATTCATATATTTCAGATACCGTTTTGCCATATAATAAATTAAAACAAACAGACATACGGAAGCTATGTGCAGTATGTACAAACATATTTGTCTTTTTTTCCTCCTTGTTATGTAAATTGTGCTTGTTGTGTTCAAATTTTAGTAACAGCTGCAACGCAGAATTCACAGATTCACGAAAGAGTAATGCTTTAAAATACCATTATCATTAAACTGGAAAAGAAATGAACGTTTCAATGACTAATAGCCATCATTTGCATTTGGTCTGACATTTCGTTTGGATGTATGACAGCATGAGGTAGAGCTTGAAAGGCGGAATTTTATGCAGAATGAAGAATCTGAGCTGGCAACCCTGAAATCGGCTCCGTGCTCGCATGACTACACTGCAGGATGAACATTTTCATCAGAGTAAGTTGTAGCAGTTTTATCGGTTCGTATTGATATTCTGGGCGCTGGTGAAAGTTGTGTGTTTGAACTTGTTAACATTCTGCATTGATGTTACAGCAGAGAATTTGGACCTGATACTTGCAGCTGACGTTTAATAGAAATTGCTTACCTCCCACTTGTTGTCCTGCATTTGTCTCTTTAGCCGAATGGTCCAATTCTCCGCAGCGACCTCCGCACAATGGGCTATGGTCATTGCTATAGGACAGGATAGGTCAAGGCCTGGTGGGCCATACGCCACTGCAGGGCTCAAAAAGATCTCTGGCCCGTCCTCGGACACAGTACTGCACACACAGTAGGTACATTACAGGCACATACTAAAACAGCAAATCTCATGATATCACAAACATTTATGATAAAATTAAGTCATTTTTTCCTCTGCATTTTAATACAGCAAAAAAATTGTTTTAAGACAGTATGGAAATTAAGACATGAACATCACTACTAATGAGTCACTGCTTAAATAAGCATTCAGATGCTGTAGCAGAGTGTGACCCTTGCCTATGAACAATCCTTGGACACTCATAATGAATCAATCTCTGACTAACTGACACACAAACACACAGATACACAGATAGAGGAAGATTAAAGCACCAAGACTAATGGACAGTGGGGCTAGGGAGGACAGGCTTAAGCACACAGCGTGTAAGCTTCGTGGGTCGATGGAGCTTATGAAGCCTGCTCTGGGCAGCCTGCTGACAGATTAACTGGGCCAAGCTGCTCTTGGTCAGGGGCCCAATCTTGGCTGGAAGCCCTGAAGACTGAGAGCAATCAATGGGACCACCATCAGTCATGCAGTTGGCCCGGCTGGACACCTCACATGTACAGAACACAGTATTGGGGCTGTTGTCACTTGAGCAGCGTGGATATTTCTCAGCATCATTAATACAACTGCAGCAGGGACAAACCCTGACACGCAGGCACAGATGCATAACTAATGTGTGGGTGGACCCACACATGTATACACAAATATAGGAAACACCAACAGAGTGAGAATGAGTTTAGACATTGAAAATATAATTCTTATAGGTCACTCTTCTCATGTTGACACATAAACACTGTACAGCCTGACTCCATATATAACCAAGTCAACAGTTG
Organism: Coreoperca whiteheadi; assembly: GCA_011952105.1. Taxonomy (NCBI): domain Eukaryota; kingdom Metazoa; phylum Chordata; class Actinopteri; order Centrarchiformes; family Sinipercidae; genus Coreoperca; species Coreoperca whiteheadi. Next base: position 22,129,204 of record CM022482.1, on the reverse strand, counting down.
TGTCCCAATTCCATTCAATAAGCAGGTTACTAAGCAGGTTTTTAGTATGCAGTTTGTTCACGCTGATACAAAATAAAGTATCAACAAAGTCAGTATTCGTATTAAATGCAGCTGATTTTTGAGTGTGCCGTTGATGTACACTATTGTCCCACAGAGAGGTGGGTAATGAGACAGGCCTAAGATCATATCAGGAAAAAAAAAAGTATTTAATCCTTCACATCTGAGAAGCTGGAACCCACACACGTTTGGCATTTTTACTTGAAAAATGACAGAAAAATATAATTGTTTATCAACCGACTAATCGATTAATTGACTAATTGTTTCAGCTCAGAGAATTACTGTGGTACACCATGTATACTAGTAGTATGCAGTGTTGAATTGGGACACAGCTACTTGTAGGCAATGTGGGGTTACTTCCCTATTTTACTTAAGCAGTTTTTCAACAACAAGTACTGTTATTTGTGAAATCTTCAAGTTAAGAACAGCACTAGTTTCCATTGCTGCATCAATTACCTGCAAGATGCACGACAATTGTTTTATGACTAAGATGGAGGTGGGAAGGTGAGGGGTGATGTATGAGTGTGTGTGTGTGTGTGTGTGTGTGTGTGTGTGTGTATGTGTGTGTGTGTATGTGTGTGTGAGGTGTGCTGAGAGGGTAGGATTCCCACGCGGCACAATGTGTGGTTGAGGTTGTTTGGCTCCTGTTATTTTAACAGTTTCTGTGTGAAAGTTTATTCTTCATTATTCTGTTACCAATCAACACTAAAAAATTAAAAGAGGTTACGATCCGCTGTCTAAAAATAAAATCATACATCCAGACAGCACAGTGGCCCTGCAGCTGCACTTTGTGCTAATCAGCCCCAGGCTCTGAGGAAACCAAGGTTACCTGCTGCTGAGACTATGGTAATTAGCCAGACTGCCTGTGAGAAAAGATTAAAGATGGATATTTAGCATTTCTGATTGTGATTATGAGAACAAAGGAATATCACTCCTGGATGATGGTTAGTGTAGATAGCAGATAGGGGTTATTAGTTAAATCCACGTAGTCTCATATGTGCAGTAGCTACACACAGAACACCTGTTTCACCTTTTCACACAATAGCATCTAGCGTGACATTCATTGCTTTTTTGTCCTTTGCTCAGACCACAATTATAAATAACATTTTGACAGTCCGTCTACACAGAAGTATGAGTTTAACACAGAGTTTAACACAAAACAAAAAATGACACTTACCCTTTCCTGAAACACTGTCCCTGTTACTCTGGATATAATCCACAGAACACGATGCAAACAGCTTTGGTGCTGTTGACAGCCCTTTTATTTTTATATTTACTTGTCAAATGTTAATACTCCTCAATCCCCAGACTATCAATAGCTACTGTTAGCATTTTATGCTAGCCAGGTAGCCAATCATTATTGTTATTAGCAATTAATCGGACTTCATGCAGCTCCCTCTGGAACCACATAATACTTGTACTACTAATATTTTACTCAGCATAAGCATTTTAAAGCTTCAGTGAAGTGTAGACATACATAATATGATTTTGTCAAACAATAATATAATATGTCTTCTAACTATAATTACTTAAAGCTGCACTAATCAATATTTTTATGTGAACAATGGGTCAATGACTACGTGTAATGTAAAAAGGTGTTACTCGTTGTGACCCACCCCAAGAATTATCCTCCAGCTCTGCAGATGCCCTCAGCTCTAAGGAGCATTTTAATTGTTTGGATTTTACAGTACTCAACTTTACTGTTTTGGTTCACTCTCACCGCGCTCATCAGCGCCGTTTTCAGCTGCAGCAGCTCTGAAAACCCACCGTCCACTGTCCAGCACCAAACAGCAGACACACAAAGTTGCTGGGGAACATAGTGGAGCATTTAGAAGCTAAATATATTTCCCTCAGGAGTTAGTGAAGATGAACACCGAGCTAAAAGGAGAGTGAATATTAGACTTATATGTAGGTGGCCAGTGATGCGCTCCAAAATAAAGCTTATGTTGCTTTGTATCTGCTGGATGTGTAAATGGGCACTTTTTTTTGGTTACATGTTAGCCACAACAACTGTATGAGGTGACAAAATGTCAGGGCCGGGTTTACAGCTTGTTGCACTGCACCCACATGGCCAAAAATCAATTAAGGCAGGTCTAAGGGTAAATTTAAGGAGAATATCTGGGTTCAAGAGGCTTAGTAAAGTATTAGTACTAAATAAAGTTGGTCAACTCAGTTGATACCAACAGGACAGTACAAATAACATGACATCAAAAACAACCACTAACCAAAATGTTAAGAGGAAGCCTAATGTGAGGCAGGTATGACTGACACTACAGAGTAAGAGGTGTCGCCCTGCAAAGTATGCTAAAAAAATGGAGGATAATAGTGCTCAACTTTTTCACTAAAAACTTCTGTGAGTCACATCATTTCAGGTGTATTTTGTCACACATTCTGACTCTGCCCTTGGACTACCCACTGTCCCCTGCTGAGCTGGAGAAGATCACACACAAAACAACCTCGGAAAGCCCAGAGGATGAGCGAAAGCTCTTGCGAACACCTGAAACCGAGCCAGAGCTGATCGATTCCTATTCTTTGCAGAGGTAAGCAACGTCTTATGTAGATGGCTGGGGTTTGAATAGGAAGAAAAGGATCCAATTTCTCCTCTGGACTCTGCGGCTGTCAGAAGATAGGTTTTGACTGACAGCTCAGTGGTGCACAGCTCCTGCAGCTTCTTAAACGACAGCCAGAGAAGTAAACAGCATCAAGCTTATCAGAGCAAAGCAGGAGCCTGGAGGGCAGCAGCTTTGCCGAACTGGGGAGACTTTAGGCAGGGGAGTGTAAAACCAGCCCACTAACTGAGCTGTGCCACAACCTATAAATGACCTTTGATCTGTATCTTCACCCAGATGACCTTAGGCACTTGATGGGTGGGTGGAGGCGGGGTGAGATGACAGTTGAATTTCAGACAACACTAAATGTCACTTTTGATTCTCCTTCGGATGTAGAAATGGAATTTCATTGAGAAGCACAGAGCCGTGTTGTTAAGGCGATATCTCGCTAGCAGGGTTTCACATAGACCTGCTGACACATTGATACTGTCTGCTATAAATCATGAACATGTCCAAAAACTGACTTCTGGTTGTCAGATAGCTTTTGATGCTCGGTTGCAAAGAAGTCAAAGGTATTAGACTCCTTTTCAAACGGCTCTTATCTATCTTGCCATTTTCTCCATAAGTAATAGGTTGATGGCAAAGTTATAGAAATAGACTCCTGCTGGCAGGCAATAGTCATCTAAGCTTTGTTGCATATCACGTTCCACTGAACCGAAAACCAAATCAATATCACCTATCATGACTTCACAATTTTCAGCACTTTAACCAGTCACGATAGAAAGAGATATTGTCCCAGTTATGTCAACAAACACAAAACAGGCAACCAGAATCAGCGCATCTTTCTCTGCTAAGGCAGTAGCTTAAGGCAGTAATGCAATCTGTATACAGCTGCCAATGTATTTGTGACACATCATTTCCTCCCCTGTAGTGTCTGCAAGATGAGCACGGACCCCATGCTGGGTGGGAGTATGCCTCCTTCTGTATGTGAGTATGTTTACAGTACATGTGAATGCGTTCTCCCTGTGTGTATGTTTGTGGAGCATGTTCGGCAAAGAGGGGAGGAGACGACGTGGAAGGAAGAGGAATGAGAGATGAGGTGTGACGGGCTGAAAGATTAAAAGAGAGCAGCCTAGGAAGCAGACTGCACCGCCTCAGTGAGGGTCCCTCACCTGCTGTCCTCCTGGTTGATGATCATGTACGTTTCCCAGGTAGTGTCTTCTGCGATCCCCCCATGAGGCACCAACAGACTGATACCTGCAGAGAAGGAGGCATGCAAAAACTGATCAACACACAGCCAGACATGCACACACACCTGCCCGGCTGTCAGGTCTCTTTACTAAAGGTGACAACCAGAGAGGTGATGGCCCCAGAAAAAGGTGACGGAAGCAAGTCCCGAAGGCCTTGTGAATCAATGCTCCCAGCAGTCTCTTTGTCATAAACACACACACACTGTCTCTTCCTTACACAGAAACACATATACACAATATTCTACTGTATGAGAAACGCCGCCAATCTACACTGCAGTAGATAAAGCCCCTCAAGGGACAGGATGATGAATGTAGGCCACGAGAAAGAGCTGCCTGAATGATGTGGTAGACTGAGCATCACAGGTTTACGTTACATTTTCTCCATAGTGTACAGTATGTTCTTTAAAATGTTAAAGCTGGAATCCAAAATTATTTTTAAATTAATTTATCCAGTGAAACGCTAAAAATGATGCATTTACTATGGTTAGAAAAACCTTCCATACGCAGAGAAATGTTGATTGGGTCTGTCAGGACGCACTGGTCGGTTAAAAATGCCAATGCTGTCTAACCTCATCACTTCAGTAAATAATATATTCATGTTCATGTTACTTGGGTGATAGATGACATTTCCACATTTTTCGCTGCAGACCAACACTGACAAGGTCAAACAACTTCAAAATTCAATACAAGACGCCCTATATCCGCTTTCCTGTTGTGTTAAAGTGTGGTAAGTTACACCTTCTCTCGGATATCTAGTTTTATTTCGAAGGAATTTCAGTTTACACACAGGAACGTGTCAAATGAAATTATCCTCGCAGTGGGCTGGGCTCACCTGTGTTAGGTACCACCAGCCTCCCTCCAGCATGACCAAACACCGCAGTTGCTTTGTGGAGAGGCCTGCTGGGAGTCAAAGAGACTTGTGGGGGGAAGAGGTTTTTGCCTCTTCTGCCCAGCGTCGTCCCCACTACAACCCCTCTATAGTCCGGAGGCAGGCCCCTTGGAAATGTCTGAGTGTGGGACATGACATGGTACTCTGCCCTCTCTGTCACCCCTACAGATGCAATGAAAGAACTGTGACTTTGTTGCAGTCAAACTAAACATTAGGACAAGAGAAAAGGCAGGAATACGGCATCACTGTAAACTCCAACAGCATTGTAGACACACATGTAGCATCAAGAAAATAGCTCTTTTGAAGATTAGAAAGTAAAATAAAGTATGGCATAAACCAATCACTCTCTAATTGACCAATCAAACCCTTCCCCCAAACAGTGGTTGTCCAATCATAGCTTAGCATCCGAAACAAGGCTCGGCAAGCCTGTCAAGTTCGCCTCACCCTCCCCTTCCAAGTGTGTAGGAGAAACTACAGTGGCCGCGAAACTCGCAAAAAACGCGAAAGGCGCTATCTAGAGCCAGTGAGTGGTTTGTCCATTCTGGGCTACTGTAGAAACGAGTGCAACGAGTGATGGTGCAACATGGCGGCCTCCGTGGAAGAGGACCCGCTCCCTCTCTAGATACAAACGGCTTATTCTAAGGCAATGAAAACATGGCGATTCCATTTCGCCAATAGCTCCTTCTTAATGTTGGACCTTTAAGACTCCTTTTACAGAAGTGTCATTTGAAAACGATTTAGCTGGAAACATTAGAAAGTCAACTGGAGGCAGCGTTTTATCAACCAGCTCATTTCAATCAGCTATTCAGTTAGCTATTTAGCTAGCTGATACCAGCAACAGTTGTCACTGAAATAAGAAACCTGGAGAAGGACTCATAATTTAAAATATTACCATGAGTGGTAAATCTGCCGCTCTTATCACTGTAAACTGCATGTGTGCTGTGCAAGAAGGTAAAGCTTGACAGGCGTAGGGACAGTAACTAAGGGAGACGTGGCTAAGCGAACCAACAACAGTCAAGAGGGATTATTATTCGGACTGCAATAGCAGAACTGTATGCTACGCTTTCGTTCTTGCCTTTCCAAAAGTAGTCGACTACCACGGACATAGCCTTTCAAAACAGTTCTATTTTCTGACCTTTGACCTTGAGATCAGGCAGTGGGTCAAGGAGTGAGCGCTCGGCCATCAGCTCCTTGTCAATGGAGTCCTGAAAACACATGGGGCTGGTGTAGGTACGGGAGACTGTCAGATCAGGTTGCATGGATGAATTAATAAGCAGGGGGTTTGCTGAAAAACACACAAAGAGAAAAAGCTAATTACTGTTAATAATTAGACATCTTTAAGCAACCATTACATTTCTGGAGAGTAAAACTAGACTGCCACCATCAACAACAATCAAAACCTAAACGGTATGTCACAAAAATTTGTTTTTGTTTTTATCCACCTCTGGCTATTGCCATAATATCGTCACCATGGAAACAGGAGTTGCATAAACCTTACTGTACAAATGTCTCAATTAAAAGTGAAACAGCTGGGGTGTAGTAATATGCTTTAATTTGATGTCATAGGTTGACATTTCTTTGCTGAAATATTGCTTTTGAATCAAATTATAGATTTAATAAGAGATTATAATGTGAATATTTACATTTTTCCTTACATTTCCAACTTCAGGGGGTGCATGCAGACGTACGAGTGTGGCTGTAGCTACAGCCAGTCACGTACTGTAGCAATTTGTATGTATGTTGTACTGGAATTAAAACACAGACTCACGGTACCTTGTGGATCAATCAAGAAACACAGAGCAGAGAAAGTTATTACAGATAAGATGAATCTGTTTATTGTAAGTTGAAAATATTTTGTGATTAATGACTCATTGACAGCTGTTTCAGCAAGCATGAAATGACAATGGAAGACACGGTTAAGTAAACAGCGTGGTTTCTCTTAATGAGCAAAGAAATGCTACATTGCCAATTTATTTTGTTGGTAAACTATGTGAGTTGTTGTCATGGTGACTCACGATCAAGGATGCGATTGCAAAAAAATAAGTGAAATGAAATGATTACTGTGTAACTACTGTAGAAGGCTGCAACATATAAGGAGGGGAGGACACGTTGGATTTTATGGAGGTTTGGCTGTTTTAGGCCCCCTATTAAGGGGAACAGGGACCAAGATTAAAGCTTTCCCTGTCTCCTGCTGTGTTATCAAAATGAACTTTATTATGCCCTGCTGAGAGCTGTTGCTGTGGCGACCCATAATGCCAGCCTTGTAAAAATATGCCTCAATCTGTGGGGCAAAACACACCACGTTTCTGAGCTCCGATGTTTCTGTGTTTGGAGACACGAGACCACAAATGCTCCATTTGGGAGCCGGTTGGAAAAAATAAAGAAGTGATAACACTAATAAATTACGTTTTTAATTTTGGAATCATGAATAATTGAGTGAAATTTTGTTTGCATTTAAGATTACACCAAAACAGGAGACAATGCCACAAACTGACTCATTATACTGATGAGACACCTCTTGTTCAACACATTGCTTAAGTTGTGGTACTAAAGAAGGCGTAAGTAATAAAGAGATAAATTGCACACAAAATGCGCTTGTTACCATGTTTCAGTGAAAGTTTATTGCTTTGGGGCATACTAATGTTTGCAATAAAGCAATAAATGCACGGTGTGCGTTATAGATTAATCTTTATACTGTAGGTTATTGGACATTTAGTGCACTACAGCACATACAGCAAGAATCTCCAGAAGACTCAAGTAAACAAACTGAAAAATTAAATAGTCATTTTGGCCCCTAAAGCATTTTAATAATTGATGTAATTATATCATAATACAAAGAAATGTATGCATAATTCATACACACATGCATAAGCCTCACTCCATTCAGCTTCCTCTGACTGTGTGTGTGTGTATATTTCTATACACCTATAGAGACGAGCTGAAAAATGTGACCTGTGTCTGATCTCCCTCCTTCATTCGTGCAGAGTTCTGATGTTTGGAGGAGAATCACACTTAATTTATATTAGAATGTCATCACACTGTATTACCAGGCAAAACTACAGACTCAAGTCGATTTTATACAGATTTTTAAGGCTTTTGAATCATCTAAATAATAAAAATGGTACGATTGCAATCTCAGTCATAAAGCTACATTTCCTTTTATTTGTATAAAAAGGAAATCTATCAATTCCTCATATTTTTGACTACAATCACCAGATTGATTCACTAATAACATACACAAAACAAAAACTAAGAAAAAATTAGGATTCCAGCAAATATACATAAAGCTGTACCTTTAAGGCAAATGCAAGCAATGCGCCGTTTTCATTGTGCTTGTGCCTGTTTGGTCATTTTGAGAATCCAGATGAACCCACTTGAGCCAAGGTGGGTGTAGTGGCACAGCTGAGGTTATATTTATAAAAAATAGGTGGTGGAGAGCAATTTTAGTTTATTTGCATCTTTAGATGGCAAAGACAGTCTTCGAACATCACATAAACCCTGTATTCATGTTTGTTTAGTTTTGCCGCTTAGAGTTCTAATATAGATTTAATTTTTTTTTTTAAATGTAAAGTTGAAATGCATATTAAAACACAAATTCAAAATGAAGGCTGTTGTGTAGAGTCACTTCAGTGTTAAATCTTCTTCTTCTTTTCCTTTCGGCTGTTCCCTTTCAGGGGTCGCCACAGCGAATCATGCGCCTCCATCTAAACCACAGATCTTAACCAAAATTATCATCCACAATTGTTGGTTCTAAACACTGTATAAGGATCTTATCTTTCATTTTACCTGTAGCTATCATACAACAGCAGGAATTATTGGTGTGTCTCAACTCTACTCTTTAATTTATGGGCTGTGCTGAGTGTAATTATGCTCGAGTCAACCAGCGTGCATACCTTAATTAATTAATTAAATCATGCAACATGGCACCAGACTCTAGCAAATTAACATTTTCTACACACCGCACTGGTAAGCTATTCTGCATATTTTGAATGACTACAGTGAAGATGCTCTCCTCAGGATACTCAGATTATTAGAGGGAAATGATTACAGGAAGCATTATCAATGGTGTGTATCTGATTTCAGAACCAACTCTATCATTATCTAACAAAACCGTTCTTGATTCTTTTCCTAAATATCTGAACATATCTGAATGTATCTCTCTTTGATTTTAGCCGCTAGCTGTATCATCAAGTAACATTAACAAGCTCTTTTGTCCATTTTCTGTTACTTCTGAGTTTGCATGCAGTATGCCGTGGGAGGCCTATGTTCACAGTGGGATGTAGCCTTTTTTGGCCCAATTTTGAGTGTAAATCAGATATTTAAGACACAGTCACTGGCTCACCTTGACGAGAGGTCTTGAAGCTGAAGGACTGGAAGCCCCCAGTGAGGGCGGAGGAGTCGATGACATCAACACCGTACTCACTCTGGCTCCTTCGGTAAAGAGTGACAGCGATGATCAGAAGCACCACTGTCACCACCCCCGCAGCAAGGCCGGAATACAAGGCCACATCACTGCTGTTCTCCACACCTTGGAAAGGAAGCGTGAGCAAGAGCGAGAAGCATACTATTGAGCGACTTTTTACTTTCGCTTTCTAAGTCTACTGCGCTTAATTAGGAAGCTAGGAGACATTTTCTCCCAGAATAAACCGAAAGCCTGTGTTGCTGAGGAACATCAGCTGAGTTAAAGTTGTGAAAGTGCCTTCATAGGAGGCAAGTCTACTTTGGTTTCAAACTACTTTAGCGCCTTTTTTGTTTTCTGTTCCTCGTCTGCCCTGCCTCCTGATGCACAGCTTCATTGTTCCATCCTGGAGTGTTAAAGCTACTAATGAGGAACCTCGGAAGGAAGGCGATTATAATCAACCCAGTACCTGACTGTCATTTCAAACACTGCTTGGCTCTGGTGTTGGAGGTACTCTGCGTTCCACTGGGATAATGTGACAAAACCAATTCATTAAATTAGCTCATCGGCAATGATTATGCTCTATCTGGTCCCACCAGTACTGCAGCGTCCAACTCCACAAAGAAAACGAATGTGAGGGAAATAAAGGGGCTGCTAGCTTGTTCTTGAAAGATAATGAGATCTGTGCTGAAACAGGACATGCTGAGAAATCCTCTAAGTAGCCTGAAGCTCAAATGAGGAGAAATTGACAAAATATGCAAAGCGGCATTAACAGCTACAGTAGCAGGTTAATTGAGGGCTTGGGGAAGTTTTGGCAGTCTGGCTGTATTCTTTTTCCAGTTTCTGACAAACAAAAATACATAACTGTGTTAAAGGACAAGCAAGGAGAACATGTGCTTATGGCTTAGTAGGTACAGTGTCATATTTTTCCACTGTGCAAACTACGGAGCAGGAATCAAAACATAAATGTCCAATTACCTAAGACAGCAATAATGCATAAAGCAATGGATACACACTGGTAAACTACTGGCTGCTTGGCTTCAAATGGCAACCTGATGAATTCAAAAATAATGGTATCCAAATGACTGCTGCTGATGGTCCTCAATAAAAACCACTGTTGACACTATCCTCGCTCGTCAAAAGTGGGCTTTGTGTTACTTTACATCTCCAAGAAATAGTATAAGTGTCGCCTAGCAACAGCTGAAACAAGCAGCCCAAGTGTAAGTAATGTATAACGCTGATGATGACACTAAATAAGAGCAGTGAGGCTACCTGAAAACAACACCCTCCGGCCAATCAATGTATCGTCGGGTGATTGTATTAACAAAATTATTGCACACCTTTCTCCAGTCAGAATCAAGGCCATGGTTGTAGACCTCGACATCTTTCAAATAACATAACAGTAGGTAATGGAAGCTGAGGAGAAACTCACCCTGTGGCTTAGCATCATGTAGCAACTTTCGATCTGCAAAGACAGAGAAACATCAGAATTTGAGTTTCTCTTTAACCTTTTTGTGTTAGTTTATTTAATTACTACTTGTGTATGCATCCATGCCTGTGCACACTGTGTGTTATGAATAATGAAGATGGATGAGGGTGCTGGTAATGAGCATGATTATAATGACGATCATGATCTAGCCCACACTGCCAAAAATTACGAACAGTAAATCTATAATGACACAGTCCCTGAACACAATGGGTCTGACAGTAATGATGCAAAACTATCCTTTTCTCATTGTTAACCAGCGGAGAGAGATGGTGATGTTACCCACTCTGCGTGCAGAGGCCGCCGGTGCAGTTGTCTGTAGCCAGCGCCACCCCGTCACACAGCCGTCCTCCATGTTTGGGCTCCGGAGCTGTACACTCTCTGCTGCGCTGCCTCTCACAGTCCGAACTACACACCGACCACTCGCTCCACTCTCCCCAGCCGCCATCCACTGAGGGAATAAGATACAAATCCAAACGTTTAAGAACAGAAGAATGCACATACACGGATTTGATGTGATGATGCGTGGTTCAAGTACATTGTCATCCCCTCTTTTACTTTGGACTACATGCAAATGTGTAAACAAACACACACATACAAGCAAAGTTCAAAAGAATAAAGAAGATATAGAAAAATACAGTAAAAGAAGATACAGAGGTGAAAAGAAGCACTTTTTTTAAAAACTGACATGACACAGATGCTCACTTTTCTTGTAAAAGATTCAAACATCAAGCCTAAGTTGTCCATTTAACAGTTCTCTGGGACTTTGAAAAACAATTTCAAGATAAGTAGAGCTGCACTACTATCTTTACAAAAACATTTTCCTCCTCAGGGTGCCAAATGTGTCACGCCGTCTTGCTGACTTGGAGGACAAAGACACTCTGCTTATGCCACACTTCATCAAGTCTCCACCTCCAAATTGCTCTCAAAGTTCCCTTCTTCCTGCTAATGTAAACGCAAATGTATCCTGTTTAGGTTCAAACTCTGATGCGGGAGAAAGAGTCCTACAGAAGGAGGCACTTGGCAAAGAGGAGATCATGTTTAAAGGAGTGCACTGCCATATTTTCATCTTAAACCATTTTTCTTTATACTGGTGCTGTGGTTGAAATCATAAATTTGTCTAGAAAAAAAAAACACAGAGCAGATTAAACAGAAGTTTTGATAACTGGAACTGCTGTTCTGCTCTTCCTCCCACAACCTAAGCTTCAGCTGTGTGTCTCTCTCTCGCAGGTTAGCTTTATTCCTTTCTTTTTTTCACCCCTCTCACTATTTCCCATTAATTTTCTCCTCACTTGCTGATATTTAAGGTCCGCACCATTGGATTTCAGATACAAACCACTTTCACTATCAGCAGTGCAAACGTGCAATGCACCCGCTGTGAAATGTAACTGGTTGAAAGAAGACTACCGCTAACCACAAAGTGTACCTCAGGCTTTTACACTGATTTTTCTACCTTCAAAGCTGACACAGTTCTCGGTTAATTTCAGGTATTAAAATCAACTGACTGAGCCTTTAAAGTCTCGTGAGTAATCAATCACAGAGACCATTTTCACTCTTTGTCACATTTACTTTGTTATTGTGTGGAGAAGCATTTGATCAGAGAGAAACCTCTCCACATTAATGCATTCAAGGACGTGCTAACATTGAAAATTCCTAGAGCTGGCTGTCAAACAGCAGTCTTTTTAAAGGAATAGTTCAACATTTTGGGAAATACACTTATTTGCATTCTTACCAAGAGTAAGTCGGTAAAAAATAAAACTCGAGGCTGCAGATGGTTAGCTTGGCTTAGTATGAAGACTGGAAGCAGAGGCAAACAGCTGGCCTGGCTCTGTCCAAAGGTATAAAAATCAGCCTACCAGCACCTCTAAAGCTACCTAATTAACATATTATTTCTCGTTTGTTCAATCTGTTAAAAGTCGGAAGTGTACAAACAACAATTTGAGGCCTTATTGGCAGTTATATGCTGCACTGTGTCTTGGTCAGGCACAGACACGAGACTCCAGAAAGTCACTCCACGTAAAGCTACGAATAATGTTTTTTACCCTTTGTACAAATTAAACATACAAAGGTTCAAGGTTCAAGGTTCCGCTTATTGTAGTTCCGCTTATTATACAATACAGGACAGAGAATGAGATGCATTTGTAGACCCCACCACGCTACATGACCAGAAAATATATTAAAACGTTTTTGAATAATATAATATATAAATAAAATGTTTAAATTAGAACAGAATAAAAACAATAAAATAGAACCAAGTAGAATTTAAAAAGGTAGAACTGAAGGAAGAAATAAAAAAAACCAATATATCATATTTACAAGGAAGATATACAGTTATGTATGTACATACATGTATACACATATAAACAAAATAATATGCAAAATATCACTGTAATATGCAAGTTACAGTGCACAGACTTGAGGTAGTAATGGGAATGAGGTGAGTACAAAGGTAGTGGAATGGTGTAAAAAAAGACCAACATAACAGAATTTAGTGTAAATTTCACAGGTAAAGTGCAGTGTATAGAATTAGACATTAGAGATTAATTAGTGAGCTTTTGTGCTGGTAGGCTGACCTTTGGACACAGGCAGACTAGCTGTTTCCCCCCCCCCGCTTTTAGTCTTTATGCAAAGATAAGCTAACTGCTTGCTGGCTATGGCTTCATATTTAGATAAGAACGGTATTAATCTTCTCATCTAACTCTCGGCAAGAAAGCAAAATGTCACACTATTCCTTTAATGCAAGAAATAACCAATTTCACAATATGGCTCATGAATGCAATGCTTTCAAGCACCTAAATCGCAAATCTCAGAGCTTTCTTTAATGCACCCATGAAGGCAATTTTAAGATTTTCATGACAGAACTTTTAAGTGGAACCTGTGAGGTGAGAGGACAGTTTCAAAAACTCTTTTAACCATATGCACAAACACTGACAGCATGGAGACGCTGTCCTCGCGCTTACCTGGACACAGTGTGTTGCACGTGCTCTTCTGTACAGACATGCCCTCGCAGAAGGCTCCCCCATTGAGAGGAGCTGGATTTGTGCAAGTGCGAGAACGTTTCTGCACACCGCGGCCACAGCGTACATTACAGGGCGACCAGTCGGTCCACGATGACCAGCCTCCATTCACTGTACGTGCCAAAGGGAAGGGAAAGGGATGAACGGATACTTCAAGAATGAAAACTGGCCTACATTCTGTGGTTAACAATACATTTTATGTCATGACAAACTGCACCAGAGTGACAGCACGGTTAACGTTAACTCAAAAGTGACAACTGAGGTGTCTTTGCAAAGATAATTAATGGTGTCTTGCCTTCTCTATAGTTACACTTCTTCCTCTGATTTGTTGCCTAAAATAATGCGGGATGATTGACTCATCAGCTCATTTGCTGTCTTAGCACAGGAAGAAATACTCTGTCCCACTATTATACATCTGTCTGAGGCCATCAGGAGTAGTAAGCCTGTCAGCGACTTCATTAGCATTAAGGAAATTAATGATTGATGGGCCTCAATAATGGACTGTCAGAAAGAATTTGATGAATTCCTACAGCAAATGTCCTCCCTGAAAAAATAAAAGTAACAGGATGAAAGGTCAGTAAAATGAGCACTGAAACACTTGAATTAACAAGGTGTTCCTCTGGTGTGAAAGGAGGTGGTGCTAGTATGACATCATAATTTCACTTATTCCCCTTTGTCTCTGCAGAGCTCTCTGAGGCTATAAAAAAATGCTGAAAACAGTGTCTGCTGGCCTGCAGTATACAAAGCGATCCATGCACGGTGTTAAGTGCTGGCAGATAAAAGCCGGGGAGTTGTGACAGCCCATGCCACTGCCTTTCCACCATTAATAATTGAGTTCTTGTAAATATTGTGCCTGTGTCTCTTTGTTTTTACACTTCAGGGATCACTTGCCCATTACCTACTCATTAGACTCTTGTGTGAAAAAAAAAAAAAAAACACATGCTGTGGTTGAGCAGTGCTTTTTGTATTAATGACTTTGGGGAATTTACTTATGCTGCCAATTTGACAGCCTACTTCTGTAGTGAAAATTGATATTATGCAGACAAGAAATCTGTTTGACGTTTTGCTCATCTGCGCTGCAGACCTAAAGCATTCTACCGTCATGCCTTTTTGACTCAGGCAGAATCTAACTTTTGACACATTTTCTTTTGAAAATTAAATTAAAGTATATCTGGAATTTCACAAGTATATCTTACCATAGACTACAACAGTAGCTGTTGCACTGCGTCTCTTGGCCACAATATTGCTGGCAACGCAGGTATAGTTTCCGGAATCAGACAGGCGGGCTTCTGAGATGATGAGATTATGGTCGCCTCTTGTATCAATGACACCTTCAGAGCTGAGAGGCTCTTCATTTTTCAGCCATTCCACCTGAAAACAGCAGAATACATGAGTAACTCAACAGGCTAAAGGCATTCATGTAGACATAAAACCCATTTAAAGATGTGACAGATTAAAATAGACCATATACTGTATTACTAAGTTTTCTGTGATCTGATATAGAATATATTTTAGTTTTATCATAGTTTAAGGTTAGAATGACTTACTGACATCGGCAGTAGTGAGCGTGTGTAGCTTTTGAGCTGTGTTTTGGAACACTATGCTACCTTACCCCGTCATTTATATAGCCCAATATCACAAATTGGCCTTAAGAAGCTTCACAATCCGTGCAGCATATAACATACAACACCCTCTATAGACTCTCGATCCCCCCCAAAACCCTTTAACCAATTCAGTAGCCGTGTAAAGTAATAAGGAACTACAAAATAAAGGACGCTCTGTTGATGCTTCTCTCCTCGCATGACTGGCCCTGTAAATTGCTATTAATGTGCCACTGGCTTGAGCTTTTCATTGAGAGAGACGAGCTGGGGCATGAGGGAGTGGGGTTTGATTTATGGCAGTGTATTAGAGGATTAAAAACTCCACCCCACTGGGAGCTCCATGTGTTTGTGCATGGGGTTGTACTCCAGTGTGTTTGCGCGTGTGTGTGTGTGTGTGTGTGTGTGTGTGTTTGTGGACAGTGTCCGTTTGCCAAGGGAATATAACACCAGCCAACAAACTCAGAGATTGCTTTGCTCTTTCGAAGCACCCTGGATGAAAAAATGTAGCTAGAAAATCAATAAATCAGGAGTCATGTTGTCACAAACGTTTTTTTTTCTCCTTTTGATGGCCCAAGCAGTCTTTCATCATGTGCCTTTAATTTAACTTTTTTCATCATTTGGCTCCACAGCTTTCAAGACAAACCAACCAACCACACTGGTGGGCTGCATCGGTCATTCTATCAATCCTTGTCTTTATATTTTTGCCTCTCACTATTTCACACATTCAGTGTCTAATCAACCCCAGTGTTGCCGTCCCATGCTGTATTACATTCTCCACAGCTGCTACCATCAATCTACTCAATTATGGAAGCAGTCAGTTTAAACCTTCCATAGTGGAAAAATAGTGCAAATTTCTATTTTATTCTTACAAAATTCACCCGTATCTTGAGGTTTCATCATACCAATTATTATTTTGCTTTTATGCATATGCAAGGATTATTTATGCAATTACATTATAATCTTGTATTTTGCTTCAAGCACTGACACATTCTTTTTCTTTCTATCTATCTATCGTCTGGTACACAGTTGTTCTTCCTCTGATTGTACAAAGTTTTGTAACCAACTGCAGCCCCATCTAGTATCTGTGAAGTAGGGAATTAACCTTGACAAGTAGGAGGTTTGTACTTTATCACCTCTGCAAATACTGCAGCCTCTTTCATGAGAGGATGACAGAGGTGAGCTCTCTTGTTTTTACCAGGGTCACATTATACATAGCCTGTGTACTATCTGCAGGAATTCGAAGATATTTTCTCTCAAAAGGCATCTCTATACTCCATTAAGTGTAAAAGTTCCAGTTAAATCAAGGTTGAAAACAGCAACAGTCAAAACTAGGAAGGCAGGGGAGATGAGGCAAACCTATCCAATAGCGGATCAGGGTAGCAAGCAGGTGTCCAAAAGGCAGGCAGGGGGTCATAACAGGCAAAACTCAGAAAGGCAGGCAGAGAAAATGGCTGGACCGCTAAGGCAGAAGCACAATAGATGATGTGGCGGGTTATGAATGGAAGTGGGCCGGTACGTATGCTTCTGGGCTGATAGGGGGAGGGTGTCAGGTGATGGCGAATGGTGGGAACACTGAGGGTTACTGCAGGGCAGGTGGGAGTGGCAGGATCTGAAATGACAGCAGAGTTAGTACACGGCAGGGGAAAAAAGCAGACGAGGAAAATGTGATACTAGGAACTGGCTGACATTGTGGCACACGAAGCCTTTAGAAGCTGTGCTGATAATGAACCAACAGCTGACTTTTTGAACTGACTGACAGGTTATCTTATGTCATACAGACAACAATTTACACTCAGATGATGCCTCATATTGCAGCTCTAGTCTTATATTGCTTTACTTTTATATCTTCACTCTCAATAAAATGCAGGCTATTTTTACTTAACTGCATGTGTTATGATGTGAGAAAAGGTCACATTGATTCATTGGGGATAAAGCTATTGGTCAACCACTATTCGATAAGGAGAAATTACATCACTCTGTATTGCAAGGTCAGTTTTGTAACTACAAACACTGTATATCAATTCAAGCACGTACTGCTGCTGTACCGCTACTCAGTGCATTAACTTATGTGATATCAAATTACTTGAAAATTCGCTTCCATTTATTTCAGGAAAAAAGCCCCATAACAACTAAAACTAAAGTACAATCTTCCTGCAGGCAGCCGGCGGCTATAAACAAGTGTGATTGGAGAAATATAATGTGGGGAACTCACTGAATTGAAAATTAACCCCCAACCCTTTGTTCTCTCTGGACACATATTCAGATGGGATGCATGTTTATAGAGTAGTGCCAAAATTGAACTTGACAGGTACAAAGACTTAACCATTATGTTTTAAATTAAATATATTTCAATATTTAGTGGATAATATGTCACCTCAGGAAATACACAGTAAAACTAAATGCATTGCCTACAGCAAGAGTGCTACACTGTATTACATTAAAAACATTATTTTTCAATGACAAATCTAATTTCTATTACAAGTAAAAATAATGAGCTGAATAAATGTGCAACTAACATCTATTTTTCAAGTTTTCATTAATCAGTTATTAACGCAATGCAGAGAAGTGTTTTTTCTCATTTACAATGTACCACAAAGACACAGTGCAAAGTAATTGGTGTGCATTCGATTTGTTACTCATTGACCTGCATGTGTTCTAGCTAAAGGTGGTGAACAAAGTAACAGAGACACCTTACAATACAATACAATACAGTACAATTAATGGATCAACTTATTACCCTTGAGTTGGATCAAATGATATCTGACAACAAACACGGAACCATATCTTCATTATGGAAGTTTTATTCCAGAGGAAATTAATAGCATGGTATGACATTGTAGGTGTAGGGTTGTCCACCCCCTGCGGGTAATGTGACATAAATGATAAATTAAATTAAAGAAACACTCTATCAAAGATACAGCATATGTGAAATGCTATATGATTTCCAATGTCTGGAATCAGGGTCATTGAAATGATACTGCCTGTATCTTTTTATAAGTGAGTGATCAAACTTTTTATAACTGTATCACAGACAATGGGAAAGTAGGGATGAAAGGAGAAGAGAGTTACTTGACATATGAGTCCAGGTGCGATTTGATCCTTGCCAGTAAGGAGGCACTCCAGAGGTGGTACACCTGACCATTCAAACACCTCTGGGCACAGAATTTTTTTTTTTTTACTCATCAGTGTCTTACATAATTCATTATACTTGTCAACAGGAACTGACTTAACTGAATTAAGGCTGCTCATGTAAGTTTTTATGCTGCATTCTCCATTGAGGCACAGTATAAACAGTAGATAAATACACGGTATGTATAGATAGGTGGGTAGGTAGTTTGTGTAGATGCTCTGTCTGATAATACTCACGCTAATAAATTAATTCTAATTCTTATTTGACTAATAGATATTTTAATGTTTGTATAAATAATTATGTGCCCTCCTCAGCTCTCTTGCTGTGTGGAGTCCCTCAGGAGGTTGGTCCTTGGACCAATACTCCTCTTATTGTACATGCTTCCTCTGGGTCATTTTTTCAGCTGCTTTCATGACATGTCATATCACTGTTATGCTGATGTTACACACATCTATTTCTCTGCCAAACCAAATAACCTAAATCAACTGTCCTCACAGTAGTTTGTAAATTTGTTTTAATTGATTGCCTAATTTGTTCCCAGATCTTTAAAAGGCATTAAAATGTATACAAATTAAACAGTGAACCAACATCATTAAGGGTAGCTGACAATTCACACCAATTTCTGAAAAATCCTGATAGTATTTATGTTTGAAATAATTATGAATATTAACCTATTATATATGGTCATGTTATTCTAATAATATAAATTAGATGTAACCTTCCCAACTTTACTGTAATACAAAATAAATATTATTTATGTGAAATAGAAGTACCAACAAAATGAAAGCATTAACATTTACACTAAACAAGAAGGTGTAATGAGAGCGTTTCTAAGAGTAATGAGAAATAATACAAAATAGGCCATTTCACAGAGCTAGAGATCAATCCGTAACTGCAATGCTTACGAAAACAGATTGAAGGAGCTTGGCTATAGTGCGGACTTCTGGGAGTCTTGTGTCTGGGATACTGGTGATGGTGCCACATTCAGTAATTATGGGTCCACTCTCTGGAACAAACTGCCTCATGATATAAGATGTACCACAACAGTGTCGTCTTTTAAAAGCAAACTTAAGACCAAGCTGTTCTCTCAGGTCTATGACTTGCTAGTGCTTTCCATCTGTGTGTCTGTCTCTCTCTGTCTCTCTCTCTTTTCGGGAATATGAAGGTGGGTATGTTTATGTTGGTGGGTGGGCAGGGGATGATTTTATGAATTTGTTTTTCTTTTATTATGTATCTAAGTATGTATCCATGTCTTATTTTATTTTGCTCATATTTGTTGTGTGTGTAGCACAGTGAGCTTTCATTGTATGTAATGTGCTATATAAATAAATTTGACTTGACCAGTGGCTCTTCAGTGGCTCAAACATGCGCTTTTTAAGGGCATTTTATGTTTGCCAGAACCTTGCAACCACACTTACAAACACAACTTTTAAATCAATCCTTTTTAGTTGGTATCGATAACAAGAGAGCTATATTTGAGTGTTGAAGTATTGATTACTGTGATATTGATGTGCCCTTCACTAAGGATCATTTACTCACCCTCTCTGCAATACTTTCGAATTGTGTAGGATGCTGAGTGTTTGTGAAACTCTCTGTCCTTGTTCCCAATATTGGCTCTGTGTTGTACTGTGGCAATACTGTGTATACTGTTGTTGTTGCCATCTCTCTTTATTTGTATTATATTTATGTTTATTGCAATTTGTTTAATTAACTTGTGTGTGTCACTCAGACATTTTCAAAAGTATGTGTAATAAAAAATAAATCACTGCATGTGGGCCTGCTCTTCCAAACTCACCGTGTGTGCTTGTATGTATTAATAGAAGGATGAAGGGCTTTGGCTGCTGCCACCCCATATGTTTTTTTTGTACTGTCTTAGTGATATCACAGTTCAGACACTCGAGTTTATGGAAAAAATATTATTTTCGAATTGGAATTAATTACTGGGAAAATAACGAAAAAAATGTGTTTAATAAAGGGGAAAGTCCATACTAACATTACCAGTGCCCTCCTCGGGAAACTGTGCAGACATTTGATTCTGATTCCTAAACACATTGTTGTAAAGGGCATAAAAGGGATAAGTAAAAGTAGAAAGGAGTAACTTAAGCCTTTTAAAAGCTTCAGTTGTTGTCTTCTTCAATGTAACTGACCACAGAATTGTCCTTCTAGTCTCTCTGTGATCATAGGAGTAGAATATACAGTATGTGAATTCTCTTTGGTGGTGAGTGTTCGTTTTTCGGGGCCCTTATCGTAGGGAATTATTACACTACAGTAAATTAAAATAACCGTCTTGTACTTTGGTTGGTTTTTCGTTCTCATGTTTTGGCTTTGATTTGTCTCCCTCACTCTGCCCCCTCCTCTTTTCCAGTGTTCGCTGCAGGAAGTGTATAAGCCCAGAGTGTGATTTGCATTCTTTGTCGGTCCTAGAGTCTCCCCTTTGGGGGAAAGCGATAGAGAGATGCACATGCTGATGAGAAGGCAGGGACAGGACAGACACAAATGAGCCTGATAAGCTAGTGCCTGGGGAGGACAGGAAATGGATTTGCTTAATTGGCAAATTTGTTCGACTTAGATAGCAGCAAGCAGTGTTGAACTACACCACACCTAACCCAGCCGGCCAGGCCTTACGGCGGTCTGCTGGTGGTGTCAAGGTTACTGAATTGACCATTAAACAGCAGCTGATTTATTGTGAAAACTGATCCACACCGTGTCCCTCTCAAAGTTTTCACGGTAACGTTTGTCTTGATTAGTAACAGTTCATTTCCAGCAAGTGGAGAGAGAGCAAATGAAATGAACTCCCAACATATTGAAAGCAGCATCAAATGGTCAGCAAGGGTTCCATGAACCATGCAGCAGAGTTTCCTCATCTGATAGCTTCAAGCTGTTTGAAGAGGTTGAGACGAGAGAGCCAACAGGCCGGGAGCTCTCTGTGTTTATGTGCAGAAAGGTATTGTCTTTAACTTGACTCACAAAAAAGTATGTCTTATTCAAGTCATTCCAATTCTTCCCTGCATCAGGCCTAAACACGCAATTATTCTGAAAGCAAATGTAATGACCTACATTTACAATCATTTAAATGGGAAGTGAAAGCGACATGAAGACGATTACAAAGCATTGCAGTAGGTTTTGTTCCATCTGATTCAATTAAGGTTGAGTTTCATTAACAAGCACCCTCATCCTTTCACTTCCCTCGTGCCTGCACCCTCTCCGCCTTCCCTCAGTCATGTATGGCCTTTTCTCAATGCAACAATGACTTTCATGAAATCACATTAAACAAATGAGCCCTCCAAATCTGACAGCAGCATATTCTAGAGGCGGGGGTGGCTAAACCCTTGTTTTGTCCTTGGTTTATCTCCACACCATCTCTGGAAATGTTATGTTCATCACTGAATAATTACATTTTAAGTACTTCAAATGACTTTGGATGAGAGGCTTGATGATTAATTACACTTTGTAAAGAATGCTTGGGCAGTTAATGTGGGGCTAATGGTTGTAAAACTGTTTTTTTTCTAAAGTTATTGGACACCTTATTCTCTCTCCACCAATAAACTTTTAACCTTACAAAGCGGGCCACAATTTTCACTCCACTAGTTTAGAGATGGCAGACTCAGTAGCTATTTGCTCGGATGTCATTTTAAGTAGACTGTACAATAGATGTTTGACAGTTTTCTCCTAAATTCAGCCTTTAACGTGAACCCTTCCTACATGCTGGATAAAATAATCACTTTCCTGGATGTAACAAAAAAAAAACCTAAATCAGATATTTAATACATTTAAGGCCTGAAAATAAGCCATGTTGTTCCAGAATCATGGTTCAGTTGATATTTACAGCATGTGTTTTTATAAGGTTTGGAAACAGTCCCTATGTTGACTGGTTGTGCTTTCACCTACTGCCCTTAAATCAGTCATTAGTAGATATTTTCCAAAAATAATATCCCATAGTGACAACTAAGCTTCAGATGTGTAGTGTCGCTTTGTCAGGCTACAAATTCTTGTCTAGTTATTAAAAGTAAAATTTTTCTGTGACAGTTATGTCACAGAAAATGATGGTTCCCTGACAGTTCTGATGGTGCCCTAATTCTAAGAGCTACATTTATTATGAAGTCATTATTATGACCATGATCTTTATCCCCCGGTGATTTTAGTACAGACTTGATTGCTTTCAAGTTGAACTGAAATTTTAATCCTCCTTACTTTTTGTGTATGGAGACATAAACTATCCAAAAGGGTGGCTATTATGCATATTTTACATTTTTCAATAGAGAATACAAACATTTTTGGGTATTTCCCATGACAGCACTTAACTGACATCTGAAGGTTGGCGTTGCTAGGAGACAAACTGTCAACTTCTGTGGTGCACTGCTGACTGGAGCACGTCATAATCGTTTATGATGTTAGTGATTTGACATCTGTCCCTTTACAACATTCAACATTTGGAAGGACCCATCGTGCTATTAAGTTTGTATTTCACTCAGAAAGTGGAAGCTAGAAAGCTAAGCTAACTAACGTCCCTGCTGAAAGTTGCCTAGTTTGCTAAATTTAGCACTAATTCCCACTTACTTTTTGTTTATGTTATTTCAACATGGGCTGAGTCATTGGCAGCTCCACACACTCAGGACTTAGCAAAGAAACACTGACCATATATTAACAAAAGGGTATTTTAATTTCAGTTTGGCTTAAGAAAAACCATTTATGATTATTATCCTCTAATTAGAGCCAATATTGTAATAACTTCGAAAATACAGTGAATATAATCTGTATTCTCAACTGCTCCCTGTCTGTAAAAAGTGGAGCCAAGTGAAAAGATTTGATGATCTTGACTCTTGTCACCAATAAACCGAAGTGGACTTAAGCTGTTTTACTAGGATACATTTCTGTGGTCGTACTTACAGTGTACACAGATTATTGCCTCTATCACTGCTGGGACAGATAATATGGCATTCTCTGACTTTCATTAACATCCTACACAGCAGCCCAGCAAACTCCCGGGTGGCTTAGTTACAGTGAGATGCGGATAAAGTTCTTCTCTCACTCACTGTTAGTGTTCCCTCTGAGAACATGAAGAGAGCAGCGACATAAGGGGATTTCAATCTGTAAAGTCGGCTGTACAGTGTTTAGGTCTTAAAACAGCATGCAAAATTTGAACTCATTTCATTTGCATCTTGTCAACTGAGCACTTATTGTCAGCCCCAAAAATGAACCGTTTGCATTTCTTCAACATCACAAGTATTAATTTCCATCAGGATCCGTAGCAAATTGCAGAAGCGTGAAAGATTCAAATAAATGTCATGACCAAAATAAATATGCCTCAGAATACAAATAGAGTTCAAGAAATCACACTGTATCATGACCTCAATTCTTTAAACTCATATGTAGCTGAGCTACAGCTTCTCTCTGAGCCATTTCACAGCGCTGGTTAAAAAAAAAGGCTTTAACCTCTCAGCAATGCCGAAAGCCACAAAAAGAGAAAAGTACAGCTACATCCCCAACTCTGGATTTGAGATTTGTTCCCCTGGTGCAAGTCATACTAGAGGGAGCTAGATTTGTCCCTGCATTATTTACAATTACCATTCTCTTTGTTAGCCAGAGTCACATTAATGAATGCATGAGGAGTTGCCTATTTGATAACCACAATGCATGGGGGAGACTCGTGGTACACCGATGCTCCATTTGTGTGGGCTGAATCATTCATCACACACCACACACACACACAGTTTTACGTGCATTATGTGTGTCGTGGAAGGAGTCCATGGTCAGTCTTAAAGCCCCAATCTACATTGTTTTTGTGATCAATGCTTTGTTAATACGCCAATACAGAACCAACAATGCAGCCAGCTTTTTATAAAGTCTTCTAATTTTGCAGTAATGACTTGCCAGGTCTGTGCTGCAGACATCTTGCTTGTTTCTGGGGCTTTAAAAACCCAGTCCCGATTTTTGGTAAAGATGTTCTTTTTCTGCTTATTTTTCCATGAATAAAATAATTTTATAGAGAAGCAAAGTTTACAGGGGCTTTAAAGCTGAAAGTCAGCTCACTCATCATTGTTTAATAGCAAATCCAATGTGCTGGAGAAGAGGCAAGCTTATGAAAAAGGATTCACTTTCCCAGTCATTCTGATTGTGCTGAATGTAATTTAAAAGATTGACTTATCGATGAAAAATCAACAATTTATGTGTGTCTCTGTATTTTGCTGCTGTTTTCAAACATCACTGATGTAAACAAAGCTTTAACACTTTATTTGAAAGTGGCGTCATAAGACTGACATGACACTGTCATAACCATGACATGACACGTCAACCTCCGAGACCAATGGTGGCCAGTGTGACAGGGAATACAGTAACCAAAGTGGTTTTCTAGTCGGGTTTGCCTCCTGGGATGAGTCAGCTAGTTAATAGCACGGCTGGCTGCAGGGGTCTAAAGTTAACCGTGCTAATTAGCCAATAGCAGCTAACAGTTACAATTAGCAGCAGTTAGCGGTGATATTAATAATAATGGATTACATTTATATAACGTTAGTGTTTTATCACGATACCCAAAGTGCTTCATAGTGAAGGGGGGGAAACTCACCTCAGCCACCACCAAAGTGGTTAGGTTAGCTAACCTTACTTTAGCAACAAGTAAAGCTATCTGTCCATCAGGAAACTCTATAAATCACCTTGGTTCTGTAACGTTACTCTGTCCTCAAACTGGCCTCATAACATTACTGACATCTTTATGACAAGTCCAAATGGTTTCACTGCACTTGAGGTCAAGGGAATTATTCACGACACAATTATAATGGTCTCATGACAGCCGTCAAAACCAAGCACATGAGACAGTATAAGATAATGTAAACACATGGAGCTAAACAGTTTGATAATTAGGCTTGCTATGGCAGGTTATGTTTTCTTGGTTAATTGTCATAACAAAGACACCTCAAACAATGGCAACTTTGCATTAAAAGTGACATAACTGACCAAATGACACTTAATGACAAAAGTCACGAACCTTCATAAAGACTCCATCATGGTTGTGATGGTTTCATGTCATTCTTATGACACCACTGTCAAATAAAGTGTTACCCAAAGAGTTAACTTTTAGCATGATAAAATATTAATAACTGATTAGTCAGTGTATGAAAAGACCTGTCAATCATTTTGGGAGTAACAGCAGGGTTCCAGTCCTGTGCCTTGCTGGTTGGGCTGTCATTTTGTTTACGTATGAATCACAGACTGTGTCTTTAAGTAAATGCAAAACTTTAGATGCTTGGGCACACAAGCTTTGATATTGACATATCTGCCTACTGAGCCTTCACATGAATGCACACAACATCAGAGTGCAGCACAACACACACCACTCAACAGGACTGTCCGCAAGAGCCTCATTTTATATTCATAGTAAAAATTAAAATGGCAATGACAGGCTCTCTCCTTTAGACACACATACACACACACACACTCAGACTCCAAGGAGAGAGAGAGGGAATGATAGTGAGAGTGCAATGAATACATGACATCTAAATAAGTCATAGCCGTTCGTCTTTTTACCAGAGAACATAGCGATGCACATGGATAGATATTACTCCTAGTATGTGAATTATCTGAATGAAACTGAGGAGAAAAGTGCATATGTGTCTGTGGCTGGAAAGTAACAAAACATAACATCATGAAAACAGAGATTCAGTGTAAGTAAATCAGACAGATGGCTGCGCCTCTCCAGGCAACACAGCAGAAAATGTTACTTGTTTGAAGTGCACGAAGCCCTCACCTCAGCCACAGGCACTCCCTCTGGGGGACGACAGTGCAACACAATCATGCCATTCAGGGGCACCTCAGTGCCTTGGGGGTCTTGCTCAAAGTTTTTCCTCAGGTCTAGGGAAGAGAAAAAACAGCCTGCATTAAAGAACAACTACAACAGCATGAAGGTGCACCAAAAAAATGCAATTTGTTTCATGTGTGACCTTCTCCTCTAACAGGAACATTAAAAAAATGATGCCTTCAACAAAATCATGGCACCAGTTTGAAGAATAACCTTTCCAGGGACAATAAGGTCGGTCTGGTAGCAAAGTGACATGGAGCTGCTTACAGGCGATCTGGACAGTTGCCTTGCGGCTCTTGGAGGTTCCCAGGTGACTCCAGGCGACACACAGACACCAGTAATCCTCTGGGCCATGAAAGTCCTCCACCTGCTGACGTGAGACGTTGATCATCACCTCACGGATCTTCAGCCCTGCGGACGAGATGGCTGATTGCTTAGATTAGCTTTCATTAGATCACAGGAATGATCAATCAAAGGGATGAAGATTTGTAGGGACAGAGTGATGAGTGAAATTTGAATTTGATAAGATTATCAGCAGTAAACAGATCTGCCATTTGCCAGGAGGAGGAAGAGGAGGAGAGATTGCTACTCAAACCAAATCAGTTTCAGGGATTTTGTTTGGACAATTTAAAATGTACTGTATGCTTTTATCTGGTTCAAAATTCATAGAGCTGACCACTTCATTGCAAATATTGATATCTATGTCATTACTGGTCTTTTGACAAACCCTTGTTAAAACTTCAGTTTTGGCCAGCAATGCAAATGCAACAGATGGCCAGCAATGCAAAAGGCTTGTTGTACTAGAAATTGTTAGTGAGCCCACGTAGCCTCTTTCAGTATCTGTAAAACATAATCCATTTATACAGAAGTGACACTAAATGCTTTCCAGTGCACGCATTAACTGAGAGGAGGAACACATCAGCCTGTTATTTTTTAAGGGAGTGTGTGAACAATCTTCTTTTTTTTGGAATACTTTTGAAGGGGCTATAATTTAAGGCAGAAAAGAGAAGCAAAACAATGCAATTTAATACTGGATCTGAACACAGATACTTTCTATGACAATCAAATCATCTATTTCAGCAGCAGAACTTTGACTTCATGTCACACAGGTCATTCGTTAATATCTGTATATTGTCTGTGATAATGAGCTAGGCGTGAGACGAACTTTTTCTGAGACAACTGATGGGAATTTAAAAGCCTGGTATTTTAATTATGCCAGACTATGCACAAAAGATGACAGCCTTGGACCATTTATGTATAATAGGGTGGCTTTATTGGGTATCTAGGAAATTGCAGCTTTCAACCATAATATGAGATGTCTGTCTAGCACGACGGAAACCTGAACTTCAGCCTGCCAACTTGAAGAGTTTTTATTAATATATGAATACAGTTCTGAACAACTAATGTTTGGTATCAAGTCTTTGAACCCCTCACTCCCCGCAGAATACAAATAAGAATGCACCGAGGGGGAATGGGGAGTGACAATAACAAATACCCACCCCTTCAAAGAAAACCAATATTAGAGCCTATGGGTGTTACTTATTGGCAAATGGAGAATAGGGAGAGGACCCAAACGCAGACAGAAAAGGCAGGATGATGACTGGAGCGATGATTGTAATGTCTTACTGGCAGGTTGACAGTTGGCAAACATGAAAAGGCAGGTTGGCAGACGACAAACAGGTGGGTAGGTGGCATACATCCCCAAAATATGGGAAGAACAAACACAGTAACTGAGTTAACGAACTGACACAGAATAAAGGGAACCTACAACTTAAATACACTCAGGCAGGGGAGAAAACGAGACACAGGTGAAACCAATGAACACAGGTGAAAACAACCAAGGCAATCAAGGGCAAGAAGAGAAACTAGAACACATGAAGGAAGGAGGACCGTACAAAATAAAAAAGGAAATACCTAAACATAACCCAAAACCATGACAATGGGTAGATTCTGGGATGGAGGTGGTGCTGATTAAATGGCATATATGAGCATCAGTGATGCAGTTGTGTTTGCAGCGAGCTACAGTAGAAGCAGCCAGTGTTGTGCAAAAATACATCTGACTCGACAGCAATGCCTCTCTCCAGAAATCATGACCCGGTTACTCAAGATAATCCACAGACCTTGTTTTGAGAGCAGTTTCATGTAGGAACTATCGGTAGATAGAAAATAGTTCCCACATGAAAATGCTCACAAAAAATCTGTGGATTATCTTGAGTAACTGGGTCATGATTTCTGGAAAGCGACATTGCTGTTGAGTTTTTCAAATTTATTTTATTTTATTTTTGGGCACCACAAGCCGAGTGCCATATAGATCCATTATATTCAAAAAAATGCAGACATCTTTACAGGCGATATCTCCAAAACTCGGCAACTCTCACCAAAACGATCTAGATGGATAAACAGCGCTACAGGTAAAAATATGTACTTTTGAGCCATTCCTTTAAAGCTCTGATACAGCTGACTTAACAGTAAATAGGGAGGCTGATATCGCTGAGATAAAATTACCAACAGTAACGCTGAGTTTCCTGTGAATCCCTCATGTGTAGGTAGGCAATTAGAATCCCGCGTGGGAAAACTAAATAGAAAAGTAATTACAGAAATTTAAATATAGTGAATGACCATAAATAAAAGGATTACAACTTTAAACAATACAATTTTAATACTTTTTTATTGCCATTTATTGATTTATATCTACTTTAACTATATATGTATATATATATATATATTAATTACTTACCATTTCCTGAAGGTAGTAAATCAATAAAGGTTGTACTTTACACAGAGTTTTGGTACAGCTAACATGTCATGCCTAACAACACATCTCAGAGCAGCTGTTCAAAAATCACTGTAAAGCTTGGCCTCTTGTGGCTTATTGCTTAATTACGCAGCCCTACACTTGTAGAGGAGTTGTCTCTCTACAGGCTTTTGCCATCATGCCGTTCAGTACAGACAGCTTACACATGGGCTGGGATTAAATGAAAACTAATAATGTGAAATGAAAGGTTATCAAAGGGAGCCTAATGAAGTAATGTAAAACAGAAATGTTCTCTGAAGACACTGTAATCCTCTGCATTGACTGACTGATAGTATGTAGAATACACACACAGCCCTCCATCTACTCCTTTCCACCGCTACAAATTAGAGACTTAATCAACATGCCTGATTAAGTGAGAATGAGGCAGATTTAACTACAGGAAAAAAAACTCTAGTGAGGGGGCATATTTATGAGAAATGTGCAGTGTCATTGTGTTACCGAAGTTTTACTCTTAGGGCTCAATGCAGTAAAGTTTCACTCTTTACAGTGGTGTAAGATAAACATCCATAAAGAAATCATATAAAAAAGGCACCTTACATCCTTATAACTTCAGAGCTTGGCTCATCATCATCATCATCATGTTTACACTTTTTCTTCAGTATCAGAATAAATGTAGGTGATTGTGTGAATAGGAACTGCTGCAGCCAAAGCAGCACACTCTGCATGATGCAGATTTGGCACAATGTAAGCAAATGGGCTAAAAACAGGTTCCGCAGGTGTTATTTTGAAACTCATGATCAGATATTGAAGCCTGGCACTTGACAGTAGACGAGCTAAAGTTAGGGGCCGTTTCAAGAGTGCATGCAAAATAGCCAAAACAGCTTTTAAGACTTTTGTCCATAGTTATCTCATTTGTTTTTTTATAGACACTTCAAACCAACTTAGCATTCATCTGGGCCTCCTCCCAAGATATACACAAAGAAAGACAGAAAAATCATGCAAGATGGCCCAATGCAGTCATGACTTGCATTTTCCCACTGCTACCCATTCTATTTTGAGTATTCATTTCCACCCGGATCCTTTACACAACTTTTCTTTTGACTCAGTTTGGACTTTCTTTCCAATACAAATCATGTTTTGTTGTTTAATTAACTAAACATTATGTTATTTTGTATATTTTACACCGAGTATAAAGTCGCAGAAAACAATTAAATACAGAAAATGAAGCAATCCAGACAATTTCTAACAACGTCTGCTACAAATCTGAATGCAGATTTGAAGACAAAGATTCAGATAGTGACTTGGCATTACATCTACAATGCAGTGTGTCCAGCGCTCCACTGATGGTTGAATTTACTCTTTCCTCGACATTTTTTTAGCTTTATCTTTCACGGAAGTACAGCAGTTGAGTTTGAGTTGAGAAAGAATCATTTCACTTATTTAGTATTAAATACATGCATTTAGTCTCAGAGCAATGGATAAATAACTGGAAAACTGGTTTGGTATATATATGTGTGTGTGAAGAGTCTAAAAAAATATAAATTTAGAATTTCAGATTCTTGTAAGCAACTTTTAAAAATAACTAACCTCACACCTTGATATCTGTCTTTGATGTAACCTCTAAACTTCAGTAAGTGCTTTTTGACAAGCAATTTCACTAGATTTTGACAATAGCCTTAAGCACTAAGGAGACCAGGGAATGGGTTTAGGCATGTTGTCTCTTAATTCACAATGTCTCTTTCACAATCATTCCTCCTCATCTTTATTAATGATGATGAAAACAGAAGAAAACAATGAATAAACAACAGTCAGCACTGTTCCTGATGCAATGTTTTATGCTGAAAGCAGACAAACTGACTCAGAGGGTGGAGCGTTCTGCATCTCTGCAGATTCACTCCAGAAGCTCTTTTTCTGGCACACAGTGAGAACATTTCTGACCACCAAACAAAAATAAAATAAGTGATTCTCGCCATATCAGCCCATTCCATATCACAATGCAGTGAAAGAAAAAAAATATTTCAGTTTGCTTAAATGTCCACACACATGTATTCAAAGCAAAATGCATGAAATACTAGTAATACATGTAGACGCACATGGAAGGGTGGCTACTGTTTGTTTGAGTGAGGGTCATGGTGTTTCTGCTGAAGGCAAGATAAACAAAGGAGAGAAATCAGAAAGGCATTGTGACTCCCAGGTTCCCTCACATTAGGCAGAGATCAAAGAGCTTAGTCCCTTTTCCAAGCCTGCAATCACACTCACTGACACGGAGTCAGAGATATGATCCAATAACTGCTCGGTCACGTTGATGACATGCGGTCAGTTCTGCGCATTCAGGAATACAAGCGTCCATTCAGCTCCTTCCATGAGCCTGTCCCTAGCTGCCTGTTTGACTCCATCTCCGCTGTGCTCCCTCTGCCTTCCCTTCAGGCTCATGCCAGTGGCTCTTGACAGAGCACCACAAAGCCCTGACAACAAACCTCAAGGTGAAGCAGCTTCCACTTGTCCCTTCAATCATGTCCTTTAATATGTCTGTAATGTAGACTCTATAAAAAGGAGTCGGGAAGAGATATACCAACGCTGATGCTCACTTATCATCCCACGTTGCTCTCGTTCTCCCTGTCTCTGTTTTGGTCTGTCTGGCACGGGGCCTGCGGTGTGATTTCTCCCGGCTTTGGCCCATTGTTTCGCCTTGGCTGAGGCTTCGAGAAGGCCCCCGAAGGAGCCAGCCAGTGCCAGCTACAAGTGGCTCCGGATCCAAGCAGCTCGGCAGAACTCGACTGGTCCGGCTCTGCTCAATCGGGTCCAGGACGCCTCGGTCGTACTTAACACCACACTGGATGGGGATTTTCAGAATTGTGTTTGTCTGAGGGATCCTCGCGAGGCAGCTGTGTACATAGTTGGTGACACACGGCGTGGGCTGCGGGTTGAGGTGGATGGATATGGCTTTAGGAGAGCGTCTGTCTGATGTGAACTCAGCTTTGGGGAAATGTTTGTGCGATGTGACATTGCGGCATGCAGCTCAGCATGTGGGGGCTGTGAGGGTTGGCTGAGGGCCAGACACAGACGAACCCTGCTAGACAAGCGGAACATGCTCCCAGCAACATCTTCAGTCTGGTCCCAGCTGTGTGTGTCATACTTAATCCTGGAACCAAAGGGACGCATTACTCCGTGCATAAAAAAAAAAAAAAATCATGATAATTTGGCCATTAAAATGCTGCAAGTCCTTATTTGTGTCATTCCCCCAGTCGCCTTGTTTATGTTTATCCAAAAACCGCGTGTCTGCTTATTAGGAGCAAGTTTTGCATACACAAGTAGTTTTCACTCTGTGGGCCACTTCATTTGTTTCACTTCCATTTCTTTAACTAATAGTTTGTGACATAGAGACTCCGAGGCATCTCACTTTCC
This sequence comes from Coreoperca whiteheadi, assembly GCA_011952105.1. Taxonomy (NCBI): domain Eukaryota; kingdom Metazoa; phylum Chordata; class Actinopteri; order Centrarchiformes; family Sinipercidae; genus Coreoperca; species Coreoperca whiteheadi. The sequence goes on along the minus strand of CM022482.1, from coordinate 22,096,874 downwards.
CTCACCAGTCCCCACATTTCTTTCTTTGTCCTGAGTTCATGCCTGGTTGATGGTATCTCTCAGGATCATAATACACAACACTGGAGTCAGTCTTTGACAGAGCATCAACAGGAATAGATATCCATGCTTCCTCTCTCCACCCTGCATTCATACGCTTTCCCTCAATCGCTATCTCTTCATCACTGAATCTGCAGGAGCTGCGATCCTCTCCTTCTCGAGACAACCAACGTGGTATCCATTTTCAGCCTCTCTTTCACTCTTCCATCGCCCTCTCCATTTCCAATGTCCTCTTTCTTCCTTATCCCCTCTTTCTCTTATCTCTCCATCAGGGTATCATCCTTTCAGCTGAAGTCTATAAGCACAGATATCCCCTCTGTTCACCTTCCTCTCTGCTCTTCTTTCACTCTGTCCTTCAATAATCCCCTGAGTTCTATCACTCATTTCCATCTCTTACAGCATTTCATCAGAGACAAAAATAAAATTCTCTTCTGTGATAGGTCAGAGTATGCAGTGAGCTGCAAAGGAATCTGTTTGGTTTATAGCCACTGCCCTTCTTTTATTGTGTCTTTCTGTCTGTAAAGACCCAATACAGCTTCCTAAAATCATTCTAAGGAGTTTATCAGTGCGAGCTTCCTGAAGGGAGGTTAAAATCTGTGTAGCAATGATTACATGGAATATCCAGCTGAGCCTTGTCTGCCTGTGGTTTATCAAAAGGCTTAGCAATTGCAAAGGGATAAGGAAATAACGCTGTTGCACTGAATTTGAAGATACACTGTACAGTACAGCAATAATCATGTTGTCCAGAAAGCTGATCAATATAAATTTTCCAAACAAAAGTCCAAACTTTGAGTTAAAAGATTAACTTTCGTACTGAATTTGAAGAAGGCACATATGATTCCAGATCAGCGACATGGCAATCTGCTTAAAAAAATGGATTAAGAATTTCGGATGTTAAAGTCTCTGTCTTATAATCTAGCACTTCTCATTCTTTCTCTCCCATGGTGCATTTATATTTCAGTCTCACGACACAGTTTCAGGCCTTGTCTTGCATTAGGCAGGACATCCCTTCACAGCCACAGGAATCGCATAATAATACTTGAATATGGACTACCAACAGCGCCCTCCATTTGTGTTTATGTGGCGCGGCCATTACTGTCAGCCTCCTATTTCATGGTTCAGGTTGAGCCAGTTACCTTCAGTGCGAAGGCGAGGGCGCTCAAACATTAACGACTGAATGAAACAAATGAAACGATGTGTGTTCAACATCATAACATCCAGTCTGGATGGGTAAAACGCTCACTCATGTGTACACGCAAGACATATTTACAAGTTTTCTCAAACAGTTATGCCACAGCAAAGCTTGCAACCACCACAGGAAACGCTCAGAATTTATTCTAAAATGAGTGGGAAAATATCTTGATATATATACGAACTGATAAGATACAATAAACTCAATTCCATTTACTTACTAAAATTCCCACTCTGACTCAACAGATGGGGAATGCAGCAATAAGTCTCCCCCTGACTGACTATTACTTTCTGCTTCCCTCTGCTCTCCTGTCCGATCTCTGTAATTGTTTTCAGTGGGTTAAAAAAAACAATGACAAGCATCTGATCTAGCTGACAACAACCTACACTCCGAAAACAGAAAACGTTAACATAAACTACCAGCATCCCTGACTTCAGTCATGACTGAACTTTTGTGCTTAGCAGTCTTAGAAACACAAAATATGTCTTCCACCCCCCCCCCCCGGTTTTGTCAAGCAAAGCTGCACTGAACCCCCATTGAGCCTAATTACGGCTATGGCTGGGTGATAAAAACCACAAAATTTGGTTTTGATACAATACAAAGTAGTAACAGGGCCAGAGTCACCGATATCAATATTTATGCTGCTGCTGATCAGCTATCATGTAAGGGAAAGCCATGTGTCATGATTAATGAGGTGTATGCATTATTAACAGGCTACTTCTGAATACATTTTAATACATCACCGAAGCATTTCTTTTTACTGTTCTCTGTTAATTTATTAATCACATGCATGTAAAAGCAACAGCAACAGTTTTTCACCATAAAGTGAAAATCATGTATGTAACCCATGCAATTAAATGGATAAACTGAAGGATTAAGTGTTCCCTCATACGCTGAGAAAATTCTTCCACTTCCACTTCCTATTGTGCACAACAGCAGCAGAGAGGCAAACAGTGACTTCACTAAGAAGAGTGTGTTTAGAATTATGTGGGACGGATAAATTTTTTTTGTGTCGATCCTATTGACGTGAGTATTAATACTCAAAACAACACTTACAATAGTATTGATACTTTAGGCATCGATCCGCCCACCCCTCAGGAAGGAAGTCGACCACTTTTCGTCTCACATAATTACTTAACAGTTTCTGATTTGTTGCGACTTTTAGACTGCATAAGAGCCTGGCCACTTTTTCACCCCTAGAGATTGACATTCATCAAGAAGACAAACAAGAAGGCCCAATAAGATTAAGAACCAACTGTTTGGTTGACTTGGACCTGGCCAATACAGTTGTCCGTTTCAGTATTATCTCGACTCTGCGGAGTTGTAGAAGACGGCAAGCCAAAGATGGCTATGGGAAAGTACAACGCTTTGCTGTTTTGTCATCTATTAGCATACCTAGCCATTTTTGGTGGTAGCACAGCAACTGCCTGATTTTCATGGCAGCGTCACGACAACCACAATCAGCACTTTGACATGATGGTGCTTTTCTTCATGGTATTTTCATTCCAAGCATGCCTGGCACAAAGGTGGCACAGGAAGACAGTATCATTCAAATGAGGCAGTCCAGAAAAAAAGTGTTGGTACTTTGGTGAAAACTAGATCATTGATTTGGTAAGAATAGACGTGCAAAAAACAGGTTTGTTTTTGGCGCAACCTCACTCTGATAATTTGGTGATTCTGACAATGAGCACGTGCTAAATCCTTCGGAGGAAATGTGCAACAACTCCGAGAATAATGCTAATGATGTAAATAAACTGTTTTAATTAAACACTCGCACGCAAGTAGAATAACAGAATAACACTCTGCAGGAAGTTAAAAATTAATTGGAATTACGTAATAGGATCTGTGATCTACAGGTGCTTTCTACTGAGGCTTGAACTGAAATAGGCAAACAGTTATGTTCTCTGCCCCTGCAACCTGGAACCACTTGCAAACAGTTTTGCAGCTAGATAGGCTTATCCCAATTAGAGCATTTACAAATGTAATGAAGGGTTTGGAGGCTAATTCAACTGGAATATGTAATTGCTTCCTTAGCTAGATCATTTTCCTCATGTGGTGTCTTTTTGGCATATGATTCTATGAGTTGATACTGTGTGGTTGTATTATGTGTTTTAAATGTTTGATGTATGCTGTTTAAAACATTGTATTTCTCCTATATTGGCCAGCCCTCCTTTTATAAAAGAGATTTTGTAATCTCAATGGGACTTACCTGGTTTAATAAAGCTTTAATAAATAATAATGAAAAAAATAACACTGAAAATATGAAAGCTTTCTCCTTCAGTTACTGTAATTAAATCCCTACAACCATCTGAAGGCAGCAGGACAGATGTATGTCATAAATTTGCATCCGGCAATTTGAAAAGTAGCAAGCTCGGCAGAGCCATTGTGCACAGTAATCCACTGTGTTTACATTGATTAAATCCTGTGCAACCACCACCACCACCTTCCTGCAGACCACACAGACGTCTGCACACATCAATCTGTTCGGTCGGAATTGTGCTACTTTATGTGACATCCTGTGGATGCACTGGACACAAGCAGCTCACAGTGAAAACTGACACAATTAAAAGTTGACTCTGTTCTCATTATCACTCGTTTTTGCTCTCTCCGTCTGTCTCTTCCTCGCTCTCTTTCATCGAAAAACACTGGATTACCAGCAGGCATTATTCCCGTGCGTCATGGCCTCCTTTTTTTTTTCTGGAAAAAGTGACATTTCATTTTAATTCTTGAAATGCATTTTTAGCTGCGATATGTGATACAGCAGAATTACAAATGTAGTTTTCCATTGATCCAGTCATATAAATGGCTTAAAAAAAGCTATTACCGTTCCCATTATTTATTTCTATAATTATTGTACAAATTTTATTGAACCTAAAACAGAGGGTGTAGGTTAAGTACAGTAGCACTTGTTTTGCCTTATTATATTCACATCTACAACCTGTGCATCATTCTAACATTGTTTTCCTATATGGGGAAACTCTATCCTCTCCTTTTGGTGAGCTATTTTTAAAATGCCACACTCATTGCCACAGCTGTTCAAAAGGTATGAGACCAGTATTAAGACTGGCTGAAAGGTTTAATGCCTCTGTCAGCTTTAGCCCTTACCACACTGTTTCACATTTTTCATTAAACCATCAAAAGCTTCTTCCTGTTCCTCCACAATAGCTGGGCCCATCAAAAGTCTTTTTTTTTTTTTTTTTTTTTACAATGGCCACATAATCTTTGTATTTAAAGGGAAAGTTTGACATTTTGGGAAAATGTGCTTATTTGCTTTCTTGCCGAGCGCTAGAAGATAAGATCAATACCACTCTTATTTGTTTGTACGCTAAATATGAAGCTACCACCAGCTTATTTTAGCACACAGACTGGAAATGGGGAAACAGCTCTTCCTGACTCTGTCAAAAGGTGACAAAATCCACCAACTAGCACCTCTAAAGCTCGCTCATTAACACGATATAGCTTGTTTCTTTAATTTGTACAAAAAAGTGTGAAAGTGACAAATTGCCATTCTGCTGACTATTTCTTGGTTGGTAACTGGTCCTGAGCAAGAAATATTCCGTCTTTGTGCTAAGCTAAGTTAGCTGGTTGCAGCTTAATCTTTAGTGTATAGAGATGAGAGTGGTATTGATTATTATAACCGTATTTTCCCAAAATGTCAAATGTTTCCTGTAACACATGGCCAAAACATTCTGGTTCCCCAGTGCTCATAACTAATACATGCAATCTCACTAAATTCAATATTGTGTCTTCACTGGATGTTACTTATTACACATCCCCCCACTGCTGTAAATATTTATATCGTAGATGGTGATTTTCTGTAACTTGTCAATAATGCAGTCGGTCCTCACAATGTAATCTGTACAATAAAGGAAACATCTTTCAAACCACTTTAGTCAAACATCAGAAAAACTAATAAACATAAGACAATGCATCTACAGTAATAAACTCAAACAGATAGTAGCAACAAAGTGAGAGGAACTGTTTTGACGCCGTACATTCAATGTCCTCTTTTATCTCACAAAACGTTTCTGTATTGATAGAAGCCATATATTTCAGGTTGACTGCGCACCATTGCCCAGTTAATGGTTTGGATAGGACAACAACATTATTATTCATATTAACTGCATAATGATAATAAATGGGCATTCATTAGAGATTCTACAACCTACAATATATCCTGCAGTGATACATGACAAAGATGTCTGGTTTAAATCTTCATGCCTCTTTGAACTCGTGGTCAGTGTAGAGTGTGTAAATTGAATAGATGACAGTGAAATAGTGATACACAAGTATCTGAAGAAAATAAACAGAAGGACATCTCTTTAATTCTGGGCAGAAAGGATTTTTTTTTAGTCATTTTTTTTTTTTAAACTGCTAACCTTCATGTTGAGTATCTTAGTTCCAGTACGAAATACATAAACCACAAGTCAAGAAAAGACAGTTCTTTCAGCATCTGACACTGCCATATTTGTTGCTGTCTCAGAGAAGTGGCGAGAGTTAAGTTACATGCACAGTGACATCCTGCTCTAAATAAATGTGGTCTGGCCAGAACAGCCAGCTGTCAAGTGCACAGGGTTGTATTTGTGGTGCAACACAACATTTTTAAAGTGTCTGTCTTGCATATAATAAGGCCTAAACTTAATATGCAGAAGCCATTTTGTGCTTTACCTGATCGTGCACTCATTTCTTTTAGTTCTATTTAAGGACATACTGTACATCTCTTCTGTTAGACAACAGTTCAAGAACTTACAAGTTTGGAAACTAAGTATATTTGACATTTTTGGAAAGAACTCCCATTTCCTTCCATTTCGTTAAATTTTAAGAAGTCACAAGACAAATTCAGCTCACTCTGGCTCATTGTCATGGAAAGTTGAGCAGTCAGGATTAGCTCGCAGAGTAGATGAGCTGCAGATATGAAATATTTAGCCATTACATGGTATTTAAATACATATTTTTCCTCTGCTACAAGTCTTACAGATGCAAAAACACAACGCGATTCATCCAGTTGGAAGAGACGTATTGAGCCAGCTTTTCTCATGCTTATGGCAACAGCAGTAGAAGCTATTCACAGAAGCTGTAATGGATATTTTCTTCTCTCTAATTCTACATGTCTTTTTCTTGTCTGCCGCTCTGTCTCCTAGAAGGCACATCTGAACTAAGCTAACACCAAGCTAAAATATACCTGCCTAGCTGAGTTAGCTGCCGCTGGACAGACATGGTCTATCCTCTGCCTCAGACCCCCTGGTCAAACAATGTTAGGGCATGTGTTGGCGAGACTGTCTGCACTTAATTCACAGACTTACTGCTTTAATAGCTACAGCCCCCTGCTTGCCGCTGAACCCAGGGGCCATTCTACCACCTGAGTCGGAATATAATAGCTTGTCCTGAGATACAGCTGTTCAACTGCTTCCTACAGATGAAGGTGGATGAGCAGCCAGAAGTGTCTCAGCTGAGGCGAGATGTTTATTTTCTCAACATGTAGCATGTTGGCCCACCTCTGCCTGTGTATATAGCCTAAGCAGTAACATGGACACAGTCAATGATAGAAACACTCACTAAATCCCTGGTCAGGTGCAGAGAATACCTCTGTGTCCTACACCTGTGAATACTAAACCATGTCCAAGCAGCAAAGCTGCACATCATCATGCAGGGCACAGGGATTTCAACCAGATCCCACAATATTATAATACTGGTAGATATGTTTTGTGTGTGTAAGAGGAAAGAAACTGAAATAAAAGACTGAATTAATGGGTGAAGGTGAATTAAAAAAAAGAAAAGGAGAGAGAGAAAAGCACATGCTACTTTAAAAAGCATGTATTATGTGTGCCAAGAGCCAATAGCTTTTAACGGACAAGTCCCTCCATAAAAAAGGGACTGTACTGTAATGTACAATCAATAAGCAAACAAAACTAAGCGTCTCCAGTCAAGTTAGCGCCTCTGTCAGGCTGTACTTAGGCATAGCAGTGCTTTGAGATGAACGCTGACGTCAGAATGCTAACATATCACAATGACAATGTTAACATGCGGCAGAAAGCAGGTCATGGTTACTATAGTCACCATTTTAGTTTAACATGTTTGCATGCTAATATTTGCGAATTCAAGTAGAGCTGAGGCTGATGGGAAAGGCATTAGTGTCAAAGTGTCAAAAAGTGAAATTCTGAACTGATGATAGCGCTAGATGTAAAGATGTAAGGGATCACCAGAGTTGTCTCAAATGGGGAATATGAACCAAATCTACAAATGTGAAAGTCTAATAAAAGCATAAAAAAAACCCTAAAAAGAATACAACAAAAATTTAAGTTAGGAGATTAACCATCTATGAACCCTGAATATCTGCACAAAATCTCAATATTTCGAGATGTAATTGAGATCTTTCAGTCTGCGCCAAAGTAATGGACCGACTGGCCGGACTACCAACATTTCCATCCCTAGAGAAATGCCCTTATAAACATTTTTTTTTAAATTATACACTTTATTCTTTGAAACTAGACAGGCACGCTTCACACCAACTGTATAAACATGTGTGAATACTGAAGAGGTATATGTAATTCAGTTACATTCTGGTGTCTGAGAAATCTTCTGACAATTGACACAACATTTGTACTGACCTGCTAAACCCAATGATGAAGCAACAGCCCTCGTTTTTTTTTCCTACCTGTAGCAATAATGAATGGGATTTTAGTACTCTGCCTATTTTGCCAAACATGCTTTTTTGAGAAGGGGTCAAAGAATGCAATTAGTAAAGACATATCAAGTTACTATTTTTTAAACACTACTAACATTTTAACACAATTTCACTAAAAGGAGTTTTCCATCATCCTTGTTTCACAAGATGTTGGCCAGTATTGGCACTGGCTATTATATTTTCCATTTTATTTTCCAAACCCATCACAATTTACATGAACATAACAAATAAATATGTAATGGAGAAACATCTGAAAGTAAAAACTGTCCATATTAAAGGGGAATCATTTTACACTCCTGCTCATTTAATGTTGGATCGAAAGGAGGGATGTGGAATGCCTTATTTGGGCCTAAACAAAATGCCATGATTGAAAGGAAATATCCACTGTGCACAAATTTGTGTGTTAAGCAATTATAATCTTAACATTTGAAGCTCTTCACTGCTTTCAGAGGGAGGCTGTTGGAGTGTGCAGTCACATCCAAGTGTGGGCTGTAAAAGATGACCAGGTCTTGTGTTCTTAAAAAATCAACTGATACTGGCAATAATTTGGGGACATTTTGTTTTCCACTTTTTTCTGCCTTTTGAGGCATGATCCAATAAAGTAGCTGTAACAGTTTCTAGATATTGTCAAGTCATGCCAATGGGCCACTACTTCATGTAAATGTTGTAGTTTATCTTCGCGTATACTGAAGCACTAAACCGCTCCATCCATTTTCAATTTGCTTCATCATCTTGTGCCTGATTACAAGGCTATGCTCACTCAGATGATCAGTGAGACGACACATCATCTTCTTAAAACTTCTCACAAGGGTTCAATATTCATTAACAACTAACCAACAGAGCGACCAACTACTGCGCTGTGATAGTATACCAAAAACCAGCTGTGTGCAACATAATGGATAGGCTTAACTATAAATATTCAGACCTAATACATAGTCCTAAGTCCTTAGACCGAAAGGACAAGATCCCAGATACAGGCGGCCGAAAGGAGTTTCCTCCGCAGGGCGGCTGGGCGCTCCCTTAGAGACAGGGTGAGGAGCTCGGTCACTCGGGAGGAGCTCAGAGTAGAGCCGCTGCTCCTCCACATCGAGAGGAGTCAGCTGAGGTGGCTCGGGCATCTGTCCCGGACGCCTCCTGGACGCCTCCCCGGGTTTTTTACTGGGAGGAGGCCCCGGGGTAGACCTAGGACACGCTGGAGGGACTAGGTCTCTCGGCTGGTCTGCGAACGCCTCAGTATTCTCCGGGAAGAGCTCGAGGAAGTGTCTGGGGAGAGGGAATTCTGGGCGTCCCTGCTTAGACTGCTGCCCCCGCTACTCGGCCAACAACTACTTTGTTAAGCTTAGGAAAAGATGGCTATCATGGTTTAAAAAATGGAGATGGAAATGCATACAGTCTAACTGTTAAAAATTAATAAATAACATTATTGGCTGGAGGATCAAGTCATGAGTTTATGCAGGCGGTTTCTACCAGCCTCTCTACGAACAGCACAACTTGTTTTTTTCTGCCTTCATTAAATTTAAACTTTGCAAGAGCTGCCCGTCTATCGGTACCACTGTCACCTCACCTTTGAGCACTGGTGCTATAGCAACAGTATGAAGTGTTGATAGACAGGAAGCAACCCACAGAATAGCACACACAAAACTTACTCAGAACTCCTACAGTATAACAATTCAATGAAATATTAAGGTACATTCATGTATGGGACAAACTAACCTGGCTGATGCTTCCTTTTCTGAACAGATATTTTCAGGTTTAAATCCATCCATCGAGGTTTTCTGTCTATTTCTCTGGTGCTTCTACATTTTTAGCAAAGGTCAAGGTTATAATAAAGCCTAATAAAATACCCTAATTCCAAATTCACTCAATTTTGTCACAGATCTTATGAACCTTATGAGATACAAGCGCAGGTGGCTGTTTAAGATGCTCTCCTTTTCGGCTTTTATTCTCGCTCTCCCCTTTCCCTTCTGTATTTCTTCTTCCTTGTGTCTGTCCCAGTGGAAACAGATATGAATGGTGATAGGGAGCCAGATGGGAACGGAGCTATGAATCCAGATTAGAGGGAGTTAAAATGTAGCGTTCCATTGTTAACTCTGGCGAGAGATACTGATTGGTGCTGTGTGTGAAGTGAAGCATCAACATGGTTGCACTAACAGCAGCCAAGGCAGGCTCATACATATTTTGCCTTCATCCTCACCTCTTTCAGTAAGTTATAATCTAATTAGATGACGATCATCTGATGTTAAGTGCAGACATAGGACCTAATTATTACTACTTTTGTTTTTCCCACTCACATGGATACTAAATAGGACCACTCAATAAAAACGAGATTTAAAAAAGACTAGCACCTTAATTATCATGATGCTTTGAACCCAAATCTTCCCCCACTGGATAAAAAAAAGTAACTTTTCTCTTGAGAAATAGTCTAAATACAATTCAGCTACATTTTAGGAGAATAAAGAAAGTATAAATCATTCTGTTTTGCCAATTTGCTGTACATAAGTGAATTCATGGGATATTTAATATCCATTGCGAGACGACAAGATGATGCAATAAAAACATACAAGGGCTTTAGAAACAAAAGGACACTTTTCTTTGTGGTTTGAATGAACTCATTTTTAAGTTAAAAACAACAACAACAACAACTGTATTTCAGCAAGTTGCATCAGTAAAATGCATTCAGAGTTCAAAGTCAAATCCTAAAATTGAACAAGTAGGTGCCTTTCATGGGCTAACACTTGTCATTTCAGTTTAGATCAAATGTGACACAGTATGCAGTAAAGAAGTGAGGCAAATATATTTGCAGGGTTGGATACAGCTGCAGGCATTGTCATAAAGCCCCATTTGCAAAGTTCATTTTTAAGACTTCAGTCCTTTCTATCAGAGATATGAATGCTATCCTCATAACTTAAAGTGACAGGAGGAAGGCTTGATGGGGGCAAAAAAAACCATTAGGTTGCAAGTGGTATGTCTGTCTGTTTATTGTGTATGTGTACTGTGTACAAACATAGATAAGTATTTATTCAATCAGCGTTTACTGTACCTGTGCCCAGGTCGGTGTGCTCCTGAGACATGTGCTGGCTCTGGTGGACCCATTCACCGTTGCACTTGAAGAAGATTTGAAGAGCAGGCCGAGCTTGACACCGGAGCTTGATGGGGTTACTCTTGACGATGTAAGCATCAACAGGCTCTTCCAAGAAGAGGGGCAGTGTGCCGGACAGGCCATGCTGCAGGGACTCACCGCGAGGACCTGAAGAATAAAATGAGACTCAAACAGAATGAACTGAACAAAATGGAATCAAAAGTTAATTATCAAACTCGACGGCAGCGAGATGGCTGATTCAAACCCTCTCCGATTTCTCCCCTTCCAATTCATAAATCTTCAACACACACACACACACACACACACACACAAAACAAAACACCTCCCCCAGCTCCAAATATCCCTCACTCTCTCTCCCTCCCCCCTGCAACCAGACCCAACTAGTAGCCATTACTCCTTACAGCGACATCTCCCTCAAACAAAATCGCTCTGGGGCACAACATAAGAAATAACACAACAACCTCACCGCATCCCCACAGTCCATTCTCTGCCACAACATTACAGCACAATAATTCACCTAAAGTCCACTGTAGCACAAATCCTCCTGACTGATACAGTGTTTAATATTTTACGTACACAGGGACATGCAGACAATGCTAGAGGGTGTTTTGCAGAAAACTAGTCTACACTTTATTTTGAAAACCTAACAGAGAACCGTCCTTGTTTAGTTTTTAATCATTTATGTCATTAGTGTTGTTGTTTAATATTTTATTAAAGTTTTCTCTTTATTTTTTGAAGAGTGCGGTGTTTTAACTCATCTGGGAAATGTGACGCATTGGGTAAGGGTTATCTCAACTGCACTGTTGCCTCAATACATGTTGTGTTTTTCTTCTCTGTATGGGTAACAAATAGAAACAACAAAAATGCACTTTTGTTGGCGGCTGAAAAATACTGATTTTATGGGAGTTTCCAGGGGAAGAGACTCGGGAGAACTGGCGGGACTGTGGGACAGGACCTGTTTTTATCGCAATGCAGTCCCACTATTGCAATGAGTATAAGTACATTTTGTCAACCACTGTGTAAAAGAGAGGTGTGACACAGCGCGCTAACCAGTTGTTTACAAATGTCAAACAGAATCCACAGGTCCTTTCCCCAGAAAGAAACCAAAAAAGTAGTATCTATTACTGGAATAAACATCTCATGGAAATTATAGAAGACAGAGACATCCTAAATGTTGATCAGGCAGCTCTGCAGTAGTCCCATGAAGACTTCTTTGATCTCTCAGATGATGGTGCTCACTAAAGACAGCTAATTCAGTTGAAGAATTCACAGACAACACACTGGCAAAGGCATTAACAGCCACTACTCCCTTCTTCCCCTGCCCGTCTGAGGTGTGTTCCAGTCAGCACACGTTTTGCTACTTCTGAGGCCCCGCAAGTGTAATTACACTCTGGCTAATCCCCTAGTTTGCTGGAACCGCTTTCATGCAAGTGTGAAGGGTTTAGTGAGGCAAACCGTCCCGCATCCACCCCTCCCGATCCCAACTCCCCAATGCACACGGCATGTTTCTCCACAGCGATGGGTGTACCTCTGAAAACCCCATCAGGATTAGAGAACCCACTCTCTCTTTCTCTCTCCCTCTCTCTAGCTAATCTAATCCTCCTACCTTTCCTGCCGGATGTCTCCTGATTGAGGGGGATAGATAAAAGACTCTGTGTGATTCCCTGGCTGTGAAAATCACAGCACTCAGTGTTCCTCTCCCCTCCGTGCGACACATTCACATTCTCTCCCTTATTCCTGGAACTGAGGCTGAACAAAGAGACATGCTTTTAATTTCAAAATGACTAGCCCCAGGCAAGCTTTTCTTGTACAGAGTGCTCCAATTTGTTTTGCGCACGGAGCATTGACACGGTGTGTTTGTGTTTGGCTAGATGCAAAAAGTAGACATAAGCACGCATCCAAACGGTGAATGATGGCAACATGAATACACAAACACACAGCTGTCAAACAAAGCCACATCCCTTCAAGTAATGACTCATTTGTTAATAGATCAGGTATTATACTAATGCTTATCAATATGACAGCTTAATGCCACTGCAACTAATACCTCAGATACACACATCAACAGTAAGGTTTAGCAAAGAATTACAGGCTTTATTTCAAAGTTAGTTGTCTGTTCACTTTTTGTATTTTCATTTTTTATTTAGCAGGTGGGATAGTATTGCAGCAGACAGACTAGGTGTGACACAAGAAAAGACACTCTGGTGTTATTTAACCTCAGGCCGGTGGTGGGGCATGTGACTCCAGAGGGAAACACAAGCACTTAACTGTCTCTGGGAACAGAATGACATTATCTTTGCTCCTGAAATGGCTGAATATAGATCACAAAGTGCAACACTAAGCAAGGACTATAGGATGCACCTCCGGCCCTGCACCTTGTAGTAAGTACACACATGGCAATGAGATAACTGTTGTGATCATGTGAAATGTGGCTCAAACAAAGTGGCTGCAGAATGTGATGGTGTTGATGGTGCGGTGGGGTTTCTGTTGGCCGTTCTAACATTCCCCGCTCATTTCCATCTTGTGGCCGGTGCAGGGCTGTTGTTCCCAGGACATGCCGAAGACCAATATCTCTCCTCAATATGCTTCGCCGCTGTCAGTCAGGAGACCGCTGTGCCCTGGCGCTTCACAGTTTTCACAGTGATCTACAACCAATGCTTCAGCCCGGCAATAACACACGAGGGGCGCAGATACATCTAGCCCAGTCTGAGAGGAAAACAAGATATCACTGCCAAAGGGCTGAGTGATGGCTCCATCAGACACCCTCTCTCTTTCTTTCTCTCTCTGCCCCTCTGTCCGTCTCGCACACAAACACGCTTCTGTTCTGGAAATGCAGACGCAGTTTGCTAATATTGCATCAGCTGTGATGCAACCTGTAAGGGACCCCACAAACATTGCATTTCCTCAAGTACAGCAAACACTCCCATCTCTTCACATGCAACATTAAAAGCAATGAGTAAGTGTGGTCTCTTATGTCAGTTCAATGAATTCATAGCTTTTAGTGAAAATCTAAAAGAAATGGAGGGGAAAGAGCCCCTAGCTGACTGGACTAATGACTGCCGCTCCAGCACACTCGTAGTGATTTGGAGAGACCGAAGGCAGCAGCCAGGCTGATGTTTGCCAAATTCTCCTCCACTTTCAGCACACTGCAACCTCATATCCTGGCAGACAAACTGCTGCCCTGTTTCCAACCCAAACACCAGCTGATCCTATGAATAACCGACTTCTTGACACAGAGATCGCAGACGAGCAGGGTCAACAGAAAGTACTCCAAACGCTGGTCCCCAACAGGCACGTGTCCTCTCCCTGCTGCTTTTTGTTCTGTACAGACGCAACCGGGGGAGTGTGTATACACCAACCCCCACACATCATCACATTTCCTGGTGACATGGACCCTCTTTTCCCTACCTCTCTGCTCAGGCTCAAGATGATTGCCAAGTACCGACAGAGTTCATCCAGTGATGCAACAACCCACGCCTGGATCCCAATATTACAAAAACAAGAAAATGCAGGTGGATCTCACAAGACAAAAAGCTGGAAAGAGTGTCACATACAGCCACAGTTGGTGAAGAAACAGAGTGCAACAAAACAGTTTCTTGGCTACCATTTTTGATGATGAGATTTTGAACAGAACACTGCTGTCAACAATGAACATATAACAGTTTAAGACCTCCTTCTTCTTAACCTTTTCACCGTCAGTACCATGAACTTTTCATTCATCTGCTGCTTCCACTCACTGAATATCAAAAACAAGAAGCACCTTCAGAGCACTGTAACACCTGCTCACCCAGCAACACGCCCCCACCAATGAAGCTCCACCACAATCCACAAACGGCAAACAGTCCAAAGAGACAGCACCAACCTGGACAGCACATCCCACATCCTGCACAAAGACAAGCTGTTCCACTTCCTGGGATGCAGAATTGATTTGCAGGTGGATCCTCTTTGTTAAAAGAGCCGGTTGCTTTCTGAATCTGAACCTCCTTCCTCTGCTGCGCTTTACAGGAAGTAATTGTTACACCCCTTTAACACACAAACCCCTTGTGTGCATGGGATACTGAACACAAGTTCAATCTGATGTCCTTTTGACAATTTGTACAAAACAATTAGCCCTGGGTTAATATGGGTTATTGTTGTTCATGCAAGACGGGTCTCATGTCACTCCCTCGCTGCAGTCGTACCACTTGCCTAACAGGGTTGTCATGTTTCAACAGCATTAAAGTGGGTTTTTGTAGTGGCGTTACAGTTGAGATTCAACAACATGTTAGGATTTGTTTCCTTTATTTGATCACCTTTTGAAAAGCGTCTTAGCGAATAGCATTTCCTCCTTGCAGACTCCGACCTGCACTAAACCCTGGCTGTGGGCAGATTTGGGTAAACAGCTCTGATCATTTGTGTTGATGCATTCACATTCACACCAAACATGTTTGCTTCAGTTTGAAATGGAGTTATAATGGTTATAGATGACATTGCACTTGCAGTTTCAGTAACCACAACACTGCCACTCTCCACACTTTGCTGGTTTTTAATGCAAGTTTATTTATTTGTGTCCCTTTTGTGCCTGCCATTTCAGTTGCTCTTCATGAATAATGTTCATTGAACCACATTGAATTCAAATACCCACTGTCACAATGGCACATGTGTGAGCTCTGATTTCAAACCGCCAACAGGTTTTTGAGGCACCAAACACTAATCTCCTGCTAATACTGTATGCAAACTACCAGCATGAACAGGGAGCAAAAAAGGAGACAGTCTGTGTGTGTTTAAAGCAAGAGAAAGAGAGAATAGGGTGGGAGAGAATATATGGCTTTCATAAAATGCAACATTGCCTTAATGCGTAATGCCAATCATCAGTGGCTTGAAGCCTAAAACATTTGACAGAACATCTCATTTTCAGAAGTATTCTCACATATGAGTAACTGGCCATCCTTTAATATCTGAGAAATGCTGCTGTTTTAAAATAATAACAACTAACAGATATCGTGCATCATCAGTTCTATTTAACTTGGCCTGAGAGGAAAAAACTAGACAGGAGCACGGATACGTTCTCCAAATACTTTAACTCATTTGACAGCATTTAGTATTAATAAACAGGAAGCAGCTGCTTAGCCATTAATTAACAAACAAATCTACTAATTAATTCTTAGTTTTTTAATTAGGTCGGTTGGCATAATTATTTGTGAATTACTTCACCATGTTGGCATTTTAGTAACAGGTTTGAGAAATAAGGTGCACGTTAGCTGCTGAACGGGGGATGCATTTTGTGGATTTTTTTTCCTGCTATGTGTCGTTGCCTTTGTGTAAACACGGACTTTCAGGCTAATGTGTTTGTGTAAATACATGAATAAATACAGCTTGGCAATGGTCAATGCCGCATTAATTATATATGCCCAGTGTGAGGTGTCTTCATAGGCAGTATTGATGCAGTTCCGTGCAGCAGATGGATGGTCTAGATTGAGGATCGAAGGTGAAGCTAGCAGAGGAGATGGGGGTGGAGGGAGATTGGTGAAGCAGATGATAGGTGGGTGTTGCAGCTAGTGAGAAGCACTGGGGGAGCATCTGTTCAGATCAACCGAGTGCACGGCAGGAAGACAAAAAAAAAAAAAAAAATTTTCAGCATCTTCCGGAAATGCTTATAAACCCGAGTCCAAAAAGAAAGGTACTTCTTTTTGGGTTCTCAGCCAACTTTGGCCCACTGAAGGATCGCAACCTTTGCGATGCACAACCCCCACGACCCACTTCACCTCCGTCTGCAGAGATTTCTGAATGATAGGTTTGCCACAGGGGAAAGATAGACCGGCAAAGATGGGATTTTTTGATCGCTAGCACAATGGCAAATGGAGCGAGAAAGGCGGTAAAACGTGAAAGCCTGATTGTGTTCGGTGTTTTGCAGACACTACTCACTATTCAACCGCATCCAAACACATCAACCTAGTGCTAAATGTGTCCCCCTGACAAGCTGACAGGTAATGAACTGCTTAGCAACCATGCGTTATGCACACCAGGTGGATGCACACGGATGCTTCTCAAAATCCGACTGCACTGTCTGCTAGGCGCAGCTAGGTTGCCATGTTATTCTAAAAATCTTGCCAAACTATAGGATTCAATTCAAGGTGATAACCAGGCAATAGCCAGATTTTATACCATTATTTAAAATCCCATCCCGGTTTCCTTGCTGGTTCTTCTCCTCCCTGTCCCCAGGCAAGTCTCACAGTGACTTCAGTCAGACTGCAGAAATGCCTGGAGCTCTAAAGCTACTCTGTAACTTGTAATTTCTTTGCACTGGGAGTCACACAAGCAATACATTCCTGCTCTGCCTCTCAGACTCTTAAAAACAGCATGGCCTCAACAGAAAGAGATGCCAGAGCGCTTTGTTCTAATATTGATGCAAACCTCACATCTGTCATCTCAGGACACACACACGCCACACACTCACACAGATGATGTGTGTGCCACAACTGAAGCTATCCCAGGCAAAGACAGTTTTCCTTATACACAGCACAGATGTGTCAGGGTTTTGGGAGTATCTTCCCTCTGCTTCCTCATGTTTCCCAGTGTTTTTCCCTGCCTTGTGTTTCCTGTCTGTCTTGTTTTGTTTGTCTGGAGCCTTCCACGGAGCAGACCAGTCTCTCTCTCCTCCACACCTGCAATCACTCACCTGCGCCCCGCCTACCTGCACACCTGCAACTCATCCCGGTTCATCACCATCTCCTGCAGTATTTAAACACCGGTTCAACCACCCAGTCTTCGCCAGATCGTACTATCCCTACCGTGGTATTTACGTCGGGCTCTTCCCTCTACAACTTCCTATGAAGATTGTTCTAGTGTTTTGTCTCAGCAATTTATTGTTTCCCTCTGTCTCCACATCCAGAGATCCTCCCGTCTGCCTGTCTCGCTCCGTGGATCCTCCAACCACCTCTTGCCTGCCTGCCTCGTTCCTCCCCGCTCCTGCAACTCCTCCAGGAACTCTCAGCCTACCAGCCAACACCCTTCATCCCCTGGTTATGCGGACACGCTACCTCCACCTACCTGTCTATCTGGCTTCCAGCCGTTCCCGCTCTCACCTCTCTGGAAAAGTAACAAATAAACCTTATTTGTTCCCCTACCGCCGACGTTGTGTCCTGCCTTGTATTCTGGGTTCAACCAAACAAACTACCTTAACCGTAACAAGATGTTGTCCAAGCTAAACAAAAACACACAAATGTTGACTCTTTGCTCTGATCGACTATTTCACACTCACGCGACCACTTTTTTTTTCACGTATATTTTTTTCTGTGTTGATCATGTTAATGATTTTTTGCTCACAAATTGCAGGAACATTTCCTTTAAAAAAAAATCTGGTTGTTCTGTCTTCATCAGCAAAGCCCTGCTTCACATTCAAAATTACACTAACACACGGGAGCCGCTCAGTACGACCAAACACTTATCTGTTGGACAGCAGGCCCACTGGAGCAGCGGCGGGGTGGGAGCCTTGTTTAAGGACACCTGGATTGTGGAAACATATAGGAGGGGTAATCACTACTCATACACTTCCCCATCAAGAGATATTCTACATGTCTGTGATGAGTTGTGCAGTAAGTGGATCACATCAGGTTTCTGTGGCTTTAGCATCGGTAGAGAAAGTGAACATTAATCAAAAGGTAAAGATAAAGGTTGGTGCTCTTTGCGGTAAAGATGCAAATACAACATGATCTATCATTAAGTATCAGTTCTCTATCAAGGAGACATCTTGGCATTTTTGCCTTTATTGGATAGCTGATAGTTTAGAGGCAGACATAAAACGAGATGAGAGAGAGAGGGATATGACATGCAACAAAAGCCCCCGGGAATCACACCAGGGATATTGCAGTTATACGGTATGTGTCTTAACCATTTGGCTACCGGGATGTCCCAGTAAATGTGATTTTAAGTAGGGTTAATGCATTTATAATGCACCAGTTTACACAGCATTCAAAATGTTTTGTTATACAACTGTTATAATGGAAAGCAAAATATCTAAGGTAATCGTTTGCATGATTGCTAAAAATGTGTTTTAGACATATAAATGTATAAAAATGCAGGAAATACTATAGCACACACAGTGAATACTGTGGCTTTTACTGTGATATTCCTGCACCAGAGGAATATATTTTATTGTCAAAACAAACTACCAATGTTTTTTTAGGAATTTAAGTGTGTGTGTGCTCCCGCATATGTGCACAAACCAGTTTGTGTGTGTGTGTGTGTGTGTGTGTGTGTGTGTGTGTGTACAGTTTGTGTACATGAGTTTGTGTGAATGTGTGTCACCTACAAACACCCAGGTGGTATATGCGTCTTCATCGGTGTTGTGACAGCTTGCCAGCCTGGTTTTGGCAGGCGGGAGATAGTGCTTCCCTCAGCTCTCCCGATAATCAAAGAGTAAACATGCCGAAGCAAAAGTGGGTTACCTGGATGTCAAACTGACAAAAAAAAAGTCTCCCATCTCTATCCCATCAACCACATTTGTATATGGCTTTCATATTCAAATAATTCACTAGATCACTTTTTCCTCCACCAAAGAAGTGAGAGTGTAAACTCAAAATATGACAAATAAGCTTTAGAATATATCAGAGCAGGGAAGGTCCTAGAAAATCCACTCAAACTTGTGACTTGACTTTTCATAACTTATAATGACTGGGCCTTAATGAGTAGTAGTATTCAAACTCACAGGAAAGGGTGCATGTGTGTACTTACAACTAAAGTAAGCATTACCATGTGTAATTTAATCTCACTGACATCAGCCTCACTGTTTACTGTTCACTTTTCTACACCTGTATCAGAGCTCACATTGAAAGTATTCAACTGGGTGGCTTTTATTGTGAAGCAGTAACAGGAAATGCAATGTTTTGTCACCGAGCTTAGCACTGAGTGCGATTGTTCATCAAAAATGCATCCACAAAACAAGACATTTTCTGCACGTTTTGACAGCAGATCAGTTTTAAATAATGCAGGGAGTGATGCAACAAGAAGGAGCAGCTAAAGTGAGCCGTCAGATGAAAAGATGAGGAGACTCTGCACACCTCCAACTTCTCAGCAAACTAACCAACTTCTTTTACTGTACAATGCTGTCGTGTGGAAAAGTACTCGTACCATGTGCAGCACAAAATCAGGTCATGGTTGCTCATGGCATGATGGAAAAAGGCCTATTATTGACTGATTTCTTTATTAAAACAATAGTGTGTTTGTTTGGCTGCACCCCGAATTCTGGGACCTGTAGGATAAAACCTCAACTCCTGGTGCCACTTGAAACAAGGGGTGTCACCACATCGAGTAGGACTGAAATCGTAAGGATTACAAATTCTTTGAATTTGAAGAGGAGACCTTAATACACAGGACTGCTCTTCAACATGGTTCAGTTATTTGTCTCCTACCGGAATATTGCTCCTCAAAGGAGAAGTCTGGAAACCTTTGTTTAACCAAATGAACCTAATGGCAAACTATTATCAACAATATAATTATTCTTACCTGACTATTGTACAGCCCACCACTTGAATCCCTTTAATCTTATGCACCTCTGGAGGAGAGTAGGGGTAATATCTGGGAGCTACTTTTTTTTTTTTAAACTCAGTTTGTTGTTATCACATGAATAATCTAGTCACTATTGCGTAATGACAGATGCAGATACGTTATATGCAGCACCATTATTACCTCATCTATCAGCAGTCATTCTCTGGTTTTGCTCTGGAGTCGTTTAGAAAGCAAGCCTCCGTTGACTGACAGTGATAGCAGACAAAAGAAGATAATTGCTTACTTACTCTTTCCCATATAGCCTTTGATCCATTTTGTCTTTTCTGACAGAGAAGAGACAGCGACATAATTAAAGGCATTGTGTGGCGTATACAATCTCGGCTGCAATCACACTGGCAACCTGACAGCTCACTCTAATGTGAGTGTACTTTGTAAGGGGGCTCGATAAATAAGTAAAACCCTAGAAAACAATCCTCTCTCACTCTTTTTTTCCCCCTCACATTTTCCCACCCACTTCTCCCTGAGACCTTTAACACAGAGCACAAAAAAAGAGTGGGACTCTATTATTGAATGAATTTATGAATAAATTAATGCTGTGTGGCCACATGTGAGAAAAGGTTTGGAGCACCAAACTTTATTTTAAACAAAGCTGTTTAATCATTTTATTAAATGTCTGGCAGTTTAAAATTAGATAAAAAATGTAATATCCTGCAAATGACTAAGCACACAGCTTCTGTATTAATATCATTAATCATCTGTCATTATGTACAAGGTTGATTATGGAGGGTGATACACTTTAAGCTCCTTTTTTTCTTCTTAACTGTATTTCATCGGTTTCATGTTGTTTTGTTCAAAATTTGTTTTTACAGAGAAATTGTCCAATTTGTGCATACCAGTACAGCAAAGTGGACTATTTTCTGGAAGACTTTGGCATCAAGTTTGATGGCGATCACTTTATCGACAGCACAAATGGTTGTTGCCACAGAGTGGTGGTACTGGTAAACGCTGGCAGTAAATAACAAAGAGGGTGTATGACTTGGCTGTGTAACAGCAATACAAGCTATTGATATGTTATTTCAAATCAGTCTCACTTGACCACTGAGACTCTGTAGCCGTTGGACAAATCAATTCACATTCACTTCAATGCATTGGGTTCCCTATCCTCTTATAAATAAGGAAACCTGTCTATTTTGTTTTCTAAATGGGCTACCAAATAATAATAATACCAAATATTATGGCAATCCGTTCATTAGTTGTTGAGAAATTTCACTAAAAAAATACTAATACCAACCTCATGGCACTAGAGAAAAGTCAGGGCTCACCAAAGTCAGTTGGCTTCATCCTCTGGGGACCATGAATGTCTTCTCAATTAGTTTTGTGTCGATCCATCCAATAGTTGTTGAGATATTTCAGTCTGGATCAAAGTGGTTGTAGAGCCACACCACTACAATGGCCAAGAAATAACCCATGTGATATCGTCATGGTTATCTCAGCTCAGGCTTGGAGACTTCAAAGCTTGCATTACCAAGCCTATGAATTAAAAGTCAAGTCCCCCACTTGATTTATATAGTATAGTGAATTCTCCATTTTATTTTTGCCAACTTATCCTGTATGGTCTGTTTATGGAAGATTCTGCGACTTATGAGTGAGCACATTGAGGCCGTTTGCTGCCATCAAACTAGAAGTCAAAACATTATTCAAAATGAATTGTGCAGTATAAGAATATCTCATTGTTCAACCTGTGACTGTGATTGCAGCACATTATATTCCACAGTCTGACTTCCAGCTTTACAGTAGAGATTAAGAGCTATCTGAGGTTTCAAGTTCGGCTTTAAGGCTTCATGAAAGCCTTGAGCACTTTCAAAGGCTTATCTATAATTTGAAAACACTCTTTCTACTATACTGAAAGGTGTTAACTTCTGCCAATATCTATCTGACTCTTTCAGCTACATCAGCTTCACTTTCCTATCCCTCTGGAGAATGAAGAATACATGGCAGGAAAGATGGTCCACACAATCCTCCACTACTCAGTATCGGCCTACTCATGATATTTATTCCTGAATATATGGTGAAAATTAAAAATTAAAAGACAAAATAATCTGCGATGGCTCTTGAGCTTAAGAAAATGGAGGTTAGCTCGACAAAAGCCCATCTGGGATGCAGTCAGTGGTCTCTTGACATTTAAAATTCATGACAATCAAACACCTGTACAGTGCTTTTCCATGTCTCCAAGCATCCTTGCATATATCAAAAGGGAAAGATCTCTAATGGCCCCTGAAAAATGCAAGAAAGTGAGAAACTTTATCCTGCACCTCTTCTCTCACCAAATGCTATTCTCTCACCTCTTCTCTGATTTTCTTTAGTGAGCAGGGGCCACTGGTTCAAAGCACCACATCAGACTGCCTTGCATTTTATGTCCCAGTGGAGGTCTTCAAACGTTACTTTTAACTGCCCCAGTAATGCACTCTGAGTGGATGGCTAATATGTGATCCAGCCAAAAAGCTCTGCAGTAAATGGCATTTGATCAGGATAACATGAATAATAAACAAGGGAAAAACAATGAGGTAAAGGTTGTATTTAAATCCAATAGTATATAGTCAGCTGCTATCTAACAAACTCATCCAGTGACAGAAGGATATAAATGATTTCTACCAAGCAAAGCGGATGAAAGTCCCCACTTCACAGTGCAATACATTACTAATGAACAATTTCCCATTTTACTCCTTCATAACTTAAGAGTCCCAGTGTACTGTGCCAAGGATTTCTAATGAATCTTTAAGAAACAGAAAAAAAGCAGCAAAAACAACAAGAATTGAGATCTTTTAAGGCTGAATACCCTCATTTGTCAAGCTTAGATGGACACGGCAAAAGTATGTCAACACAATCTCTTTGCTGTTGTCACACAAATGATGCTTCACTTCAAATAACCAAGCAAATGAGCAAGTGAGCAAGCGAGGGGGGCATGCTCAGCACCTTGTGGCACATCCTCTGCACACAGTGTCCCAGATTCCACCTTACGTAACCTGATTATTTGTGCACACCATACAAATAGTCATGATAAACTAAAAAAGAAAAAACCCCAGAAAAGAACAGAAAGGCACATGCATTGCTCAGTGTCTCAGGTATTGCGGTCTAGCGCCCTGAGCACGACCTATGCATTGTAAAAGTTTGCTATCTCAGCACATCAATGTGTTAAATTTAAGAAAGAGAATGCTAAGTAAAGCTAGCTAAAAGTCTATAGCTGCCATAAGGAGGCGGTTGTGCTATCAGCTGTCCATATGGTTGTCATGAAAATAACATCTACCACACAGCCTGACAAAAAAGGTCTCTCTCTCTCCTCATTAGAAATCCTATTGGACTTTAATTAACAGGTTGAGACCACTATTAATTGGCTACTAAAGCCCAACATCAGAGGCAATAACGCCTCAATTAGAAGACCTTGACAGCCTGGATCTTGATTCCAGAAAACCACCGCCTCTCAATCTTTCTATCACACATCACATGCATAAATAAACAGCTCATTTATGTGTCTGCTGTGTTGCCTTTGGGCAAAGCAAAAGGCACAAAACCCTCTGATGGACGGATATTCTGCTTAAATGACAGCAGCAGAAGACTTGGGTTGAGTTGTACAGGACAACTCCCACATGTGTGTGTATGTAGCTGTATGAATGTGAAGCAGGATGCTGCTGGAGCAGGTGTGCTGAATAAATCAATGTTCAAGCAATGTTTGAATAATGCCATGTAAGCTTGCAAATCCTAGCTGATCACAGATAATGTGATCAGCAAATCCAGAATTTTGAAACACAACTCGTTTGTAAAGGAGGCAGCAACGATGCAGTTAAATAAGCTTTTGGCTGTGCAGGTGGCATCCTATTTTTTTGCTTCTACATTGTGTGACTATTGAGTTATCAGGAATGGAACTATTTTATCTGCTAATGGATGTGATGGGAAATGGTGTGAGGAAGCGGAGTAGGTCTATAAGCGATTGTGATTAAATGTGGCAGTGGCTATCTACGGGAAAATGGTAGCTTGTTATGATCACAACACAGCCTTAAAATGAATATTGTTTTGATCGTAACAGACAATCTACTTAATGGGAACCCAGAGTGCAATCGAGGCATACAGAATAACAGAGCAGACACAGAAGGTCAAGGTGAGGCTGCCACTCAATCTTAAAAACATGAGAGAGAGGTCCATGGTGTGTCGACCTGTGTGGTTCCTGTTTATGCAGCTTGTCAAGTGTGTATGTGTGCACCTCTGTGCATGTGCACCAATGCATAATGTGCTGACAAAAACTGTGACCTGGTTTATTGAGTAGAGTAAGTGAGGCAGAATGTGTCTGTGTTCATGTATGTGCGCATCCATCACAAAGTATGTAAGTCAGCAAAAGTGTGTATACATGTCTGAACACGTTTCTCCATTAATTAACGTATTCACCAAATACCCAGGATTATGGCTAATCCTGAACATTGACTGATCCCACAATGCAATGTAAGCAGGCTAAATGTCACAAAATGATAACTTAAGTTAAATGTGATTCATGGACAAATTCTTGTTTAATTAAAAGATTATTTTGTGATATTTGTGTGCCTGTACAGCAGACCGTACCTGGGCAGGAAAGATGAGCGAGGGAGCGACATGTAACACAGAAACCAAGATGGCCTCAGGATCAATATCAATTTCCCTCTGCTATACATAAACATCAGACCACAGCTTAATCCTCATGCTTTATTAGAATCTATGAAATCTATTCAAACACGCATTCTTCACACAGTTAACCAGCCCTGTTTCATATGACAGCAATTAGAATATTCATTAGATAAAGATCTCTTTAGCCCAATCGATGGTCTTTGAGCGAAAGGGATCTTTCTAGATATCTGAGTCAAAATCCATTGGATACAAAGGATCCAAATGCATGAGCTTTGTGACTTCACCAACCCCAGTAGACCTCAATAGACCAGCCCCTCTAGTGGATTTAGCTGCTTGTTAGCAGGCCTGAAACAGCTGTCTTACCCTGTGTCTTGTGATGTTCTACCCCCATTCTATTTCGTCCAGTGTTTCAGGTCCCACTTTTAGGTTCATTGTGGGCTTATCAATGTAGGGTGCTCAGGTGAGTGAACAAGGCCCAACATCCACTTAGGCTTTTCAATCTCACTGTGACACGGTCAAATCAGGACGGTGCACAAGATTAAATCGATGCCTGGCCAGTTGACTGCTTGACGCAGCATTCTCTTCCAGACCCTTTCCTTGGCCATGTCATCTATTACTCAGAGCCCAAACAGTCCACCTCTTCTGTCTCCATTCTCTTCTCTTTTCTGGCATAATGGGATCACACCATCCAGGACAATGCCTCGTCTCAGGAGATGTGACACACTCACTATTGTGGAGTTCATAATACCTGTATACCAAGTGACTCCTTTGCTGAAGGCGGTGGAGGGATGACAAACATGGGTGACACAGCAACACAGTCTGTGCGGGGGGGGGCGGGTGTAATCTAATTTAGGTTTGTCCCAGAGGTCAGCCCAACAGGACAAGTCCAAACATCTATCAGATAAATCGGCTTTAGGGTGCCGGCAATCCACTTACCAACTCCACCTTCTGCTGCACTGCCAGTTAAGTGACTAAATTGTGCTACAGTGGAGATAGACGCGCAGTAGTTCCGTTGATGTTGAAGTTCTCTCGAAGTTCAAGCCTTTGAAATATTAAAAATGGTGTCATGTAATATGGATAGATTACATGCATGTCACACGCCTGGGGAAACATTAAATTATACATAACAGTTTAAAAGAGAGGTTTGAATGATTGATTGGTTTCATAGATCACCTACATGTGCACTTTTATGTTCGCTCTGCTCTGTCTGCTGCTTTAAAACCTACAGGTGTCAGCAACTTGCATCCGCCCTAACAAGCACTCTCATCTCAATTATGTCCAAGTAACGGCACCTACAAGAGGCAGAGCTCGTTCCGTGAAAAGATATGAGAGTCATATACCTTACATGCCTTTGTTGCAGTAGCAGAATAATGGTCAAAGCTGAATTTTAATGTTTGAGGAAATTACGTAGCTGTTGGCCTTTTCTTTCTAATGGAAATCTACTGAACAGCTGCATAATGGTATGTTCTTGAAATCCTGACATCAGCAAATGCTTACTTTTTTAAAAGACTACTGACATAATTTTGTCTTAGAGTACTATGGCAGTGGTTTCGCATCCATGATAGGTGAGCATATCTTCAAAACAGAGCGTGATGTTCCTACTCTGAGCAGGTTACACACACAGTGTATATCTTTTATTTATGTTGCAAAAGCCTGCAGGGAACTATGCTTTTTCATGTATCTATAACGTGGTTCCAAAAAAAAAAAAAATAAAATAGCAGCACCTCCTCCAAACGTGGAGATTGCCAATAACAACAGGTGGGCATCTTGCGAGAACATTTATCTTTTTCCTGCGGACCCCTCATAACCAATCTATGGCCATTACCCACACTCCTATTTATAACCACAACCAATGACCATTCATATTCAAACTCAGAGATATTTATGAGAGGTTGTTATGTGTGTAACCATATTAAGTGGCATTCTCTCCAGACATGTAGTCAGAAGTACACACCACTTCCAAGGCAATTTTTCTACAGCTCTCATTAACAAACAACAACATCTGGTAATGACACCAACACACACACACACACACACACACACACACACACACACACACACACAAGCCTGTCACTGGAGCAAACCAAGCGAGAACCTGTCATGTCCATGTTTCCACTCTCTCCTCAAACACGGCAATTAGGAGCGTTGAGCTGAGTGTCACTTCAGCTGCCTCACTGACCTTTCTCTGGCTCTGCTGGTCTGTCTGCTTGTACTGCTATGCAATATCTTCATTAGTACAACCGGACCACGGAGGGCATGTGTGTCTAAGCAGGAGTACACTGTACTGATGCACAGCGGAGGTCCTCTGTTGCGTGCAGTGACGGTTAAGACACTAACAAATAATTAGTATCTTTAGCAAGCTGTTTGTTTGTGTGCTATGTGTTACTTGAAGATATACAAGTTAGATTTTGTGACCAGATAGACCAAATCTATCTTTTACTTCTTGGTCGCCAACCTTGTTCAGCTCCAGCCCACACAGATCCTCGATGGCAGTGTATCTTTCTGGCTCGAGTGCTTCACTGTTTCAGACATATACTCCTGGTCATGTAGGGGAAACACTACAAGTCTTTAAGGTCACTTTCACGCCTGTAGTTCCCTTCATTTGCTCCCGACTACGGACAAAAATGATGCATAGCTGCCATTTAGTTCTGGTCCGCGTTTTGTTCTCAATGAGTTTTTAAAAAGTCACGGGGGTGGGTGGTTCTGTGTGGTTGCTACGTTTCACTCACATTTAAACGACTAACTGCCAAAATAAGACACAAACTCAACACACCTGTTTTATCTCCTTTTCACTAGCTGATTGATGAAGGAAAGCTCCAGCACTCACTCACTAGCTGCCAATTGATCTTGTACAAATGTATTCACTGCTTATACAGCTCAGCTATTAAATCTCTTCCTTGACAGTTCACGAGGAGCAGACTTTATTAGTAGTAATTTAATAGTAGTTTAGCTTTTGAATTCATGCTAAAACCCATATGTATTCTCACAAAACCTTCTGATTGGCCGGTCTTGCATTCAGTTCAAAGTCCGCTTGAAAGCATACTGAGTTCAAGGCTTTTCAGGTGGTGTCAGTCCAGTTGTTCAGTCCGCACCAGAGTTTGACTGCTTTCACACTAACCTGACTGAACTAAGTGGCCAAGTGCATCAGAGTTCGCTTGAACTTTGCCCATTGTACCCTTTAGGTCATTTAGTCTTGCAAAGAGAGGAACAGCTTTTCCTTATTTTATTCATCGGTATAAGATGTCACCAAACAATTTCACCAATTGAGCAGCACGTATGTCTGAGAAAAACAATAGGAAAGTAGATTCAAGCAGTGTAGAAGCAGCAACAGCTGCACATTATAAATAATGTTCTGCGGTGGAACAAAACCCTCTCTTGGTCTTCCCAATTAAGTCACACTACCCTCCCTTCAGCAAAAACAAACATATATAACCCTCCCCCAATTCTGACCCCCACTTCCCCTCTGATCAGTTTCATACAGCCCATTACCACTGCCTGAGGAAATAGCCATCACAGAACTACTTAAAACCGCTCTGGACATAAATTTGTCCAATGGTTATTTTGTTTCTGCTCAGTCCTGTTGTAACTAAATGATATGCAGGGAAACCAGTGTCACCGCAATACACTGCAAACCCGGAGTAAAAATGTTGTGAGATGTTAATGTATCAGTGTGCCTTCATTGTCTGAGCGTCGTTGTGTGCATCTCAAACCTCTATTTGTGGGCCCCTGACTCAGTGCTGTGACAGTAGGCAGAATAAGAGAGTGTTTTATGGCATCTCATTGAGACACCCTTGACGGTGACACCTCCTCTATACTATTCCTGTCGCCGGCTCCTTAGCTCTCTTCCCCCCCTTTCACTACTTTTGAGCTCTATTTCTTTCTCGCCCTCTCTTGCGGTTTCTAAATCACCCCCCTTTTTTCAGTCTCTCATCTTGTCCTATCCATCTTTCCCAATCATCTTCTTCCATATTGCTCTCTAGCCTCACAAATCTTCCACTCTGCCCATCCGAGCACTTCCTCTGTCCGCTGTCTCCCTTCACTTCATATCCCCCCCTCTCTCTTTACCCCCCTCCAGTCTCTCTCTCTCTTCCGTCGGAGCACTTGGTACAGTAATGGTGCACTCTGCCACCATGTACATTTCAGCATCATCCCCAGAGTGGCTCTGTTTATATCTGAATATCAGAAATACTTTTCTGGAAGAGCTGTATAAAAAAAACAACAAAAAAAACATGCACTTTTTAGGCTGAGTTAGGCTCTATTCATCCTGTCTGTCGGTGCTTTGAATTTAGACAAACCCCATATACATTTAAAAAACGATAGGTGCTGTGAATACCAATACTCAAGGGGAAAACAATTTGGCTCTTTTTAATGTTAATTTGCTGCAAAACACTACATTCTTCTAATCAGATTCACGCAGGATCAAATATGCTTTAAAAGGTGATGAAGCAAATGAACTAATGAATAGAGGGGAGATTTCTGTTCAATGAAACAAGCCGTCAAGGTAATCTTCTCGCATTTCTTCTCTTTCCACCACCACATTCTGGTTACATTCTTTATGTGCAGTAATGGCTTTGGAGTCCGTCCACTTATTGATCAGCATGGCGACTAGAGGGGGCAGCTGCCTGTATGGCTTGTCTGACTATAGTGTAATTAAAGCTGAGGAAAAGGATGTGTAGCACTGACAATGCTGGCTACCCTGCTTAGAGAAAGCTATTTGAGGTAATGTTACAGCTCAGTATGATCAAACTGGGGCTTTGGGTGTGCAAGTAGAAATTTGAACACAACAGCTTTAGGTTTTAATGCCAGATTTAGTATCAAGTGGAGGAAACATGTTTTGAAACCTAAGCAATATTCATGGAGCATTAGGCCGTGCAGTAAAAATGAGTTATAATAATAACAAAAATTGGATTTCATGCCCTCCTAGACTCTCTTTTGCTTTCCAAAACTCATGTTAAACTTTATAAGACCATCTGTTTCAGGAAAGAGAGAGAGGCAACCTAAATCAACAGCCCACAGAATACAGTTGAAGCCACTGGAGTGTGTGTGTATGTTTTATGACTAGCTCTACAAAAGCCTATGGAGGAGAGTCAAAGTGTGGTCGGATGTAGAATAAAATCCTGCTTAGGGATCATGACTATCAAGGAGCAGTGCATGCGGGATTTAGATATATTTTACTGGCTTAAAAAATGCTGACATCACTGCAAGAGAAATGCAGCTGCTATCACAAGTGCGCGCGAATGTTGGGAGTAATGGCGATGAGAAAATGAGCAGACTAGGGCGACCCTTCCTTCTGTTACACTACATTACCCCTGACTGCATCTAAGGGTGATTCACTCAGAAACTCTGATACAGAACGCACTGTGGTGGGCAGATGTCGTACAACGTTACCAGTACACCAGAACAAACGCACAACAAGCGTGCGTGCACACAGACACACACACGGTGTACAGTACATGCATACACAAGTGAGTACACACACACACACACACACGCAGTCAGCTGCACACTAGCATACGTCGGCTTTTTTCATGGGCCATTTCATTTCACTTGATCTTCTGACATGGCGATGATCTCCATTTTGTCATTTTAAATTGTAATTGCCCTGAGTAGCCTGGAACACTGTCAGAAAGGGAGGAGGGAGAGGAAGGCAGACAGGCCATTGGAGGGAGAGAATCATAGAAAAGTCAGAGTAGAAGTAAGTGGAAGAAACAGACAAATGAACAGGAAAAGAGGAGAGCAGCTCAGAGATAAAAAGGGAAGAAAGGAATTCCTCGCTCATTTTTTCTTTTATTTTCTAACAAGAAGAAAATACAGTAATGCTCCACTTTTCTCTCGTCCGCACTCTTTGAGAGTTGATATCTCAGATTTTCATTTTCTCCACCTACCCCTCTATCGCTCTGTGACGGAGCTCACATAATTATTCCCTGGCTCTCTGGGCTGTAATTACAAGCTTCCAGAACAAAAACACTTCAAGTCCATCAGTTTTCCTTCATCATAATTCTCCTCTGAGGCTGCGTTACTGACATGATGTTCTCTTCTGGGAGGTTTCCTGTTTGTCCACACTCTGGGTCATAAGGGTCACCTGATATTTCCACTGACAGTACTTTGTCCATTAAGGGCTTTTCATAGACATATACTTGTATTCACTGGGCTTTACCTGGCTGCATGCTTTAATTAAAACAGCGAGGCTGTGAAAGTTCAGCCCCCTCTCTCGTCCCTGCCTGTTAACTAACAGAAAGAGTGTTCGGGGAGCAGTACTTATCATCGCAGGTCATGTGTGTTATTCTTATAGCAGCAGACAGGAACCACCCTTCAGTTTGATGACTTGGGTTTGGTCTGAAAGTTGTAGAACATCCACTCTCCTCATAGGTGACAATATATTGGAAAGGACATGTATTCACTATCAGACTATACTTGCTACAACAGGGGATCTAAGCAATGTGCGTTTAATGGCCCCCCCCCAACACCCCAAGAGCTTGCTGGTTAACTATGAGACAGAGAGCAGACATTCGGGGCCAGATTTACTAAGAAGGTAGCGTAATGTCGAGCAGTTCTACAGAGGAATTTGCCAATCTCATAAAGAAATTATGATTTCAAAATATTTCGTAATAATCTCAGGTTGAATAAGAGCCAAACACACAAACAAGCCTCCTCAACTGCTAAATAGCGATAGTGAGTGACAGAGCAGCTGTTGTTGATACAGCTGATGTTTCACGAGAATAATGCAGCTAAACAAATACTGTAATGCGTGTATCTATTGCCCAACGTAAGATCATAGCTGCTGTAGCGATCTCACAATTCATTAATTGTAAAGTTTAAATGTATTGTTTATTGTTAAGTTTACTGAACACAAACCACAACTCCCTGCTCCCTGTTCATTTGCTGTTACAAATAATCAAATTTAGTGTTCACTGATAACGATTCAGTAGTTTTTACTTTCAAATAAAACCGTTTTTAGACTTAGATTTTTATGTTTTAGATATCTGATATGGTGCAGCTTTCTGGATATTTTTGTGGTGCGACTACTCTATTATCGGATGTCATTGAGATGTCTGTAGAATAACGGTAAAGTCATGTTTGTTTTCCCACCACATCTTACCTTGCAGGTCGTGTAAATACAAATTGCACAATTTTTCGCCTGCTTACAGAGTTTTCCCATTCAAAACTAACTGTCGCAAACTGCGAGACATTAGTGAATCCAGGGGCTTAGGTACGTCCTGCAAACAGCGGCTCCTTAACTATACTGCATGTGTTTGGGGCAGGATGTGACACAGCTGCCCCTGAAAAACAGGTGGAAAATTCTTATCAAATCTAATATATAATATATATCCACGTATTTGTATTTAGGAGAAAAACTAACAAACAAGTTAAATTACAAATGTGTGAGATGCTGATCTTTCCACCCGTCATTTGTAAGTTGACCGCAGAAAGACTAGTTAGAAAAAAAGACGACAAAAAGCTAAAAGTAAAGATACTGTAAATGGTTGAAACAACCATATTCTGTCACTCCAAATGGCAGTAGTACAAATGCAAACTTGAACAAGACTACTACTAATAAAATACCTTTGAACGATACCATAAAGCCATCCTATCTATTAAAAGTGGTATGACAAACGCCCATCTAAAAAGGCTGTGGGGGTACGCTGGAACATCATACAATCATTTCTTGGATTATGCACAGTCGGCACATTTCCTAACTTCAAAATGTAAAGTATAGAATCAAACTTGGACGTCTTGGAAATGAAGAGAAGAAACAAGAATGTTAATGTTACAAATTAAATAGCTGTACTGTGAGGCAGCAAACGAAGCTCCGTAAAAGTATTTGTGCACATGAACAACTTTTGCCTTTGCAGTCGATAGACATGATTATTGAGTGGCAGGAGAGTATACATTGGTCTTTCATCAGAGTCTGCTGCCACATCTCTTAAATGTATTTTTGACTGCACAGACTGTTTTGGGGTGTAATTTTAATTGAATGGCCCTGTTTGAAGAGCGTTTCTCTATATACATGTACACGAAGAGAAAAAGCCCTGAGGAATCCAGTTATGTGAAGGGTTAAACAAGTTCACAACATAAATTCTGACCGTGCTATATCTGATCTGCAAGGGGGCGATGCTATTTTATGCGCATCAAAATACAGAGCTTTTGATCTTCACAGTATGTGTGTTGCAGAAAAACAGAGCATTGTAAATCAACATCATTTCATAGAGTACTGAACTGAAAATAACTACTAATGCGAAACTGACATGAACACATACACATTCGATTCAACTCTTAACAGAGGAATATTAGAAGAGGGATGTATTATACCTTCTTTCATCTTCCTTTATTCCATACAAATTCTTTCATC
Source organism: Coreoperca whiteheadi (assembly GCA_011952105.1). NCBI lineage: Eukaryota > Metazoa > Chordata > Actinopteri > Centrarchiformes > Sinipercidae > Coreoperca > Coreoperca whiteheadi. The sequence goes on along the minus strand of CM022482.1, from coordinate 22,063,354 downwards.
TGTTTTTTTTTTTTGCACTGAAATTTTCATCAGTTTTGCGGAGCCCATTATTTCAGCGTTTATTTTTCCATCTCTGTTCGTCGATCACAGAAAATCCTTGGAGGGTGAATCTTGTTGGTTGTGAATAAAACTCAAGGAGATGCAGGTGAATTGCCAATAGAAGTAGAAAGACAGTTGAGTCTTACGCGTCTCCCCAATGATCAATTATGTTGGATCCAAATCAATAAAAGAGCAAGAAAAATACATTTATGAGTCTTTTGAGAGAAGAGTTTGAAAGATTGTGAATGATGGGTAATGGTTAAATATTGAACAAATGGGTGCTTCGGTTTGTCAACCTGAAATCAATTAAGAAGCTTCTCCTGCCTGACATTGTAGCATTCAACAGAGAAGTATTTTTAAATGTGGTTAAAAGCTTAATAGCATATTGACATTTGAACAATACTGCCAATAACATCATCAGTTAATATTCTTATTAGTGGTTCGACCACATCGAGTTCCTACAAATCAGGACCTCACTGAATTAAGACAGTGAATTAATGCCTATCTATTAATATTCTCACTGTAGCAGTTGGTTCAGATTGCAATCCGTAGAGGAATGTAGGCCATCATTCACTGGAGGGAAAGTACAAAACAAAAATATTTTAAGGAAACATTTATGCAAATGTATGCACAATTTCTAATTTCACCACAAAGTGATTTCCTGATGCTTGCTATATGTGTCGATACAGTTTGTCAAGAAGATGAGTAACAGGCTGATTGTTTGAAAATGTCAAAGAAAACTTCTTTGAATGTGACCGTGTGTCCGATATCCTATATATATCTCTGCAGATTGCAAGGCTACAACCTGAAGCGTCACTTATTTCCATAGTGACTGCATAGTCAGTTTAACAACGTAACAGAGGCATTGATGTTAGCGGTGTGGTTGATCTAGTCATGGTGAGGAAATAAATGCTTACCATATCTGCCTTGTGTTTTCATTAATATCAAAGAAAAACTGCCCTCTCTCAACACCGACTACTAAATTGTGTGTTCTGGCCAATTAACACATTCTACAGTCTGTCAGTAATGGATAACAGATCTTTGTTTCAATATAGCAGCTCAACATGTAGTCACATTGATCCATGAGCGGTAGCCATGGACAGTGGTGATCAAAAGTAGCACATTTCTTACGTGCAATCAAATCAAATTAACAGCTTGAGGCAGTTCATTAACTGCCAGCATTAATGTCTCTGTCTGGTGTGACTAACGAGGATGCAGACAAACACTTAACAAGGCTAACATTGTGGAGGAGCTTTCTAGTATTACTCTGATACCAAAGTACGCTGAACGGCCCACGGTAAAGAAAAAACGATCACACAGAACAGGAGTCGTAAATGTTTGTCACAACGCTGTGATTACAGTTCCGCCGCGACCTTGTTTACTCCTGCCATTTATATATTGAATACCGAGTGGCATTCTGCTGCTTGTGCCTTGAAAATCCAACATGCAACTTGCACTTTCCTTCTTAAGTCAACAAGTTACGAATTGCAAACTCTTCCGAATACTGTTACCGGAAAAAACAGCAAAGGCCAACAGCTGCAACACCACCAGCTATTTCCAAGAAAAAGAAACTTTTCTGCCCTGAAGTAAACCTCCCAGGCTGTGTGCTGCAGGCCAATTACCAATCAAATGCTTTAGGTTACAACATGCTAATGCTAAAAATGAGGGATACATCTTTCAGCCCTTATCACTTCTCAATTATTTGCCAAGTTTACCATCCCAGAGCTTCTACCCAAAGAACCCGGGTGATATTACAGGCTGTGCTTTGCAGTCAAGTGATAATGTTGGGGCTGCAGCACCTCCTTCACCTGCACTGACCTCTCGCCAACGTGAAAACCCAACATGTACATTTGATTTCCTGACTGAAAATAATCAGTCGTCGCGACTCTGTGCTGAATATGCACATACAGTCTGCACATAAAAACTGTCAGATGAAAAAGTATGTTTGATATATATACACGCACACATACACAAACACACACACACACAACAGTAAAACAGATGTTAATTCCATTTAAACTTTATCCACCTGCAAGTTTGACTTTTCGATCCCATGACACAATAAAAAGTCCTGTCTAACCTTAAATTACTATTCTGATGTCAGCCTCTAACATAGAGCTATTACGCTAATAGTATATTTACATAAGAATACTTGAAAACAATAACAATAAGAAACGATTGACATCCTTCTATTTTACTTCTTGATGTGTTCATCATGGTATTTAATGGCATTAGAAGCATTTATGCCACAGTTATAACAAACTGACAATAAAATGATTTAAAATGGTTTATGGTTTTATAGTTCTGAGTAGTTACTGTACAGTGTATGTAAGTACTCATCTACTGTAGGTCTGTGTGTGTCTGTCTGTTCACTGTACACCTGTGTTCTGTCGTTCGTGTGTCATTGGACTGGGTGCAGCGTTTGTTAATGTGTTCTGGGAGGTAGGTGTTTTGTCTTGATTTTTTGTTGTTGCCTTTTCTTGTGTTTTACTTATTATATTTTTTCGAGACACACTAATAATATACAGTGTATTTAAATGTAAAGCACAGAAGCCGGAGAGCCCAATACAAATGCAAATACCAAACAATGCAATATTTTGTTGATGAAACTCATACAAATGCCTCTGGAAATTCTTTTATAACAATGGCTGTAGTTTACATACAGTACACGTTTCTTTGAATTAAACAAAACAAAGCAAAAAAGAAAAGGTACAATTGTGGCTGTATAATTTACACCTTTGAAATAATACCGTGCTTTCTCATTTTCAGGTCTTTTTATGACAGAATTTCACATCTCACTTCGAGTACATCCCAAACAACCTGAGGGAACAGAAAGTTAAAAGAGACGTTGAATAAAAGTTTGAAAATAAAATGTGCGAAGCAGCTCGCTCACTGTTCACAAAGTCTAAGATTGGCTGTCCGACCTCCTCTCATCCCAGCCCAGCGGCTCAGAGGTCCCCAAGCAGAGCTTGACCATGGCCAGATTGTCAGGACCAGGCTATCGTGGGAGGCCAATAGCCAAACCTCACAAGTGGCAGAGGTGACATCTGTAAAGTGTCATAATGAGATCTTTTAGTGTGCCAATGAGGTCCCTGAGAAGCTCAGTGAGTGATGCCCACAGCTGGTCATTATCTGCTCCAGTCACCGCAGAATCATAAACAGCTCTTCAAAAAGGCCCACCAAATCTCAGTCAGGTAATCCTCCGCTAGGGGTTGATGAAACTCCCATTTATTCATCTTAAGGACTTGGCTATATCAAGGCCTATGGTGTGGCTGCTGCTTGAAAGAACATTTGCTTTATTTACAAGGACTTTTATGATGTACTTCATAATGTTACTGCTGATCCAGCGTGTGACCTGACATGGCTGTACAGACACAGCCTTGAGGACGGTATAAAACGCACACAGCATATCTGTATCATTACAAATTGCAGCCCATCTCTGCATGAACCTATGGTCATCAGTCATCAGGAGTGACTTTATCTCTCAGGTGCCAAGGATAACAATGCCAGCGAGACATTGGATGGGGACCCACAGGGTGATGGTGGGAGGTGCCGATGAGGGCAAAGACACAAACAAGAGGGAAAAAACAAAAAAACAAAAACAAAAAACAGGTGTGAGAGTGTGTGTGAGAGAGAGAAAGGGAGAAGGGGAGCGAATGACAGAGTGATGGAGGCAATACTATTAAAGATAATGAATGTCACTCTGTCTTTCCTGCTGTATGATCCAGGTGCCTTTGCCAATTATCCTGACAGCCAGAGGTCTGGTCCCTCTCTCCTTCCCACTGGGGGGAAAGCTCAGTTCCAGTGCCAAATGCTGGCCTTGTTATATGATTCACCCGGAACAGTGGCTCCAACTGGAGATAATCACTTTTTGGATAAAGAGTTGCACACCTACAGTATAGGAGCAGAGATCAAGGAATCTGTTAATGTGGACAGCGAGTTGGATGGTCATCCACTTGTACAGACCCTAGGTGTTTACAGGCAGGAGAAAGGACAAATACAGGAGCCCTCTTTCACCACTTGTGGACTAAGTTTCCTGAATAATGAACTGAATGAGGCCATAACTCAGAGCACATTCTTCTCAGCATTGTTAGGATAAATTGAGTGATAATTAAAACATGATCCATCCCCTGTAATTTAGTGGAATGTTTCATCAACACTGCATGGAGTCCTAATTGCACACAAAATATCCATAAACGTCTGGCTTCCCAACAATTAAAATGGAAGTAAATTAATACACCTATACATCAAAACACCGAAGAATATTCTGAGCCTCGGGCCCTGAAAATAAATAATTGATTATGTTTTCACAACACATCTCGAGAGTGCTTTTTCACCTAAAACATGCAATAAATTGGACTCCTAATGAAGCACGGAAGAGGTGTACAGCATATGGCAACTAATATCTAATCACAATACAGAAATAAGCTCTGGGAAAAGGAGAACATGCACACAACATGCCCTCCTTAAAAAACTAAAACTATTTCTGCCTGTTCAGGAAATACTCACTGTGACTGTTAACACAATTTACCACAACAACTGCAATTAGTTAAGAAAGTCTCTGCTCTGTAGGAGGCTCACTGGATAAATATGACCGACAATGCTAAGTATTTTAAGGAGATGGAAAAAAGAAACCCCACATTGATGCATATTACTATATATATGTTTTTTATACAACTTTCTACGATATATTAAAATATGACAAAGATGTGTAATTGTGATTTTTCTGACCAATATTGCAATTACAATTTAAACTGTGAGTATTTAGCATAGCTCAAACTCCTCACATTTATTTCACTATTATGATTTTATTTGTAGTTTACTTGACATTACTCAATAATATTCAAAAGCGACATAAAATGAATTACGACAACCGCATAGTTGGCCAGTTATGTTAATAGGGACAACCTCCTGGGAAGTCACAATATTATATATCTAACAATATTTGAAAGGGGGGGACTGAAGACCACTTATGATACGGTTGACAGCTCTGCACTTTAGCTGCTCAAGCTAACATTAACGTTAGCTTCATAGACCGAGGACGAGCAGCTTCACAGCTCTAAATCCTGCAAGTCTCAATTCAGAGCTTTTAAAGGTGATAACCTACAACCCCTATATCGTTTATGTAGACAAAGGCCCTGCAGCCCTCTTTTTTCGACGGCAATACTATGCAGACCTGTACTTGTGGTCTGCATAGTACTTAACAAGATGTGATTGTACCGATTATCACAAATCAGATAAAATAATGCTGTTGCTTGGTGTTGAGGTTCTTTCTTCACATTATTGATTTAGTTGACATACTCAATCATATTTGAAGTTAATAATGGCTTTCAAAAGTGGTGTTTAATTCGTTATAACAGTCACATTGGCCTGTTATGGTAAAATCGGACTGACGAACACCAATGATTCAGTCGACAGCTTGCACTTTATCTGCTTAAGCTAACGTTAATGTCCAGTTAATTTGATTAACTCTTCTCTTAATCGGTTAGCAGAACGGCAAATTGTTCTTTTTCTGCACCCTTTTATGGCTAATTTGAAGCTTGTTATGAAGTATTGGAGAGTTGTATTCCATATTTATTCAGCTGAATTCATTCTATAGTTAAAGCCCAGCCAAAGGTTTGGTACAGAAGGCCTGAAAAAAAAGGGCGCATGTAGAGAGTGTTGGCTTTCAACTTAGTTTGGAGATAAAGTCACAGCTTTGATCTTCAAACAGTCTGTTTGAGATGGAATTGGATCCCTTGGTTATCACCACCACACAAGAGCTGGAAGTTTAATATATTTTCTACTTTTCTAATCTTTTATCTTTTTAATTTTTCAGTGCCACAGTGTTATACAAAACCAGGAGGGCTCAATAATTCACTTCACAAACCTCACTGGAGGGCAAAAGAATCCTTGTTGTGGACATTTTTTGTAAAATGAATACATCTTTAATAATGCAAACTAACTCAGCAAATAAGAGTGTTTACCTCTTCATGTATGAAAACGGGATGATATTGACCTTTATGATGTAACCTTTTAAATTATTGATGTGTAACTCTAAAAACATTACTTATGTCCTCTACCATGGGTGAATGGTAACTGGAGTCAACCAACTCTGGATGTTAATTATTCTGAAAAGCACACATCCAGAGCAAATATGAGGCCAAGGCAAATTAGCATATAAATCATTTCATTGCTAATGGATAAATCAGAAATCCTCCTGATGTGACTCTGTGATGTGCTGCCATTCTGTGAGGGACTTGATCAGATGGGAGGCTGGTGTGTCAGCCAGGATGGCTGTGGATCCCCACTGTGTCCATCTGTGTGTCCATCCTGCAGGGATCCATATGGGGCCCACTGATAGCAGAAAGAGGACGACTGCATGTGGCCAAAACATGTGGTCAGTACATAAATGAGGATGCACTCCACATAAAGGAAGGCAATGAGCAAAGCCCCAGTCGCGCCAGTTCAGAAATAAATGACATGAGTGGCAGATAGACGAGTAGTACAAGACGTACGACAAGCTACACAATATAGGACGTGTTATTGTTTAGTTTTTTAACGTGGTATACATTTCAAATCTAAATAAAAATTAAAAAAAACAGTAGTGAGGAGATAATATAGACCACAGCTGACAATGAAATTGTGGCTCATACCATAAGTCAATCGACAGAAAATTAGGCAACAACTATTTTGATGATCGGTAAATCGTTTGAGGCAGCTACCGAGCAGAAATGTTCTGCTTCCAGCTTCTCTTCATAAGCCATTGTAAATAAACATTTTTGACTGTTGGTCAAACAAAACAAGACATGTGAACATGTCACCGTAGGCATTTTTCACGATTTCTTCACTTTTTATAGACTTTTATAAATGATTCATCCGAAAACTCGATTAATCGATAATGAAAATAATCTTTAGTTGCGGCCCCAACAGAGAGACACAAACTCCTCAGAGACTTGTTCTGGTACAGTACAGTCCAATCTGTCTGGGAGGCATTTCATGCTCTGAATATCAATGTGACATAACATCCAAATTATACATTTAGCCTTCCTGTGCTTTAAATATTTATTTTAAATGTAGGTCACCAAAAACGGTCTAAAAATATGTACATGCCAAGCCTGATAAGGTATTCTTCTATAATGTTTTTGCTTTGTTTTAATATTAGAAAAGAAAAGAAGACGCATTATCTATTGTTTAAAGCATCACTGCCTGGGAGAACTCACAAAATACTGACATCTCTACGGCAACATTTTGTTGTGTTGCCTTTCCTCCAGGGTTCTCGCTCCCATCTTTACAGGGCATTTATAACAAGCGGCGTGTGCGGACAGTTCACGGCATCATTAGTAACCTCACATCCCTAACAGCCATCCCAGCCGTTTGCTCCCTAGTGTTCTAAGCAATGGATCATATGGCGTTCAGCTCAGCACTGTACGGACTCTGGAAAACTTTTCTCCTTTTTACCAAAAGCAGGCTGATTGTCATTCACACAGCCTAAAAGGACTCATGTTGTTGCTGTGAGAAGTTGAGTAATTGAAGTTCACAGGAACTTGTCCATCATATTCACCAGTTACTTTGAATCTTTCTAAGTCAGGCAGTTGAGATCAGATATCTGTTGACTCCATTGATGGTTTTGTGGAATCTCTACAGCCTGAACCCAGATGCCCCTTTAATGTGTTGCGTTATGGTCGTGGTTCCAGTGTCTCTAAGAAGTGTTTCAGAAGTGCAGTGTATTCAAGCACCCACATTTCCAATATTATTTAGTTGTTTTGCTTACAGTTTTTCTTCTTTTACAAGCATGTTAAACAGACATTTGAAGCCCATTTCATATTTGACAGGGCAATGGATACTTAGTGGTTGTACTTTACTTGTACTGTTAACAGCATGCTGTCTTATCTGTATGTTCTGAATAGTCTATATTAGCTAAAGAAAAACTGTGGCATTCCTTCTCCTGGTTCACACACTTCAGAAGAGCCATAAACAAACAAGAAAAGCTAGTTTTGCTTTATGTACGTTAAGACAAAGTTAAGGTCAAATAAAATGTATCATTAAAATAAAATATTTTTCATTTATACACATTCAAGAGTGAACTTCACTCGTGAGCCACGAGCAAGATTGCTGAAGTTTCCGGTGGACATCTGGTGGACCGGCTAGAATACAGGGAATTGTCTCTGGCAGCCGTGACACAGCCGAGACGCAACGGGGCGGCATCCAGTAGAAACTGGGGGTAACACCAGCACACCTACTTGGAGTCACATGATGTTGAATTACTCCCATTTTACCTTTTTTTGTTCATTATATGATATGAGACAACAAAGACAAATGACATGACAAACGACAACAAGAATCATATGATAGTAAATCGTTATTTAGGTGAATACTTTTGAGAAACCACTCAGATTATCAGAATCAGATTTACTGGCCAGGTGTGTGCACACATACAAGGAATTTGACTCTGGTTTTTCGTTGCTCTCTATGTACATATACAGAAGAAGACATCATTTTGGCTAAGAACAAGGACAACAAGCTCAAGGACAACGTGCACTGATAATACCAAACAAATACTGTGAACCTATCCTTAATAAACTCTTGCTGTCGGTCCCATTCCATCTGTATTACAAGACAAGAAAGAGCTTTCGCTACCTACAGTATAGTACAGCTCAGAACAGAAAAATAGGCATCATCAAAGAACTAACAAGGAAAAACTACCAAACATAAATGTCAGAAGTGCTCCTTCGATGCTCGGTAATAAAGCCTTGTCTTATGCGGAGTGCGACATCAAATAAGAAACACACAGCCAGGGTGCTTTATAGGTTTTTAACAGAAAATTTAGAAAAAGCTAAAAGCAGAAGTACATCTTGAATCTCACACTTACACACAGAAAAACAACAAATATACACTTTCCAGGTTACAGCAGCACTAAAATATATAGGAGATGGAATTCATAGAAACATACATCCATAACAATTACATTACAATAACAGTTATTTTGTTTGATTATCCCAGTTGAATTATTTTCTTTTATTTCAACTTGCTCTATTTTCTAGTAATTCTGGCTTTTCCAATGCTGTGTGCTGAGCTTTCTTACTAGATTGCTGGTCAGTGAGAAGAGACTTAATGCAGGGGGAAATGTTGCCGTTTTGGGGGCTGGGTGGCCTAGCAATGAGTTTTGTTAGGCAGGTATGAGTTGTGTACAGGGGATGCAGGTTTCTGCATGGCTCCGCCAAGTCCATCTGGATTCAGCCCCACCACTGTCCAGAGTAATTATTTCTCCTGAGAGTCGCCTCTAATGCTTGCCACGCTGCTTGCCATACAAAGTGTGCAACGCGCCCAGAAATATGTGCGAAAATGGCGTTATGTAGGTGAAAGACTTATTTGGAAGTCAGCTTGTCTGTGTGTATGCATGTGAGCACGTGTGTGTTTGTTTCTAATTTCAGGTTGCGCTAAATGAACAAAGCCATTCAACTGTTTGGCTTGCTGTGCAGCACTTCAATTTCAATTTATAGAAGCAATTAGGCAGTTTTTGTTTTCCCTCTTTTAGGTAACCACCACAGTTTAAAAGGAGCGAAAATTGTGCCCAGCAAAATTTATAGCTTAAATGCTCAAGCGGCTATGATCAAGTGTCTTATTAGGCTGGACTAAATTAGTTATGTGTGACTTTTTTCTTTCATGCTCAGTTCACTTTTAATGAGCAATTCTATTTCAATTTCATTTGGCATGCCATACTATAACAATTATCTTAAAAAAAAAAAAAAAGGCAGCAGCTTCTCTCAATGGGTTGCTCAATCTAGACTACACATCTATTTCAAGCAGAATGGTGTAAAGATAGGAGATGCGTGTGCACATGCAGGTCACCCAAGCAGTTAAAAACGGTACAATAATGGTGTGCCATTGACCCGCAGAGTACACACTGTGAACATACTGTCAGTCATTTTTGCTCTAAATCCTCCCTTTCTCTTCACCCCTAAGGCTATTTCCTAGCACAGGAGGAAACAGGGAGTTCCTCTATGCAAATGACTGTAGCAATGAGAGTAGCTGCTGCTCCTTCACAGGCTCCCCCTCATTACCTCATAAATCATTGAAATGAAGGAATATGTATGAAAAAAAGGGGAGCCAAAGAGCAAGTCACTACTGAGTACCTCCTGTTGTCTGTACTGTTTTTGCCAAACTTGATAGGACGCTGGGTTGGTCGGGTTGGGTACTGGCAAAGTCTCTCTTTATCTTACTTTCTTTTTTACTCCCTGTCTGAACTGAGGCCAGGGTCCTCTTGGGCCTGCTCCATTGTGCCGGAGGAAAATTGCCAATCCGGGCTACTCTGATTGAACACTGAAAGCACGAGTTTTATAAAGGAGCTGATTTGCTATTCATTACCTCTCACTCACTCCTTTTCTTTCGCTCACACTCTTCCGTTTTCCACTGGTTCACGTTGCCACACTCCAACTTCTTTTCTTAGTCTTTTCTAGCTCTCTTTATACTGTGTTCACCCTTTCCTTCTCTGCTGATAACCCCACCCCCCTTGGGGACTCCCATGGTTAGGCTAGGATATAATGTGGCTTTCTCCGTTTTTCCTGTACTGTGTGTGTGAAATCACTGTTGGTTAGTCTGTCGATACGGCAAATAGTGTAATTACCTCCTGGTTTACTGAAGGATCAGCACACACCTGCCTAGATTATCAAGTGGAGGCTGCATTTGGAATACGCAAGCCCTCAGACAAGTCTGAATGTGACAAAGGAAAGGATGCAGCAATGGCACAATAAATAAATGAAGAGTGTACATAGATAAAGAACAAACAGAGCTCCCTTGCCGCTTTGTTTGACTTATATTACCCCAAATGACTGTGGATTGGAAGACAATTTTTCTGCCAAGATAAAGATCAGCTCTAGTGATCATTGAGCCAAATTATACTTGAATGAAAGGTTATACTTTTTTTCTCTGTGGAATAGAACAAGGCATTGTTCTCCCCAGGTTTTTCTTCAGCTGCTTAGCAGGGTGTTCCCTGCCTATCGACCAGTGTGTGCCGGTTTAGGCTCCAATTGCACCCCCACCCAAGCATGAAAAGGATAAGCAAGAATAGAAAGAATGGATGAACAAACAAGACACAGCCCTAATATTGAATCTCAGATTACTGTGTTATCACGCTATTCCTAAAAACACAAACAAAAATATTATGGTCTTATGATTGTGTATTCATAAAGTCTAAGTGATTTGGCGGAGCAGGAACCACTAAGAATGGGAAACTAAACAGACCAGGAAGCCTGTCCTTGTCTGTCCTTAATAAACTCTAAATAAACTTGCTGTCGGTCCCATTCCATCTGTATTAGAAGACAAGAAAGACCTTTCCCTACATACAGTTTAGTACCTGTGAGCAGAAAAATAGGCATCACCAAAGATCAAACCAAACATAGAGGTCAGAAATGCTCCTGCGGTGCTGAGTGCAACATCAAATTAGAAACACACTACTTTATAGGTTTTTAAGAGAAAATCTTGAAAAATAAAAGCTAAAAGCAGAGGTACATCTTGAATCTCACACATAGAAAAACAATAATTATACACTTCTCAGATTACGTCAGCACGAAAATATAGAGGAGATGGAAATCAGTGTATTCAAAAGAAGTATTTGTACCCCGACTCCTGTCTCATAACTGTTTGCAAACCATTACTTTTTTGCGGAGTGTTTATATTTCTTCAGAGGAGGTTAAATAAAAGTGGTTGGAGCAACACTACCCTCCAACAGCTTCCTCCATTTTGGACTCTCTTGCTCTCCCTTCTCTCAGAACGTCAGCACTTTTAAGGCGGAAACTTGAACTTGGTGCAAAATTTGCACAGATTTACTTCCTCCCCACACAAGAGCATCCACTAATCGCCGTGACTCAGTTGGAATGAATTGATTTTGGCGCAAAATGTTGACGCGGAAATGCTATTATGCCGCAGCCTTCACAAATTGTAGAGTGTAAAATCGCCAAGAAACAGTGTTTCTCACGAGGTGTTGTGAAAAATCCCTGTTGCAAAGAAATCCTGCTATGTTGAAGTTTAATGCTTGGATGTGCAGTTCTCCCTGAAACTGCCCTCAACCCAATGTTACAATAATCCTCTATTTTCTCTCCCCTGTCCACATAAGTGCTACTGGAGATTCATTCAGACTGATAAATTAACTTTCAACTTGCCACCTTAGGTTTGCCATCCCTCGTCGGGAAAGCCTCAGGGCCCACGTCCCTTTGAGCAGCGTCCAGAGCACTGAGCACTTCTGTACCATGTGTCCATATGAAGCTATCATTAAATAGATAGAGGCACAGTCAGAGTCAAGATAAATGCCTCTGTCTATTTTCTCCACTTTTAACTGAAACAGGTGATATGTTATGTTTTCTCAGGAGGAAGGCATTACGCTTTTAGGTTGCAGTGATGAGGCACTGAACATGACCACACAATATCTCACCTTTTCCACAAGCTAAAGCAGCAAATCAAGTAGTAGTAGTAGTAGAGGAAGTTAAGACAAAAATTTGCCCAAGATTCCACCAAAAGCAGCCAGTATTTTTCACAACACTGAATTTCAATCTCAAAATAAAGACTCTGGTTCAGAATCAGAACAAAACTGTAGCATGAATCTCAGAGCTTGATAGAGTAAGATAGAGAATATGTGGTTTAGTAGAGAGCAATGGTGGAGTGTAAGTACACCATTGCTCTCTACTAAACTAAGTACATTTAGTAACGTTACTGTAATTTAGTTCAATGTAGAGGTACTTGTACTTTACGTGAGTATTTCCATGGCATGTTCTGCTGCTTAAGCTATTGACTTGATACTGAACAGTGTTGATGTTTATTTAGCCATTTATTTTGTTCAAATGTATTCTTTATTTAAATGGTCAGCAATTGACTGATACTGGACATACAGTACTGAAGTTTAGTTAGCTTTTCCAGAATTGGTTGATGTACATGTTAAATTATTTAACATGGTAAAGAATATTTTACTTAAATTATATAAAGTTTTTGTTTAATTAAGCAGCCTTCTGAGTGCCCTTGATTTGTCATATTGGTGCAAAATCGGTGCACATTCCTCATAGAAAAGGTGTATTTTCATTCCAGCTCAAAAATTCAATATGTCGGCCGCCATATCAGGGATTGGTGAATGTTTCGCCTCTAAAATCGGTGGCAGTTTCAAAAGTCCTGTATCGGTCGGGCTCTAACTATATTTATTTGAAAGGCACAAACTGGAGCGAATGCACATCCAGTACTGACTGTTCCGTGTCATGTCTCTTTCTCTAATTGTAACCCCTAATTGTTCTTGAGTAGGTGTAGAGGGTACACTGTGATCATTTCTCAAATGTATGGGAGCCCAAGCTCCCCAACATTATAGGCTGCAAATCTGTTTTTGTGTGATCAACTCTGTCAGAATGTAAAATCTAGGCAAAACAAATTAAAAGAGGAAGCTTTGAAAACCAAGTATATTTGAATGAATTTAATGTTACTCCAAGGTTTAAACAACGTGACTGATGACACCCTGCCACCTGCTCATGCTTGCACATTCATAGAAAGTACTAAGCCAAACAACAGGCAACCACATCATCATCATCATTGTGTGAACACATAGCTTTCTAAAATGCATAACAATGTAGTGGAACTTGAGATTTAAATAGACGTGTCATAGTCTGAATCTTTTTTAAGTGAACAATGTTTTCTTACATACTTTAACTATTTTGAACTGGCCGTTGTGCCCTTAAAAGAAAGTTGTGGATTTCCTCATTTAAAACTACATGCGACGCAGCGAATAAACCCACGTTTCCCAGTGTCTCCTTCATCCCGCTGGACAGCAACAGTAGCACAAGATTTCACTCACTACGGCAGACATAGCTGTGTTAACGTAAACAATAAACATTAACAGCTAGTCTGATAGCTAACATTAGTTAACAATTAACATTATGTGATAAGCACAAACGGCTAAAAAAACCAACAACTGTACAGTGTAAGTATTGATACACGTGTGTTTTAACGTTTACCAGGACATTGCTGCACAGTGTTAGCTAACTACAGACATAATGTTGCATAGAACGTTATAACTTGTGATATCTGACCGGGTACTAAGCAGCAAACCGGGTAGTTACTTTGATAATGGCGGAAATATACTCCTCAAACACCCTCACACACACGATAATCGGTGAATTAACAGTGTTATGAGTCGGTGTTTAATAAGCGGCTTAAAACTTTGATCACCCTTAGCTTATGTATAGAGTATTTCATCATTAAAATAAAACAATAACAATAAATATAATGAATTGTTCACATTTAAAAAAAAAAATCAATCAGACAGCATTTTGTGGAAAAGTCAGTTCAGTGTACAGTTTAAATACACTCAGTACCCTGTTTCAATACACCGACTCCTAACTGTTGATTGTATCCTGTTTTGTCCTTATACAAAGTATTTATCACTTATTGTTATTGCACCATTGGTTTTGGCCTTGGTGCCCTACATTTTGGCAGCAATGGCCCAATAAAGTTGTATTTTTCAAAGGCCAAAGTGGCTTTGCCCTAAAAATGACTTAATTCCAGGCCTGGTCGGTCATGTTAAAAACTTCTATTTCAGACCAAATTGTACCTTTCCTCTATGCCGTGGATAACAAAAAGAGCTTGTCAAAGGCAGAGCAGCAAATGAAAAATCTTCAAGCTGTAAATCTAACTTCATCGACAGACTAAGTAAAAGATCTGATTGCAGAAGTTAGGGCTGCTAGAGCTCAGTCTCTCTCTGACATTATTAAATGAAACTGTCATAGTCCTATGGGGACCTATTTAGTGACCAAACCATAGTTCCTTCCCCAAATGTCAGCATTGATCACTCCCAGTAAAGAATTCCTAAGTAATATTTTCTAAGTGTGCTTGCAGATCCGTCCTTCACCTCCTTGTAAAAACTACTGCTCGTTCTCGCTTCGAACTCAAACTCCCTCAGAAAGGTCATTTCTAGGAGGAAACCTTACTCCTGTGCTCTACCCACAACATTTCTCCAAGAGGTATTTCATTTAGTCCAAATATCTTATCTGTCTCAATTTCCCATTAATTAGTGGCTCTGTTAAAGCCTACATTTACAAATGTATCGATCAAAGTGTTGAATGAACTGCTTACAGCCGCTGATGATGGAAAGTCCTTGGTTTTTGCTCTTTTACACCTTAGTACATTTGACACTGTCGACCGTTGTATTCTGCTGAAATTAACTGTTGCATTTACGGTTTATTTGTATGTGGTAATTTATGGTAATTCTAACTATTGGTAATTTTACTTTCTCCTGTGTTGACAAATGTCCAGTGGGGTACTGAAAGGTTCTCTTCTTAGACCTGCTGCCCCATCACTTTTCATTGTCATGCAAATGGCCCGCAGCTATTTCTCTGATGATCTAAATAACAGAAAGCAGATTGACTCACTTTTTAAAAACTCCATTTTTCTCACTTGCATGAAATGTAATTTCTTATAGTTAAATGCTGACAAACCTGAAGTAATGATTTTAGGTCCTGATATCGCTAGTGAGCAAAATGTCCCCTTTCATCTCCTCTGAAAGGATGACGAGGTATGTACTGGTTCATGACAGTGTGACAACTGAGGGCGAGTGAGCCTTCTTGAAACTAAACTTGCCTTCTTGTTCCATACATTTGCTTGCTTTCCATTTAAGCATTTAAGCATTTTCCCCCCTTATTTTAGTCTTTTCCTTATTTTAGATTAGATATTAGAAGCCTCATATAGATAAATGAATGTTATTAATAACTATAATTAAAGCTAGGGTAGGTAACGCATTTCAGAAGCATTTTGGGTTGTATTTGTTGAAGTTCTCTTTACATCCCGACAGCAATCAATAAATCAAATGCTGTGGGGGGATAAATGAAATGAATCTGGTATCTGTGGCTGTTGCAGGCCTGTAATAAGCCCATCCAATGGAATGACTGGCCTACCTCCCCGTTAATCCTATCTACCTACCTATATATATTAACATGGTACAATCATGTTTTTTGCCAATTAAGACAATTTTCTAAAATCTTTTTATCTGCCAAGTAATTCATGCATTCATTTCATCGTTTCAACAAAACGTCAATAAACCTCAGCTGATTTAAAATGCCGCAGGCAGACTCATAACCAGGTCCAACAGGAGAGAACACATCTCACCGGTTTTAAAACACAGTCCACCTTAGAATAGATAAAAAAAAAATGAAATGGTCACTCTTAAGGCTCACAGAGGGTTAGCTCCAGAATATATAGCTGACCTCCTACGACCCTAAATGCAACTTGAGGTCATTCCTGACTATTGCGCGGAGCCTTAACCTTAAAACTAAAGGTGACCGGGCCTTTTCTGTTAAAACGTGTTTTCGTAGAGTGGCTTTGGTGGGAGGCCTGAAGGGAGCGGGTGGGATTTTCTTCACTTGGCTGCTTTTGAAATCTAGCTGTCTCTTGCCAGTTTCTTCAACGTTACCTCCACTAGCTTTAACTACCTCATCTTTTGGTTTTCTGAATATTACAAGTGTTTCCCCTTTAAGTTTCTACACATTTTCTTCACTCAGCATTGTGTAATACTAAGATGAACTCTAGATCGCAGAAGTCAACATATTTAATAGCTTAATTAGCTGAGTACCTTTCAGCCTTTACGCTGCAATTCTAACCATTCAATCAATATTCAGTCCACTTATACAAAATACCACATCATGTGGGGGTGAGATAATTACCTCTTTTGGTCCAAGAGCCTACTTAAGAATAGCATACCTGTGTGAATGTGCAAAGAAAAAAAAAAAAGAAAATTAACGATGTATAATGATCAAATAGCTCAATACCTTTTTCCGGCATTGATTTGATGAGCTGTCCTTTCTATTTTAGTGGTAAATGCACACAATTCGACTCCCCACATGAGTTCTAGAAATGTTCTCTGGAGAGAGAAAGCAACACAGCGGATATAAAACTTCTTGTCCATGCGTGTCTCGATCTGTACACTATGTGTGTACTTGCGGGTGTGTAATAAAATACCTAAGATGAAATTGTTATCATATGAAATCTCTGGAAAAACGGGCAAGGTAAATTACGATGCCCAGAGGGCTTCCTGCTCCCATTCCCCCTGTATCATTCGCATCACAGATCCATTGAATTAAAATTCAATAAGATCTAGGCTGTTTCCCCAAACCGTTTTGCACCAGTGAGCTGTGATATCACCCCCATTCTCCAATCAAATCCTGGTACCATTCTCTCACTGCTATTTAAACCAATCAAAACAGCTGAAAATGAATTTGATTATTTTCAATAAAAAGTACTCAGAACTGATTAATGACTTGAACTCTTTTTTTTGGGGTGGGAGGTGGGGGAGGGGTGGGTGAATCTACATTCATTTCTACACCCTAAACCGCATACTCTTTAGGGATTTAGCATGAAACGTATTAAATGACCATTCCATTAAATAAACAGCATCAATGGGTATGTTATGGGTATAGTAAAGCCTTTTGATTTCCTGAGTTTCGTATTCTGCCTCTTCTCCAGATCTTTTGCCCACACACATAATTTTAAATGGGATGCAGTGAATGACTTAGTTGCAGGCTCTCATTATGCAGGCAGCAGAGATATGCACTCTTTGTCCCATGAAAACTATTAGATTAATTAATGGATGAACATATTTCCCTCTCCCCTCCATCCTTGCAATAAGCTTTCTAAGTCCATTCTTTGCTCATTGAACTGATTCATTCTCTCTATCATGACAGGCCTTTACTCCTTTTTACAAAATAAGACCTGCAGCTAATTCTGATTGACTTGATAGATTTGTACAATTCAAATGCTGGCGGCTTAATGAGGGTGAGCTATAATCAAAAGGGGAAAGATAAGGCAAGAAAAGGGCCAACTTTTCAAACCCATCTTTGCCAACATTTCACTCAAGGAAACACTCCTTGTCCCCCCCCCCCCCCCAGATATCATTCGGTGAGCAATTACAGAGAATGTACAGCGAATGATGCATCATCCATTCCGGCATGCTGACGGTCGGTGAAAAACAGGAGTGTTTACTGAGGAGGGGTGCCATTTACCATGGTAAATATGTGCGTCCCAGGCCAGTGAAGGGTTGATGGTTTTGCAGCAGAGTGACATCTGATATACGGCTGTATGCAGGGAGAGGGCTGATCAAGGCCACCTCTATCACTCAACCAGATAATCTCTGCTCCCGGGAAAAACAAATGATGGTTGCTAGCTAGCCTCAATAGCCTGTCTCACATCTTCATCCTGTTCATTTACAGAGGATCTAGTCTCGCTCTCTTCTTTTAGTCATTCTCCGATTTTTCCCCAGCCCTGCATTATTGCATTCTTTGACAGTGTGATAAAATATTCGTTAATACTACTCATTAATGCAATTCCTGGCTTTAAACCAACTCTAATTATGTTCAAACTGCTATTATCTGCAGGGCTATTGAAGTACAGTAGATATGTGTGTGTGTGTGTGTGTGTGTGTCTATATGAAGTGTATCAGAACTGTTTTGTGCTTACTTTTCAAAGGATGTTTAAATTGTGCCACAGAGACACAGGTGTCAAAGAGGGTGATTTAGGGGAAGGCGTCTCGAAAAGCAGAAAACATGAGGGGGGGGTCAAGAATAGTTCCCTAGGGCAATTTATAGGCCTCTGTTATGGTTGGGAAATGAGAATAGAGGAGTAAATTGCCAGCCAGTGGGGCCGAGGATAAGAGATAAGGAGCCTCACATTCTGTTCATATGCAGAAGAAAAAAGCCTGCACCTCTGGTTGGGCAAACAGAGACTGAGATGCAGATTGAAAAGGATTGGACAAAGCCAATCGCCGACCAGGGCAGCTGAATGTCCTTTCTCAAATATAGAGCATGTTGGTGGCTTTGATATTCATAAGGTGGCTTAGCGAAGGTTGGGGAGTCAGATGGGATCTGTGATATATGACAGAAGTGTGATGTGAGGTTGGCAAATGGCCTGACACTGGCATTTTGTTAACTGCAAAAGATGAAAAAGAGAGAAAGGGCAAGGAAGGGAGGACACAGAATGAGAAAGCAGTGTTTATTCTATAGTGTTACAGGCAATCAAAAAGCACATGCGTGCACATTTTGCTGACTCACATTGCAAAACGTCAAACTTGGTTACGGTAGTTCCTGCATCGTACATAAACCACGCAGAAAACAAAACAAAACACATGCTTCCTGAATCAAGCTGTCACGTATCATACTCATTATATCTTACATATTGAGAGTGCTTGTGTTTGCAGGGGGCTATGTTCGTAGGATGTAATGAGTCAGAGATGAGGACAAATAGAACACCGGGGACAGAGTGAGTATGGAGACCGAGAGGGAGAGACTCCCGCTGGCAGGGGTTCTCATGTAATCTGAGCACACATGGGGCCAGAAAGAAACTTTGATCACAAATATTTTCTACAGTCCATTTGGAGCTCAGAGTCTGTTGTGTGAGTGTGTGCGCATTTTTCTGTAATGTAATGTGGAGGACATAAGCAGGTCACACAGACACATGCCTCATTCCACTTGCAGCAGACCCAAAGGATTAATTTAACGAGCTGTCGGACGCTTGTCCTATGCGGCCCTCGTTAAGACCATCATGCAGAATCTCCATTTGACTGCTGCCTGCCGTGACTAATTGACTTATTTTGCAGGCCTAAGCAGTACTGAAAGCTCTCATATTTCATATTTATCTCTTTTTAGAGCAATGTCAGGAAACTTCAGCGAGAGCAGGGCAACGCATCCTCCCTTGAATACCAGCACACCAAAGGGATGGATACTCCCCAAACTCTCTGACCACACAGAAAATAAACTATGTTCCATTTTGTCTTAATTTAGTCTTATATTTAAAATAAAAAAAAGAAACAAATTAACTCACTAGTTTATTTTTTGGCATTATATACTGTACATCTGATCTGATCCCACCAGTCATAATCCACCCGACAGATATGTCTTCATCTCCTTTTTTATCTCCTTCTATATTGTATTTTATCAAGATTGAACATGTTTCAAGCATGCTGCTTCCAGCCCAGGAGCAGTAATGACTGCATCAATCAGGCTTTACCCTGTACTGGACTAATACCCAGAAAAATGGACTTGTTTGTTTTTCCAGTGTCATCTCATCGTGAATATCAGTCTGCTCATTCCCACCTCATACCAACCTGGAAGAATGTATACATTCGGGAAAGTGTCAAGACACACAAAGCTCCCCAGGGCATACACTCAGGTCTTTAAAAGCCATCTTATTGACTTTAGTTCAGTTTCATCTGTCTGTTAATACCAACCTTCTTCAATGTAACAAAGGAGAGAAGTGTTGCGCTTTCACATTTAACTTCGTTTGGATGTGAAACAAATTGTCTTTGTTAGCAGTTGAAAAAGGAGTCAATCAGCGCCGCAACCCGCTCTCACACACACCAAACACGCTCATATCACCTCCAGTACCACACACGCTCTCTCTCTCGCACCTACGAATGCAAACCAAATGCCAGAGGCTGCTGTACTTTACACCGCTGCACTGCTCTGTAGTTTCGACAAGGATGGGCCAATACGTTTGTGTTAGCTGGTGGCGAATAGCAAGAATGGATCTGAGACTGTCTTTTATTAGATCAGTATTGTGTCTGAGAACATAAAATCTGACAAGTAAATGGAAAAACATGGATCAGGTCTGGGGAAAAAAAAATCAATGATAAAGACTTGATGTAGTTGTGTGGATGCAGTAGGCTTTGTGTCTTGTCTCTGCTGGCAGATTATGACTACACATTTCATATTGCTTTAATAGAGCCATGATCCAGCATGTATAAAATAAACGCACATGCACAGAAATATAAATGGATTTCTCGCTCTCTCACACACATACAAAAATCCATTCTTTCTGCCCTGCCCATTCTCTCTAGTTAGGGATGTACTGATTGACAGTCAAATTGGATGTAAGCCATACTTTGCTCCCTATAGATAGACATTGTCCAGATGCAAGGCAATCATGTAAAACAGTGTGAGTGGAGGGCAAGAGTGCTATCTGCACACCCACTCACACAGTGAACTGGCCTTAAGAGAAACGGAAGAGGAAGAGGCTGAAGAAAAAGAGTGGGTTGGAAAGGTGATTATGGGTCTGAGGTGGACTATGAAGGTTGGAGAATAGAGAAAATGTAGATGAGGAGAAGAGTGGCTGATGACACAAGATTGGCTGAAGAACAATAGCTATAGAGAGGAAAAAATAAGGATGGAGTGAGGGGAGAACTTTTATGGTGGGGGAGGCAAGTGATAATGGAGGAGAGGTGATGTGAACATTTATTCCTAGCATGAAGAGCTGCGTAACTCATGGCCAATTAAATAATGCTCAACTGTGGATGTCCAGCCAATGGTGCATTATTCAAAATCAGTCAGTAATGTCTAAGAAAAATCTATTCTTTATGCTTATACTCAAGCTCCTATTTGCTTCAGCTGTCCCTACAATACTCCACCACACCAATTATTACATGTCAACCAGCAAACACACAATCAAATACTGCTCACTTGTTGCTGTTGTCATTGTTTGTTCCTTTCGGTTTATCTGATGTGTGCGTGTGACATGTTTTCAAGTGCCTCAGCACTGAATGGTGCTGGCAACAGAAATAGACAGAAAGTGAATGGGCTTTTGTCTGCAGTATTACTACTCTTTAGTCCCACGGGCAAGCACCACCAGGTATTTTCTTTGTCTTTAAAAACTGTTTTTGTATGAGAGCCACTATGTTTCTTCTCACTAAGTTGGACAGCTCCTCCTCAGCAAAACGAACCGTGCAACATTCATCTAGTGCTGTTGTTTTGGTGCAGCCGGCTGTCAGGTTTTGTTACTTATTGTTACAACTTCCTGTGCTGAAGCCAATGGCAGTAAAATGAAGAAAGCAGTTTAATTTAACGCCAAGTATGTAGTGTATTTGTCAGACAAGCCCAACTCAATTTACCACTAAAATATTTGCCATAACACATACTGTATTACATCCTTGGACTGTGGCTAACCACATGTTTGTCCATTGCCTCTTGTGGCAGAGTGTTAAGTGTTTTTTTGATGTGGACCATGTGTTCAAGCTGGGGTTATCTGGGTTTGCTGCCTCAGGGATAAAGAGGCTGCAGGGGTGAAGCAAATTCACACCAATTTTTCATGTTCTATTTTGGCAAAATTTGAGACACTAATTCCTGCCTTTGACCAATAGCGAGCCACTTGGCATTGCTGAAACTTTGAAGGAACTGAGAGCTGGAAAGTCCAAAATGGAGGAGGCTATCATAGCTTATTAGCTTGAGTGAAATTATGTACAAGCCTCAGAACAAAATGTCAGGTATGAGTAAATGGCACATTACAGAGATTATGGAAAAATCCCATCCTTAAATCAGATCAAACAATGTGGATCAAAACGCAAAGATAGAGCTTAAAGTGAGTAAATTCCACGATAAACTTGGTTTACTAGCGTTATGCACCTGTAATGTTTTAGTCCAATTGCTCCTACAGTCAACGTGACGGTGAACCTTGGTGTGATGTAACAAAAGCACACCTCAGCTATCATTCCTCTCAGCCCACTTTCATCCATAATTTTGGTTTATGAGGGAGGATTTGTTGTGTGGTGATGTCTGTTTGCACTGATAGTCCCACAGAAACAGGTCTACAACATGATCAGACATTCACGCTTGAAATTAGCCACAGGATGTATTGTGTTATTGTGCTGTTGTGTTTCCTGTTTAGTTTTTATTTTGAAATGAATCATCAGTGGTAATTGTATTAGTTACTTTGCCTGTGTTTCTGGCCAGGTCATGTACTCTGATGGAAATATCTTCTATCTTTTTATCCTCCACCATGATATAAACCTCTGTCATTCACGTTGAGAGGTAATGCATTGGCTATTTTCTATCACAGCTCTCCAAAACAATGTGACAGCCACATCTTGGGATTGGATCTCCTTGAATAAGTATCTCTGTTTCAGTCATTTCACTGTGCATCCTTGCCATGATCTCATTCTGGCGCAGCTGTATAGCTCTCCCTCACTTTTTAAGTGTTTTTCCCATCTGTTTGTGAGTGTAGCTGTCAACCGAATGTGAGCCACTCTTTGTCCCTTTTACCTCTCTACCTCTCGCCTTCAGCCCTCTTTTCCTCTCCTCGCTGCCTTTAAGCTCGCGAGTGCGACTGGTAGCTCCTATGATTGCAGTGTGTGTCCCTTTGGACTGAAGCAGATGCTGCCTTTGCTCCGGGATGGGAAGCTCATTTAGGCTCTTCACTCATGAGAGAACAGTGGTCTGCCCTATTTGTGTATCTGTGTGTGTGTGTGTGTGTGTGTGTGTGCGCCTTTGTCTGTGGGCATATGAAAGATGAGATGTACAGACAGTTAAAAGCAAGGAAACATTAGTGCAGACAGATTATACACAGGTGGTATACCAATCATTTTCATTCCTGTTGGCATCCTGCTCGTGAGGATGAGAACATGTCAATTTAAAGACTTGGCATGTGAGTGGGAAATGTAGAGAGAGACTAGAAAGACGGAGACTAGAAAGAGACTAGCAAAAGCTGGTAAAGGATTGCACTCCCCAGCATGTTGACAGTGAGCCTGACACTTCATTAATCCGACCAAATCCCTCCAAAGTTACTCAAGTGTGGATTCTATTTTCAAATTTCCTATTAGTTCCTCTTTGTGGATTAAGCTCTGCAGTTCACGAGTGAGTGCCCAGCCCCAGCCTTGGCCCAGCACATATAATTGGCTTGTAATGGATTTGGGGTCGTCTTTGCATCAGTGATACGGATAGATCCGAGGCAAAACGGCTGCTTTCCAGTCTCTTCTCACACACAGCCCTCCATGTTGAGGCCTCTGGTTCTGCATAAATTCCTTTCTTTGCTACACATTGTCATTTCTATTTCTGTGGGTAGCTGTGGCATCCATAGCTGGAGGACTGTGGCAGGGGAACGTGACACGGCTGGAGATGAAACATGTCAGGTGCCATGCAGCCTTAGGGCCCCTGTCACCGTCAAGACCCATGATTCATATTCTGAAAACGCCCCCCCACCTCTAACCCTGTACTTCTCATTTGCCCTCTCTCTCTCTTTTTTATTTTGTCCTTGAGCCCCCTTCATTAATTAATTCACTTGTTTCAAAATTAAGATATAGTACATATTCCAGCGCATACGCAATCATAAAGTCAAATACAGACCTACAGTATGTGAATAAGCCTATTGGTTTTACACCTAAAAACATCTACAAACAGAATTTATTCTACTATAGTCCACAGGCTAGTGGCACCACATTGACATTCTCTGTCCATGTATTATATTAAAGAAAATTAAATAAATGTAAAATTTGGTATGTTGGGTATTTGAATTGAATTGTGACAGAGGGCCTGTTTTAGTAAAAATGATATTCATTATCACTTTATCATTCTGAAACCATACTGTAATGTGTCATAATAATTGATTATTGAATGTAATTTCATAGGTTTAGCTTTTTTAGTGCATCCAAGATAGTATTGCCACATTTACCAATGAGGAAACTATGGTGAAAAAAAAGTATTGAGTATAGTAGAAAGTATCGATTAAATCAGGGTAAATATCTGAAAGTGATGCTTAGTTTTTCTTTTACTGTAACGCAGAACTGATTTTGACCTATGTCTTCAAAGTAAAACTGACTGCCTACGAACAAATTACTTAGAATGAAGCTTTGAAGGCTGATACCATTACTTTAGATTTACTGCATAATTTATTAGAGAGATAATTAAAGGAAAGACAAATTGATGCACACTTGCAGGTAATCGATTAAGGTTAAGGGCATCACAGATAAAATCAATGTGATTATCCTACAAACTTTATCATATCCATAATAGCAGAGCTGCACCAAGATTTGGAACAGGCAATACATCAGTCAGAGACAGAGTTCACATTTAGGAAACAGCAGTTTGCTTTGCTAGTCTTGCTATGGCCTCACCCTGGCTTCAACCCTCCAGTACATGGTTGTTGAGACAATGACATCACTATCCTGGGACTTCACATCACAGCTGATGATGTGCGCCAGCACTCTTGTGGGGTACAGAAGGCAATGATAGCGACTCAGCCTTGCCCTGGCAAAGAAGGTTGGACAGATTGGGGGACACACTGACTGAAGCACCAACCTCGTCTGAAGTTTTGCCAGAGCCAGACCAGAACCTCAGTGCCTGCATCTATTCTTATTTATTCACACTGCCACCACATCCAAGTCTAGTCAAGTACACGAGATGGTGTTGACGACAGGGCCTTACTATATTCGTTTTATATTTAAAAAGTGGGAATTGATGTAAATATGTTCCTGTGTACTATGGGAACATTCTGTAGCCCAATAAGCAATTCTCCTTTGAAAGTTTTAAGTCCATCTGACATGTTCCTCTTCTGTAAACAAGATATGAAATCTATGGGAAGCTTATACTGTGTAATTGAACATATATTACCACATAACCTACACTGTGTAATTGAATTGAATCATTACTGTAATGTTCTGTGAGGTTGGTTAGTTTACTGGCTGGAATAGACAAAGGCACTGGTGTAAACAGAGACACCCACACACACAATTCGCTCCATATTGCACTTTCACACACGCACACCATTGTAATGGAGGTGCAATTCAAACTAACAAGGTTCGAGTCTGCCATCTCACAGTCTGACGGTCCCAAGACAATTATCATATCATAATGAGCTGGTGAGCTAAAGATGCCTGCTTACATTCATTTAGAGTGCACTGCCAAAGTGGGTACACGCTTTTGTGCTTAAAGGGTTTACGGGTGTGTGTGTGTGTGTGTGTATGAGATCCAAGTTCAATTTTTTACACTTATAAATTTAGTCAGATACAAGCGACAGATAGGAGTAAAGTAATACACTGTGCAGCAGTGTGAAATGTTTATTTGCATGTATAAAGACGTGATGGGAGTGTATTGTTGCTGAGACAGTTATAGACAGACATTTGTGATAAAAGCATGCCAGAAGGCTTTTAAATGACATTTGGTGATGGTTGATTTTGTCAGTGATCCTACTCTGTGCATCCCAATGGATATCATTTATCTCGTTGTAAACCCACTGAGGTATAGCACGTAAATAAAATTGTCTTACCATGATTAAAAGCTAGAGGTAAATTCGTTGTCTATGCATGCCAACCATTAATAGAAAGACTCCACAGTTAAAAAAATAAATAAATTGTATTATCTAATGTAGCCCCCATGTTAGATAAACAAAAAAACATGCAAATCAGCAATATTAACAACATTATCTCTCCGCTCTTTGCTTTTAAAGCACATTTTACTATTTCGTCATCTGCTAAAGTGTGTGCTTGTCTACCCAACATCAAATACACCTACTGTACCATGTCTACATTATGGAAAAGATTTGTTGATCTTAGAATGCTGCCGGAGGACTAAATAAACAACCTTCAATGAGATGCACACTTGTGATAGAGATCTATTCAAATTACGCTGTGTCTAACAAAATACAGATAAGCAAATTCCAACCTTCAAAGTCATGGAAGTCAATAATAAGTCTACTATAGTGGTTCTCTGAAGGCAATCTGTCCTGTAAAATTAAGTTAGTATATTTTGTTTGATTAAAGAACAGATTGATGACTGGTGGAGTGGCAACGCAGGGATAAGCAGTGCCCAATATGTGTAATAAGGTAGCATCTTTCTGTACTTCAATATTCTCCACTGTTATGTACATAAAACATATCTAATCCTTCAAATGTTGAAATTAAACCTGTACACTTGCAAGCTGCGAGGTGCTACTGAATGATTGAAGTTGAAAATTCATCCTGCAAAATTCTTATCTTCATATAATGTACAGTAAACATGCTAACTAGGTCCCAAGACTGTCGGACCATCTGGTTTGAGTTTGCATATGGAAACAGCATGTCCTACAAAACCAGCCTGGTTCCATCCTGGTTTTGATTAGAAACCGTTCCCCTGACAGCCTTTTGTCCCCCCCTCTTCACTTAACGCTCGCCACCACCTGCTCCAAACCAGTCCTTGCACTGCACCCACACTCACAGCTCTTGGCAAGTGTGGGTGTGGAATTGGACTGAACTGGGCTGGTGTCTTTGAGCGGCCTTCGAGCGCTAACGTGCATCCAGCTTTACAGTGTTCACAAAACAAAGAACGAATCAGCTAGAGGGCACCGAATGTCCTCTTTTTTTTTTTTACAATCCCCTAAATTTAAAGCTTGATTTTGGGCCACTAAGGAGCAGAAAACATCAAAACAAGATGGCATACACATAGCCCTGACATATAATGTGTTGTTCTATCCAACGCTGTAACAACCAATTGCCTACCTGAACTTTCAGCATAACAGAGCCATAGCATTCAGTTGGAGTCATGTTTATGTTCAGCTGATTTGAGTCCAATATTAACTCTCTTTTTAGCTGTGTTTTGGTCTCTACCAGCTCCTGAGACAAATGTCTGCATTTTTTGCTTCTATATCTATCTGGTGTTTGATGCTAGGGAAGTAACAAACATTACAAGCTCTTTGTGTCGAAAACAGCAGCCTAATGAAGTTGGTGAGAGTGCCTGAACCACAGCCATAAAACCAAAACAATGAGCCAAAGAAGCTAAAAAGCTCCATAGAGCCGCAGAATCGGGTGTTATTTCTCTGCAAATCTGACACTTTAAGCAACTGTTTCACATGAAACAGTCATTTGATTTAATCTTATGGATTATTCATTAATACAGGTTAAAAATCCACATTGTCTACAGTATGTTAAGACCGTCACAAACTTGTGATGAACAGGAGAGGACTTTTTAACAAATATAAAGAATGAACTAAGAAGCAATATAACCCAGAGGGCCCCTAGCTCCTCACCACTGATAGTAATGGAATCAGATCTGGTCAGAGGCCTGGACTTGAATGATGTGGTGAATGCCTTTGCCCGGAGACAGAGGTAAAACACACACGGTTCAAGGTCAGACAGCTCTGCTACCAGGTGATAATGTTTACTGGTTGTTTAATGAGTAGTGCAACAGCTTAGTGTCACTCAATAATCAACACTTTGCTGGGCAATTTACAGTGTGAAAGTTAGTGGTAGCTGCCAGTTATCCATGATTAAAATTTAATAGAGGTGGCAAAGCTATGGTTTTGGATGGAAAATTCGAACACAATAATTTTACTCAAATTCTGCTGGAATACAAAAAGATGCTAATGAGTGAAACTATTTCACCTGCCGCCGTAATTTGTGGGCTACACATTTGTGTGTGTGTGTGTGCGTGCACGTAGAGTACAGTACAGTACGTGTGTTGGCTAATGGCAGGACACGTCACGGACAGAAGGGGCTGTGGGGCATTGTGTTTTGGCAGAGTCCTCTATTTTCGTAATCAGTTCAATCCAATCTACCTCCAATCTTCCTCAAGCTTTAGCCTTTGCAGCTTTGTTTTTGTAACCCATTCATAAATATGTGTTCTCCAAATGGAGGTCGAGCACTGCAAAGTCTCTGTGTTTACTGTTCTTTCCCCAACACATATGGATACATCAGTCCGGAAAAAACAACAACTATGAAAATCATAATTTAAAATGACCTGAAATGAACCTTTACAAACAGACAAAATGTAATATAGTAGTGTTGAGCCAATGCATTAGTTGCATCATTCCTGTTTTATTTGTTTTATTTTAAGCAGGTAACATGTATCCTATCTGTACAATTTCTAAACATCCTTGGTCAAAAACACCTCAATTAGGGCCAGAAGCGGGAGGCAATACATTGGAGAATTCTGATTCTATGCGGCTCTGTATTGATAAAAGGTAAATTAGGAGGCAGGGTAGTGCAGATGTAAACAGTGTGTCCTGTAGAAGCATAAGCCCTCAGTTTGGGATTATTTAATGTGCTCATTAATATTAACCCAAGGTCAAATGTTAAGTACAACTCTTTTGTTTCTTCATAATTAGAATTGGCCTGGTTAATTGAGGGCTGGTAGGCCGATTCCTTTGCACAGTTATTTCTCCTTTCTTGAAGACTATGATTGGAATATTTGTCACCAATAAACATGCTTTTTTTTCTACCTGCCAGTGTGAATGTGGGAAATGAATGTGCAAACTGAACATATATTGTACATGCAATGCTCCTTTATATCTTTGACAAAAAGGCTTCTCTGTAATGCTTCTGAATGCATCATTGAGCACTTTGGTGTTTTTATGCAATGAATGCTTTGAGCCGTCAATCAATCCTTTTCTAATTTTGCAATTGTACAACCTCAGAAAAAAAGCTACTATACTAAATTATATTATCTTAGCGTTCATATTTTTTTCCTTAAGTTTAGGTTTTACACAGGGGATTGAACACAATTTTCTTCTTTTGTCAATATTGAAAATATTCAAAATTCAACAGGAAACATATGACACTGTATAACACACATACACATTATGTGATTAATGACTTAACAGAACTTACTACAGACTGAATTAAGCTGATTTCTTAAAAACATAATGTTTATGAATGTTTAACATTTTGAGTTTCATTGAGATGCTGCGGTTTGCTGGGCAATCAGCCATTCCTATTTGCCGTTTTTAGCCTCAGCAGCAGTAGACAGCCTGTCACGGTCCAGTGGTCCAGCACGTCTATGTTTATTTGTCCATAAGTATACGTGTATGTTTGTGTGAGTGTGTGCGCTTGTAAGGCCAGTGTGACCAGCGCCAGGGCAGGCAGAACTGTGGCATTTTGTTTATCCTGGCTCATCTCTTCTTTCTCTTATTGACCCATCACTGCGTCCATGCAGACTGGCCCTCACTCCCTGACAATACACAGATAATGGCTTTTCTGGAAACTCAGAGCATTAGGCATCTCCGCTGAGCTGTAATTATACCACTAATGTGCCAATTTCCAACACATTCCTCTAAGGTATTCATTTTTACTGTTTCAGCTGTGTTGTGTTAAGACCAGAACAGAAAAGTCACTGGGAAAATAGTGGTAATTGTAGAGGTTTTCCATTTATCCTCTGTAATTTTAACCCTGACGAAAGGGGAGGAGAAAAATAAAATGTCATGGAGGACATCAGAGTGATGTGCCTTCTGTTCAAAACCAGCCACATGGCTTGTCCTTGTAACCATGGATATGGAATTATAAAAACACCTTGGAGGTCCTTGATATTTTTTAATTTTTCAAAAATGTATGATATTCAGTCTGTGGCTACATATTCATTATTCTTTCAGAGTGGCTAAAGTGATGCAATGTTTCAGTGACTTTGATCAGCCTTTGAAGACAACATTTTCTTGCAAGTGTCTGACATAGGTAAGAAAAATGGTTACACCTACAGTGCAAATCTTTACCATTTTTCAAAAACTTTGTGACTTCAACTGAACAAGCCTGTAATGAAATGCAAAACGTCTCTTGTCTCTCTGAATCCCTAATTATTGCTGCGCACACTGTGATTTTGGATGGCATCAATTTAGATTCCATTACGTTCTCCAGCTTGCCAGTCCCAGTGGTGGCGATAATGCAGTCCTCCCAACCTGCACCAGTTGTAAATGAGGAAGGCGCATTATGATGAATGGCCCATTTGTTAGCAACTACATTAAGCCGACATTAGCGAACACTGTCTGCACCCCCAACCTAAACACACACACACACACCAACAACTGATTTAATTCATAACTTATTCATGTTAAGATTCATAGTTATCATTTGCACTTTTTCATTATTAATCAAATGCGTAGGATTGTCACCTCTCGCTCTGTGGCTGTTTTCTTTCTTCCATTTGTCCTCCTACCTCCTTGCCTTATCAGATTACACCTCCTTATTATCCTTTAAAAAAAAAAAAATTACTTTACTTCCACTCACTCCCCCATTCTTCATTGTAGTTTTCTGCCATTTTACTGTAACTTTTATCTCTCTCCATCTTTTATCCTCGCTCAAGAGGAGAGTGCTCTTAAAAGAAAAACGAGTGTAAGTCTATTCCTCGGTGCAGTTTTTGCAGTGGTTATTACCATATGATTATTAGTGATGGACAATTGGCCTCAAAGATGTTTCATTATGAAAGAGCTCGCTGGGATCTCATTAGCACTCCCAGTCTAAGGGCTGCTGCTCAAGCCTACTCTGCTCAGGGGAATTACATTTCGATCACTGGGGCTATAGTTAACAAGGCAACATTAAAGCAATGTGAAGGTGCAACAACTAAAAAGAGACAAATTAGTCACCTTCAAGAGTATCAGAGGTGCTCAATTCCTATAAATAAATAATAAGAACTGTGTTGGGTCTAAAGGCTATTACATTAAGTTACAGTATAGCCTGGTTTACCTGCACAATCATTATTTGGCGAGGATTGCAACCCCTGATGCTGTAGGCATTTGTTTTTCTTTTTGTCTGACAGGAGCATCCATCAAAAAAATGTAATTTCATTTCTTTTCAGCTTTTGATAAAGTTGCTGACTTGTGCCAGTCCTTCCCATAGGATCAATAGCTGTTTATACAAATAACGTTGGAAAGTACAATACACCCGTTGCGTTGCTGGAGGTGACTCGCTCCAAGGGCAGCTGGAGCAGTTTCCCGAGGCGGCCCTGTGGTAGGCCGTTTTCATCCTGTATTGTGAATACACTTATATTAAAACCACATAAAGCTTGAAGTGTTTCTACGGCCCGACAGCAGAGGTGATTACATACTCTGACTCAATAACTGAATGCAGTAATTGTTTACACGTAAACCTTCTAGAATTACAGGACCTTCATTTATTATGCTTTTACACACAGCACAGCGTGCCTGAGGAAATTAGATCTGCTTATTGACATTTATTCACTTTTTAAGATATACGCTGTTCACTGTATGTCAAACGTCGGGCCCATCAATGACGGAGGCTAATTACTTCTGGCATGTCAACATAGCAAGCTGTAACACCTCACTTACTGTAGTTGGCACTAAAGTCATAACAAAACATCAGAAACAACGTGCAAAACCCTTTTCTCCCAGACATCCTCTACCACGGAAAAAATACAATTCCTGCAACTCAATTTTAAGATTTTGTCTCATCTTTTCTTCTGAATGAAGTCACCTTAATCCTTGCTCTTTGGAAGGTGCTATAATTACCACCGACATGCTGCGTTACCCAAAACAGTTTGAAGAGACAAACCGAACATAAAAGAACAAATGTTTCCAAAATGCGAGAAAGAAACAAACAAAAAAAAAAAAAAAAAAAAAAAAAAGGGGAGACAAGTGAAATCGCAAGTAAAGCAGTCAGGTGAAAGTGATGGTGACAAGAAGAACAAAAAGAAATAAAGACAACATTAGCGAACAAGTGACGATACAGTTGGAAGTTACTATAGGCTTTCTATGAGCTGCACTATCAACGCTTCTCTACAATATAGCAGAAATCATGTGTCTTTGAATAGAGGTGGAGTGTAACACACCTGAGAACATGTTTCAAGTGACAAGTAACCACTGAAGAGAGACCACACTGCCTTGTCTGTGTGCAGAAAAAGAAACTTTTATTTTAGTAGGTAGTTAATAGTGTCTTACATGACTTGACTAAAATGTTTTTACTCTGTCTACTAAAGTTTTTTCTCTTAAAATGATCTGTGAATTATGTCCATAATATCATACTTTCATGCATTTATGCATGTGTTAGGACATTTCACTGTGAAAGAGTTCACTGCTCTTAGTTTAACTCCGCAGATGTTTGATGTGTCTTAGAGAAAGCCAGCTCTCTGCCTAATTTAACTAACTTTCTGAAACTCAAACTCCCATGTGATGTTGAGTTGTTGTATCATGGTATGAAAGTTTGGTCAGTTGGTTGTTGGTAGACTTAAACCTGCAATAACTGATTTTTTCGCCACTTGGGGGCTGCACAAACAAGTTGTGAACACAAGATTGACCGATCACCTTTTAAGCTGATATGAAATAATTATTAGACTGTTGTTTATTTACATTTAGCAGACACTTTTATCCAAAGCGACTTACATATCAGAACATTCACAAACCGAAGGCGCAGCTTCGGGAGCATTTTCGTATCTTGCTCAAGGATACTTCGGCGCATGGCTGGGGGATTGAGCCGCTGACCTTCCGATTGGCAGGCAACCGTTCTGCCACCAAGTCACGGCCACCCCAGCAGTTACACATCCAGCAGTTTCACAGCAACATTACCATTCATTTGGAATCATGTTTCTGGCCACCTGGTGAATGTAAGGCCAATATTTTCCCTCATTTAGCTCTGTTTTTGGTCTCTACCAACTCCTGAGGGAAATATCTGGCTCATTAGCTTTGAACACAGTGGCGCATTTAGCAGTGACTCACTAACTACATGGGTTTGCGTGTTGGTGCAGGGCAGGAAGTCTACAGTGGGTTTGTCAGAGCTTTGTCACTGAAAACAGCTGCCCACAGAAAACTATGAGCTATGAGCTGCAGATTCTGGTGATAATTTTCATGTAATTTTCATTACATTTGACCCCTTTCACATTGTCATTTCATACAAAGCACTGATCATAGCCGCTTCAAACTATTTTTAGCTGAGTGACCAGTCTGTATTTGCAACCCAATAATGAACACAACCGTGACTGTAATGCTGGTTTTACACATAACATACCACTGCCTTGTATTGTTTTTTTTTTAATCTAATTTAAAATATTTGTGTATATGTTCTGTGTGTGTACCGTGAAGGGGCTACAACTTTCATTTCAGCCCTGTGTTGTAGAATGACAAATGTACCTAGAACCTTAATTCATTTTGGCTAGTAAATGTTTCACTCGATGGCCTGGGAGATTAATAGATTCTGATGAGTTTGTGGAACTCCAGTAATTTTATTTTTCATACAGTCTATGTGGTCGCGTCTGATGCAGCTGCTTGAGCAGCAGAGAGTTTGGCCATTGAGTAAGAGCGAGAAATCAAACTAAGCTATGGGCTGTCCATATTTTAATCACATAATTTCACTTGTGAATGAAATTGGTTTGTGTTTCTGTTGGCACATTGACATACACAATTGACTTGTCCAAATACTCAACAAAAAAACAAACAAACAGCGAGTCTGTAAATGAGAATAGGAAATCAGTAGCAAAGCAGTCACAGTGAATGCTTTTATAAGTGCATGACATATCACTTCCTGTTTGCTGAATCAAATGCTTGGAAGTTGAGAAAAAAAAATAACGCAAGATAGATTAACGCTGACAAACTTTTTTAAACACACTTTTTATTAAATTACAGATTTTGATTAATCATTTGTCATTTATTAAGAAAAATGCCAAGCTTTTTCTGTGAGGTTTTGCTGCTTTTCTGTTTTATATCATTGTGAAGTGAATATGTTTGGGTTTTGGACAGTTGGTGAGACAAAACATGCAATTTGAAGATCTCAACCTTGGGTTCAGAGAACTTGGGTTGGGCATACTCTATATATATTATTAATGATTAATTGACTGATCAGTAACTAGTTGCAGTCCCAGTGACGTATAATCTATGTTCACTTTGCTCCTACTGATATAAAACTGTAATAAAACTTTTTTTAATCCCTAGGTAATGCACATTTCAACATTTCAGTGCTACAATTTGAAATTGTACTATTCAGCACAGTTGTTTGACATTCCTCTACAAAACCTCCCACACATTTTCCCTGAAATGTTTTCCAGTTCAGCAGATAGAAAACAATTCCACCTGCATGAGAACTCTATGCCCCCTCTCCCACCTTTCTCGTTTTCACAGTTCGAGCACATCAGCAGGCTGCTGAGACAAAACCCTGGGGTTTGCGGCTCTCCACTCAATATTTCCTCATCAGAAAGAAGTGGCAGACCAACAATAGCGAGGGGAGAGTGCAACGACAGGCGGGCAGACATTAATGACTGGCTGGTTGATGTGCTATAGGCCATATCTCCAAGTTTGAGCCTACGACCTCAGTTACTACGCAGTTCACATAAGCAGTTAAGTTTGCCCATTACTTAGCTCCCGCACCTCTCTAGTACTCCAGTAGGAGATGTGATTAATTAATAGCATTGATTGAGTAGTGATTCTTTGCACCTTCCCAAGGTCACAATGCACAGTTGACGGAAAGGAATTGGCAAGCAATGCACTTCTGAAATGCTGGAGATTCTCAGCTGACTCAATAGACTGTAGCAGTGTGGTGGAAACAGAGAGAATGTGAGAGGAGTGTTAGAAATAATATCACAAGGCAGACATTCTGGGGAAGCAAAGAACATTCTCATGATGAGAGAACACAGTACAAAGCCCGTAAACTGATGAAGAACACATGATGTACTCAGGAAAAAGTAATGCAGAAACAAAAACACCTGTTAACTGCATATTATACAGCTACACTTTATATAGTTTTATCTGTTGTTCTAACTCCTAATCAGTTCACCTGACAAGTAAGCCAGCATCCTTACATTTTAACAAGGGTCTTTCGGTGAAAGCTTGTATGCACTGCCGCTAAGTCAAAGCGGGTACACCATTCATAAAACATTAAGGCAGCTTTTATT
This sequence comes from Coreoperca whiteheadi, assembly GCA_011952105.1. Taxonomy (NCBI): domain Eukaryota; kingdom Metazoa; phylum Chordata; class Actinopteri; order Centrarchiformes; family Sinipercidae; genus Coreoperca; species Coreoperca whiteheadi. The sequence continues at coordinate 22,027,988 of CM022482.1, read as the reverse complement.
TATTTAATTATTGAACAAGTTCCCTTTTACAAGAAAGGGATATGAAGCCTCGAGGAATGTGGGGAGCAGTTTCTAGCTTTGCTGAGGACAATAAAAGAAATCAAGGGAACAGAACAGATGGGACAGAGAAGATCGCTAAAACTCGAATGACATGTCTAGAGAATTCTTTAGTCTGCTCCTCTGCTACTGTCACAAACTGACTTCGTTCTCTTGTGCGGTTCTTTTGAGCCTTCTCAATATTCCTCTCCGAAACCAAAGCACTGCGGTCTGTAGGGTATTGAATATGGGATGCAAAATTGGACCTCATTTTAACCCGGATTTGTCATTTAAATTTTACAATAGCACTACTCATTTTGTCCGAAACTGTTGTGTTGCGCTTACTTTCTTTTAATAATCAAAGCAACAGTCTAAATAGGCCCTTATATTATTATATTTTTCTGACTCGATATAGTGCAAAAAAACCCTGAACTATAATAATGATTATTTAATTTTTAATACATACTGCACAGTAACACCGGATTCATTTTAACCTCTTGTTGATTGCTACATTATTACATGATGCCTCTTATATGAGGGTTGTCATCAACATTACTTTCCATCTCAACTACCACTGATAGCAGAAGTGACCTTATGATAATTGTATAGGCAGCAGTGTGTGTGTGTGTGTGTGTGTGTGTGTGTGTGTGTGTGTGCGCACACGTGTCTGCGAGGTCCAGTCAGGGAGATGGCGGCCCACTTTCAGTAACTGATGAGTGGGAAAATAGAACACTTGATTACCCCTGACACCGCTCGAACAGCGCTCCTGCCAATGAAGGTTATTGGGCCTCTATACACGAGTGGACAAATATAGAAGGACACAATTATGATCTAGTTTTGAAGTCTTTGTCTTATATCTGAAGCAATGAGGATTTTGATTAATTATATGCTGCATATGGTCAGGTGTCGTGTTGGAATGAGCCCCTGTGACCTCCATCACCGGTCCCATCTCAGCCTCATCAAAACCTACATCATCAGGCTCATCAACATCTTTAAATCATCATCACCACTGTCAGACATCAATATAGCCACTGTCTACATTGTCATCATCGTCGTCATTATCCCAAGCTCTGAATGCCAATTTCCATTTGAAATCCATCGCCTTACTTCTCTAAATCACAGAGACACACAGTTCCTGCAACTGTAATTTACTCTCAGTGCTTTACTGTTCAAACAACCGTGCCAGACATACAGCGAAGGCCGTAGCAGCACTGAACAAAACACTCCCTAGAGGACACACTACTGATGGTTTTTCTACTGTGTAATGAATGCTACAGCTGTCCCCCAGGCCAGTAAAACCCTCTAAGAATCCCTACATCCTCCGCTCCTCTGCCATCTCAACTCAAAAAAGACGTGGGAGCTAACACATACATTTTATAACTAACAACACCTGTCCAAGTGTGCAGCCATAACAATGCATCAACCACATGAAATCCACTATAATTGGAAACATTGCCTTTGTTCTCTGAGGTGTAAAGGATCCTGCCAAAGACAGTCAACAAACAATATGCAAACACAAATATACAGTGCAGCCTCCTGACCCTCAGTAAACACATGAACACATACTAATACACACCCTACAGATAGACGGACACACACAAAATGAAAAGTAATGAGGAATAGGTTGGACTGTAGTTTTTGGGCCTTAAGCTCTAACTGCTGCGTGCTCTTTGATACCAAAATGTAATTACCTTTTGAAGCTCTGCCTCCCTCTTTTTAGCGAAGGATGTGAGAGAAACAGACTCAAATGTATGTTTCATGTGTTTTCTTTTTGTACTGACACTCCAATTACCAAGAAACTTTGTATAAAACCTCAAACACCTGAGCTCTAATTCCTCTCTTACAGAACTGACTTTCCTTTTCACTGCTTTCCCTCCAAACACTTTGATATGTAACATCTCTCCTAAACTTAAGATGCGACTCAAACTCCATTAATGTGATAACACTTCGTTCCACTTTAGCTTCAGAAAAGTGCCAGATTTCCTCTGTGTTCTTTTTTCCAGTGTCTGCAGCACTGCACTGTCGCTTAAGAGGGAAAGTCTCAAATAAGTAACTAGCCTTAAACTCAGTGAAGTGTTCAATACATGTGAATGGTGTTCTTCTTCAAAAATGTGGTGAGAAATATCAGCAGTTTTAAGAATACATTTAATAGGTAGCTACTCGGATTTGCAGTTGGCCCGTGGTCTATCATTTTTCTCTATTACTCAAGCTTCAGTAATAATTTTAACTCTGCATTGGAAAGTGCGCTCAACAGTTGTGGGTGTAAAGAATGAAGAGTGTGAATCACTCCTTCGTGCGCCAGGTAGATGATCTGCTTGCTGAGGTTGTTACAGTGTGAATAATTTATGCACACTGTTTTATATCCACTAACAGACAATATTCACATTGCAGACTGAATATCAAATTTTAAACTTATGAGTTTTTATCTCTTCATTAAAAAAAAAAAGAAAAAAAAAAAAGGTATTTCTGCTGCCTTGCAGGTTCTTGAGGTCAGTCAGTCATTTTCTACCGCTTGTTCCCGTTTTGGGGTCGCGGGTGACTGGAGCCTATCCCAGTAACTTCGGGCCTTAGGCGGGGTACACCCTGGACAGTGGCCAACTTGTCGCAGGCTGACACAGAGACAGACAGCCATTCACACTCGCATTCATCCACTAGGGATAATTTAGAGTCACCAATTAACCTTAACATGCATGTCTTTGGACGGTGGGAGGAAGCCGGAGAACCCGGAGAAAACCCACGGTAACATGGGGAGGACATGCAGACTCCACCCAGAGAGATCGTGGTCTGGTCCGGGATTCGAACCCACGAGCTCCTTGTTGGGAGGCGGGGGCGCTTCTTGAGGTCATTCCACTGAATTCAGGCAATGGTAAGATTTATTCTTCTTTAACTGCAGTGCTTATCATATTCCTTTTTGTTTACAGACATTTACCAAAGATCTAAAAACTCAAAAATCACAAATGGTTGTTGATGTAGCCTTATCTTGAGGCCACAGAGCCATGTAAATCTACGATTTATGTCACACCTTTTTTTTAGCCGTACCAGAGGCATGGCTCTATGGATGGCAATGCTTGTCAGGCGGTCGGCACTTTGGTCCAGACCGAAATGTACCAACAACTATTGGATCGATTGCTATGAAATTTTGTTCAGACATTAATTTCTCTTTTTTTATGATCAAATACCTGCAAAATCAGCTGTACTTTGTTTAGTCCTAAATAGCAAATGTTAGCACACTAACAATCACTAAGATGTTGTGAACATGGTAAACATTAAATCCGCTAACGTTAGCATTTAGCTCTAAATACCACTGTGCCCAAGTACAACCTCACAGAGCCGCTAGCACGGCTGTAGACTCTTGTTTGAAAATAAGGCACTATTATATTTAAAATCTAATAGTACTCAAAGTATTTTTAAATTGCAACACTCAGATTTAGTTAAATTAAAGCCAAAGTAAAATCAATGCATAAAGCTTTGCAACATTTACAATTGGTATTGAGATAATATCTGCACTGGTTCAAAAGTGTGACCAATGTGGGCGACTGAATATATTCGAAAGTAGGTTTTATGTTGATATCAGAATTAGACTAGTAGTTGGAAGAGTGGGTGGTCATAATTATAAAAGGCCATGACAGTTCCACAGGCATGGGGATAACAAGACAGCATTGTAAGGAGGCATCCTGTACTGCCAAAATCACATCTTGTTTGTGGTGTTCACTGCATCTGAGGAATTGATGAACCTGTAGGGTTAGGGACAAGGAGGGTTGATGTGATATGCAACTACAAATCAGGATAATTAGCTTGGCATTTAAGAAGCTGGCTGGCAGCTTTAGCTTGAAGTTGTTTATAATTTCAATATTTGCAGTGTTAAAATAGAAAATAAGTTTTTCAAATTTGGATAGAGTATTATAATATAATATATACAGCAACACAAGTGGGACATATCTGAGAATAAAATAATTAATTAATAACTAAAAGTATGAAGCGGTTATTAAAGCCCAGTGAAATCAAATTTAACAGCATAAGAGATAAACTGTCAAATGTTAAAATGAAATTAGATTCAATGTTTTGAAGATCAGAGAACTTAAAAAGGGAATCCAAAATCAAAAGTACATATTTTTATCCATCTAGATTGTTTCGGTGTGAGTTGCCGAGTTTTGCAGATATCGGGCATTAAGATCTCTGCATTTTTTGAATAGAATTTAAATATATGGCAATCTGTTTGTGGTGCTCAAAGCGACAATAAAAGAAACTTGAAAAATTCAACAGCAGCGTCTCTTTCCAGAAATCATGACCCGGTTACTCAGGATAATCCGCAGATTTGTTGTGAGCAGTTTCATGTAGGAACCACTTTCATTGTACCGATAGTTCCTACATGAAACTGCTCACAACAAGGTCTGTAAAGCATTTGCAGAGCAGTGCTGTCAGCAAAATCCATGGTCTGTGTTTTATTGGGGACACTCAAGACTAATATGGACAAGATTACTGAAATATGAAACGAAAGCAGTATTTCCTCATCATAAAGTGTGCCTGCTATGATCAGCATTTCATCAGAGTTTAAACATAAGGTTTATTCTGCACAGGCTCGCTAAGAAGCCACACTGAGGCTACAATTTTAGTGCAAAATCCACAGTGTAACTCAGAAACATAAGCAGATTTGATCGAATGAGTTTTTGACCGACTGAGTTTTTAAGTAATAATAACTGCAAGCCAGTGTTTTCCAAGGCTGAACACTTTCGTGTTGACATAATTAATCACTTAAATTAACTCTAAGATTTGTTTGGAGCAGAACTACTGGTTGTACTAGGGGGTTATTGAGTTTTCATTTCCTTTTAAGACTTGAAGTTTCCCCTATTCTGATAAACTATAATTTTAGCATATTCTAATTCATCTACCAGAAAAGCAACCAAATAACATGGGGATACCAACAGTTAAGTATTTGATCGTTGCTATCATTTGAGGTTCTGCAGAAGGACTTGCTGAATCACTTGGCCAGGCTACAATGTTTGAAGCCAGGAGTGATTGACTGCAGCATCAGGTGAATCCATGTTTTTTGAGTCACACTTGAGCATTAACATCTATTCAACAATGAAATATTTTCTGATGATCACACTAAGTAAAGCGTACAGTATTGGGTTAAACTGTTTGGGGCATTGAATGTTCTTAATTAAAAAGTAAAAGTAAAAATGACAATTGACACACAATGTGGAGGTGACACGAGGTCTCCTTAAAAAAAGGTTGATTGGGTCCCTTGTTGGAAGAATATTGCTTTACAGGTTTTCATTTAAATTCACAGAAAAGTAACCTGCACATTCGTTTTAGCCGATTGTAATGTATAGTTCAATAAAACACATAAGTGGTGATGGTGTTAATGATTTACTTCGTATATGAGCGAGAGCGAGCTTGCAGTGTATTCGCGCATGCAATCTCCTCAGAGTCCCTTTACAAGCATGCAACAAAAAGCCCCTTCATCCAATATATTGACCCGCGTTCTGTTTTCTATCATACCCTGTGGATATTTGTGATTATGTAAGATGCACGCAAACGCACCAGGGTTGTACAGAATAGAGTTGACCAGCGCTGCGGGGGAAACCCAAGAACTATCGCGCTCGGACTTGGACTGCAGCAAACGTGCTCAGGGTAAAAATGTCCTTTTCTTTTATTTCGACCTGGAGTCTAATAAAGTTAAACAGAAACATCGGTAGCTTATGTAGGCTATATAACGTCACTTAATAGTTATATAATAGTAATGTTAATGTTAGCCCTTTTCTTTCCCTATTTCTGTTTGCTGCTGCATCCTTTATGTCTGTGGCTGCGCTCGATTTCTCCAACTGCGGGCTAGGCTACGAATCAAACAGAAAATGCGCGGTGCGTTAATAAAATTTGTGCTGTTAAAATGAATTTGCCTTGACGCGTCAATTTTGCCAGCCCTAATATATGTATATACAGTACATATACACACACAGCTTTTTCCAGATGTAATTTATTTACATTCATTTTAGTTAGAAAAGTATAATGAAACTCACCTTCTTTGGGAACTTAACTGAGTCTAGTGGAAATAGTCAATGATTTATTCAGAGCCTATGGTGCAATTACTCACTATGATTTCTCTCACTTTATCTATTGCTTGAGTTCACATAGACTTAGTTTTACAGGCCTTATCCTGTCCACTTTTATGATGAGAAACGTAATTACACTCTCATTCAGCATGTTTTAAATGCCACGGGACTACTGCTAGAGCTAGAATATTAACGAACATAAATAAAAGTGAGAATCCCTAGTCAGGTATAGAAGTCACCGAGCAACTACTTCAATTCCCCAATTTTCCCTTTCCACCAGGCTGCTGACAGAGAGCTTTGAAAAGTTACGCAATCACATTTCATCCTCCATTCAGGCTGCATGATATGGTAAAAAATTGACATTGCGATTATTTAGACAGATATTACGATATGGTTCACAATTAGTGGGAATGATCATTTTTGATTATCACAATTTTGTTTTTCATTGAAAAAACTTTCATGTTGATGTGACAGTTGTTGGGGTCTGTACCAAACAAACATGTTTTCTTCCATCTGGAGAACAGTATTTGTAGGCCAGGGTATCTCTGCAGCACTAAAGTACTTCATTTTAATACTGTTTTTTTCACACCTTTTACCTTTATCAAAAAATTGCAGCTTCTGCAATTTGGATATTGCACTTGGCCATAGTGCGATTTCGATAATATTCTGATTAATTGTGCAGCCCTCTCCTCTTGTCTTTCTCCACAAGTTCATATAACAACTGTAACCAATAAACAAGACTTCAAACAACAAGAATTAGGTGTTCTGTGGTGTAGGTGTAGAGAACAGAAATCTACAAAGCTGCCCTTTGCTCTCTGCCGTTCCTCAAATGAAAACAACACTGCTCAAATTAAGACAAAGTGCAAACCTGCCTAGAGAGGAGAGCTACGAACTTTGACACTTGAGATTTTAAAAAAAGAACAGCTCGAGAGAAGCAGGCAGAGAGAAGCAGGAGAGAGGTGTAAAGGGCTCGGAGTGAAATGCCTCCAGGACAGAGCCCTTACTCATCCTTGCAAAAGTAAGACAAAAAGTACAGGAGGAGGAAAAATGGAGAACGGCGAGATGAGCTGAAGAGGGCACCTCGTGGTCTCCCACACCCATCAGCTATCAGAGGGAAGCGGGGTTGTATGTGGTTAGTCCAGGGGGACTTTCAAGCACAGGTCAGATCGATGTACGCCCTTAACGCAGATCAGAGCTTGACAACTCCCCTTGGCGTTGGCATTTCTGAGTGAACAGCAATTTCCCACCTCCACACAAGTGAATAACATCAAAAGTAATGAAACACGAAAGCTTTGTTGTAAATGAGGATCTGAAGACTATAATTTAGCAAAAGGTAAGAAACTCCTACTGTATTTTGTGCTTTGGGAATTCCGCTGGTGAGACACGATGAGATCAAATTAGAGCTAAAACGCTCAATAAACACATTAAAATTAACTATCACGTTGTGCTGCCATGCAGTTTCTTATTTATGTCAGCTGTACTAATGTAATTTGTTATCTATAAAGAAAAAATATGCAGTCCAGATTTAACACTCTAAAAAATATCACTTATTCTAACAATATACCCAATCCCATTACAGTACAGGACAGTGATGCTTGTTGTCAAACAAACTAAATTTTAATCTGTTGACTCAGGGCTTCAAAATGTATTTGGAGTAAACACAGTATACTCTGTATAGCAAGTTCAGTCCAATCAAATTTTTTAATAACACAAAGAAAGGTTAAGAGAGAAAAACCCTATTTAGCATCCACACTTCCAAGGCCACATGTGTCCTTAGCATTAGGGGCCGCTATGACTCACATATTGATGGCCTTCTCTTGTGTCAAAATCATTCACTCTGCAAACACAGGAATCTCCCACTAAGGTCCTGAGGTAAATGTGCAGAAAAACAAAGTTCGACAAACACAGAACACAATGCCATCTGTCAGAGGCATTCAATCATGAAACGAGCCCTGAGCATAGTGACATTAGTTTCTTCCCTACCTGATGACATTTTTGTATGCTGTGTCTCTTGCTATGAATGCATGTCCTTTAAGTTTTAGAAACTTAAAAGATTTTATAATGTGGAGGTATGTAAATACGGTAAACATTTTCATGACAGTCCGCACATGGCATTACTATTTACATATTTTATTTTCCAGTCTTATTATGCACATAAAGTTTAATTTAATTTCACGTCTATTTATTCTTTAAGTAAGAAGAAAAAACAACATAATTGTGCTTTTTCCTACTGACTATCAAATCTTATATCTATTTTCCAGAGTCACAATTGTGTTTTCCTTTAGGGCTGACAACTTTACTTTATCTGCTAAACTTAAAATAAATGCTGGGCATAAATTGAACTATATGTGGATCGACAGAACATAATTGCATTTCAGTATGATAAAACACATAATAGGATGTGTGTAAAGGTTCATTGTGGGAAGAAAACATGCCAGGTGGTATTTCAGGCCCAATTACCCATATGTTTGGGACAAGTGACCTTTCCATGCTGGTGCAGTGTCTGAATGTCCACGTAGCAACAGCTACCAGGTTGGTTTATTGACTTATTCTTAGACTTTCCCCAAAGGTTAGGCTGGGCCCTCACACTTACTACCCATCAGCTTTCTAATGTGTGTCACAGAGTAACATAGGCCCACAATGAAATAAGAGAGAACAGATGGCGTATGAGCTAGGTTCATCATTTTATCATTCTCTTTTTATCTTGGATCAAATATTTGTGCGCTGTCATCCATAGCTGACATAGTTATGATCCCACTTTCTTCAGTTCTATTCCAAACTAGGTTTTATAGCTGCGTTTAATTCTGTGGTGGTTCATTAGGGTTCCAGAGGCAATTACCCAGCAATGGGACACTCATCCTAAATTTGAACCTTGCTACTTTTCATTAAATAGCATATTGTCTCCTGTGGCCGGTAATATACACGGATATGAAACTACTGAGACAGTCACACTGCAGTGACATTACTTTCACTCTGCACGATGCTGAATATTTTGTAGCAGGCCTTGCTTGGTCCAGTGTATGCAGAATCATGAAGAAACATTCACCCAGAAATTCATTCAATAAGGTGGTTAGATATCAGTTTCTCAATAGCCCACACTGCAATGTAGCCACAAGACATTTATACAGAGTCTCTCAAAAAGAACTCAACTGGGTTAATGCAACAATTTTAGCCCAATCTCTGGAGGTTGTTGAATGACATGTAGGGAAATGAATACCTAAAATCCAAAAAAGGCAAGCTGAGGTAAAAAAAAAAAAAAAGAATTGTAAAAGGAAATGTAAAAACTGAGAATAGTGCTTCATAACGACAAGCTCATACATTGTCTAGATTAGATGTCCTCCGAATTAAACAACAAAATATGTCGTGTGTCCATGCACTCTAGAACAACACAGAAGAGTTTTGTTATGATGTCTGGTCTGGTTAAGGTTTGGTTAGGGTTTAGGCACAAAAATGAATTGGTTAGGTTTAGGGAAACATTATCGTTTGGGTTAAAATGACTACTTTGCTAAGGTTAGCGCAGCTTTGTCATGGTGACAATGATAACCACGGGATAAAGGTTATGGAACAGTCGTGGTCATCCTTAAAAAAAAAAAAAAAAGAACCTACGTTGGCTGTCAGTTGGAAACAGCAGGCTCCTGTATTAAAGTCTGATGTTTTGTTGACCCGTGCATCCACTCCGACCTCCTCGCTACACAGACTTCGTCACTCTAAGGCACTGGACTTCCTTTACTCTCGTTATAATTCATGTCATTTTCAGCAACAATGGAAGAAGCCTGAAGCTTTAAATCCAATCCCAAACTACTGTTGTTAAAAGCATATAGCCTAGATTTAGTCTAATAGAACTCAAACTTCCTTTACTTAAACTATCTGAAATGCAAGGGGATATAAGTCTCGACAAGAATGTAAGCATTTATTTTTCAAATCAATTAATTCAAGGGATTTTACAATGCATATAAAATGTTTGAGCTCTCAAAGTTTGAGGTCCAAGCACACACAGAGCCGGCCTTAATTTGAAATCTCAGATCGCTGTTCGTTATCACATTCAGCATTTAGGTTTCACTTGTGTGTGTGCTCATAAATCCCTTTGCATGTTTGCCATCAATTGCTACTGGGGAGAGAGCCCTGTTGATCAAAGCCAGCCACCTTTACTGAACCCTCATTTTTGCATGAATGAGGAGGTTTACAGGGGCAAGAAGAAGAGTGATTGGTACCGTAAGGGTACTAGACTCCCACTGCCCCAGCCCTCATTTTAGAAGCACTGGCAAAAGGTTAATGCTCCACTACCTGCAGAGCAGAGGGAGGGAGAAGAAAAAAAGAGCAGGGGGATCAAAGCTTTTAGGCATGCATTTCTGTGAAATTAAAAATCATATACTGTATGTCTGGAAAATTATATCGGATATAACAGGACTGAATCTGACAGAATAAGCACAAAAGAAGTTTAAACATAGAGGCACTAGGGCTCATAGTCACATGTTGTGCTTTTTCCCTGAAGTTTCTTCTGGACATTCTTTACGCCGTTTAAAACACAGAACTGAAAGTATAGTTCCTAAATTAAACTAATAATGCAATATAGGGTTAATTCTAGTATGAAATTTATAAACCATTAATCAACTATGCAGCTTTGGGATACGGATATCTTAGAGGACCAGCAAAGCATTGTGGGCCTCTGTTATATTTATGGAATAAATACTCGTGTGCTGCTTATACATGGAATTCAAATAAAATTATGTTTATTTTAGGGCCCTTTCACACCTAACACCTTTAGTCCGGACTTTGTGACTTTTCAGTTCAACAAAAAGAGGTGGGCCATATCAAACTGAACCGTTGCATTTGCATTAGCTAGTCTGTCAAGAAGGTAGCATTTCTTTGCTCATTCTCAGATTGGCTATGCTGCCTAAACACTGTTGCTCTTGTTAGTTGCCTATCACCTTAACCAAACTAATCTATCATTCATGTTTAGTGCATTCAATCTTAGAAAACATGTGTTTGCCTGGGTGATAAGACGTTCTGTCACATACATACTGCCTGTTCTCATGGGTTTGGGCTTATTCTGATTTCAGTGTGCTGAGTTTGATAAGTGGACTGTATTCATAGTACTAGGGTTACATTGCACAACTGAAGCTAAAATAGGCCAGAATGACAGTTTACCCTGGGGAATCTGTCTTCGCAAAAGACAAAAATGTTTTTGATAACAGACCATGTTTCAAAATAAAAAACATTTTTAGACCACATTATGTCAACATTTCTGGTTGTATCTGAAGGATGGTTTGTTGGAATTGTGTCTTATTAATATAATGGCTACATACAGAAATGGCTATATAGTAGGCCCTTATGCACATATGTTTATACAAATATAAGCATATCAAAGTATTCTACGATATCAAGCTACTCCAGTACGGTGTAAGTTTAATAAGTCTTTGGTGGTGCCCTTGTGTGTCTTGGAATAACTGAGAAGTATTCTATTGAGACTGTTCTCAATAGACAAATGATAGCCCTGGTCATTTGTACAAATGCCTAAAACAAACTATGTTTATGTCTACCTGAGTAGTGACCTCATTCGTGAGAATAATTACTGTGCTCAGGGTCAGTAACTATAGCATAAGTAATACAATGTTTATTTGCCTTAACCTAGCCCATCCCCTTACGATAGGAGTGGTAGGTCAGAGTAATTTGTGGAACAGCCAGACTGGTTGTTTTGGACGGCACAACCTATGTTGTAGTTTAAGTATGAGGAGTTGTGGTTTCCAAGCATTTATGAATGCTATGGTTTAGCTAGAATACTGAGCAGCAGGCTTTTAATTCTCTACTTAAACCAATTATTTCAAACTTTGTAAAGGGTACAAAGTAGAGAAAGCAGTGAGCCACAGGGCTCCTGAAAAATCAGGTCACATGCTACATCATGACACCCAACTCAGGCCATTACCAAATTAATCATGTGGAGCACATAATAAAATGCAGCTCTATGCACCATTGCAAAGTAGGTAAGCAATATTAGTGGTGCATTATGATATTATGTGACAAGTGATGGATAAATAGTAAATGAAGGAATGAGAGAGAGAGAAAGAAACAGAACAAGTGGAGAAGAGATATAAATAGGAGGATGATGGGTCAAAAGACATATGGAATGATGGTAAACAGTCTGGTATCCACTTCACAATTGCATGCGCTCACTTTGTAGTGTGCATACACTGAAAAAACTGCTGACTCACACAATTAATATTGCACAGGTGCACACATGCCTGATAAACATTAAAAATTGTTGCATCTTACATTTGCTCGACAGTAGTAATCATTATTCTGTAGCAGATGCAAAGCATTCCGTGAGCAAGGTTCAAAAAGCTATTTTTATATGAGGAACAATGTTTAAAGAGATGAATGAAGGTAAGAGATAGACATTAAAGATGAATTGGTAATGCTATAGAATGGAAAGACAGTAATGAACAGATGCAGATCAATCAATAGGACCTACAACCATAATTAGACCACAACAGTTTTTTTGGCCTCCATAGGGAACACTTGAGAGAATCACCTATTCAAATTTACACCCACACTTCTACTTATAATTGACATTTACACTATATTAAAAAAAATGAATTGACATATTGCATTCCCCAGCCCTTTACCATCACAATTAAATCTGATCCTTAAAACCAAGTCTGAACCCTCAAACAGGGCTGCCACCAACGACTATTTTTCTATCAATTAATCTATCAACTATTTAACCAATTAATCGATTCCTCTAAATGATTAATTTTCCTCCAAAAAAATCTAATTGACCATTTAATTTGAGTTAATTTTATTTTGGCAAACCGTATGTCATTGTATATATGCAGCACAAAACAAAATGTAAACAAAGGTTTACATATTAAAGTGCAAAACTGCAGGTTTAAACCGCTAACTCCAATGTAACTCCATTATTTTCTGATTGTTTCACAGTGGTTACATTCTAAAGCACAAATAACCACCCCCGCACTGCCACAGTGTCTTCACGACGCAGCAATTACTTAGTGATATTGAAGAAAAACAATGAAAAATCATACATTGGTTAAAAATATTGATGTTGGCCCATTTTCAGCGTTGACGTCATCAATTATGTTGACTAAAACAGTCCTAAAATCAAAAGTGCTTGGCCATGGTCCATCCTCTGGGGAGCATGAAATGTGCTTACCAAATTTCAGGACAATCTGGACAGTAGGGCTGGGCGATATGGCCTAAAAAAAAAAATCCCCGATTTTTTCACAAAAAATCCGATTTGCGATCTAAATCGATTTTTTTCCCCCTGCTTAAAATCAATCTTCATACGACAAATAAATAGTTCAAAAAAAGTTTGCTTGGTGTGCTTGTGCTGCCGCGGTCTTGTTCATTTCGTAGGGCACAACATCTCTCCCACTCGACAGCATGCCTCTGTTTGAGCTGCTGCAGTAAATTGGTGGTACTGCTACCTTTGCTTGCAACAGCCTTCAAACACACTTTGCAGCGGGGCGATGTTTGTGCTGCGTCTGACGCAGCAAAACCGAACCAATTCCAAATTACAGATGACACTGTGCCTTTCTTGGGAACGAGTTCTTCTCTGCTCGCTGCCATGTTGTTTGTGTATCTATGGCAAACGCACGAGGGCAGGGCTGAGTCCATTCGGAAATACGGGAGCCCAGAGGCGAGCGCCGGACGACATTATGAGAGAACCGATTTTTATTCAAACAGATCGATGTAAACTACACAATCGAGTTAATCAATAAAATCGATTTATCGCCCAGCCCTACTGTACAGTAGTTTGAGATATGTTGCTCTGGACCAAAGTGGTGAAAAGAGAGAGCAATGGACTATCTTTAGGCTCTACAGACACCGGGACAAAACAAGCATGATCCTTCAAATGACAAAACAATTAGAAAATAACTGTCAACTTCTAAGTCAATAGTTGTTTTATGTAATTAAAGATAACTTTGTTATTAAATATTGCACTCTTCTCTGAATTACAGAGTGATTAGCCAAGCAAGAATGAATGCCCTAAGTCCATTTCATGTGTGAGTCCTTGTTCTGAGTCATAGAAAAGCAATGGTACATCAGCAGCAGGCTAAAAAAAACTACTACGGAAATTTTGAAATTTTTAAGAAGTAGTAAAACGGCAATTATTCTTCAGCAGTCATCTAGAAGAATGCAATGCAGTAGCTTAAGTCTGCACATATGATGTGGAATAGCACATCCACCAAAGGAACATACTGTACATAGACCAGTAGTTTAAAGTCTAGTGTGTTTGAAGGACTTGGTAAACGATATCTATGGCTATTGATTGAATATAAGCAGTCACATTACATTACGGACTCTACCCCATCTAGGGGATGCGCTAGAAGAGTGAACACAATGCCTTTGAGATGGGTCATGACATTACCAGTTTCTGTTTTGTCTCGGGAGCGTTCTCCATCAGCTCTGAAAAACAAACCTGCTGTTCCTGTAGGTTATCATAAACCTTGTAGGTCAGCAGAGAGGGAGCTGAATGTCAGCGGAATATTCCCTCAGTATGTGAGGGCTACAACAAACACTCTATTCAACAGACATCCAGGACCTAAAACAACCCAAATCCAACAAAGAAAAATGAACACATTCCCTTACACAAGCACTCAGACAGTGTACTTAAAGCTCAAAAAGATGGCAAATTCCCTAATCTTTTGCAAAGGTCAGGAGCCTGCTGGTCTTTCTTACATCTAGCTATCTTTGGATGAAAAAAGTCTGTTCAGCATTGGGGTATATTAATCATGATATCAGTTTACGGGTAAAAACATTTTACTGTAATGTCACAGTAAAAACTAAAAGAAAGTTCTCAACATTGACGATTCATTGGCTGAGACTAGGGAGGCCTGTGTTATCGACTGGCTATAGATCAGGACCAATCCAGCCTGTAGGCTATTAGGAGAGCCAGCAGTTCACGCTCCTGCCCTGCCGGTCCTTAATTGGTCCCCTCAGAAGCCCGGCACACAAACTTCACAATCACATTGGAAGATTATACTGAAGAGAAAAGCGAATCCCTCTGTGCAAGCCACTCGGCATCGATAAGCTCACTCTATCACTTCAGTTTCTTCTTCACATTTTCACCTACAGATTACAATCAGCTGGGGTGGTCTTTGAGTAAACCGTTCAAGTCATGATAAAGAGGCATAGACAGAGGAGAAAATGGCTGGAACAAATGGGAGATGACTCAGGACTGCCTACTGGGTAATTGGGTTTTATCCTAATTTTATCAGGCCTTGTTTTGGATTAAAGCCATACAACACACACATACACAGGAAAAGCAGAAGGATACCTAGACATTAGCAGATCTCAAGATAACTGATTAGGAGTGGGAGAATGAGACTGTTGCTGCAGTCTCATTATGATACTCCACAGAAGAAAAGCTTGAACATTTTCTGTAGAAAACACAGGGCTTTCCACTCTAACAAAATCTGGTGTCAAGGTATTGGACACAGTCAGTAAACACAATGCACACAAAAATGTCAACACGAGATGCTGCTGCACAATAGCTTGTATTTTCTATTTCCACTTTCTAATTCAAGACATGTTCATTTCAACCTGACATTTCAATTTCAGATACTTCTACAATTCAGTGCTTTGACTATGGATCTTGTCAGTACACGTGTACGCTCTGGTTGGAGACCACGACAGGCTGACAATTGCAAAAGTCATCCAGCAGAAATACTGTAGATACCTTAATCTCTAATATGCAGTATTTCACACCTATTTCTACCGTGACTTTTGACAACAAAGTGGTGCTGTTACAAAAGTAATTTATGGCCAACATCATTCAACATGAAGGTTTATTGAATATACAGGCACTTTAATGTGGACATAACATGCGAAAAATGTTTACTCTTATATAATTCATGTTGTTTTTAAATAACTTTTTCCAATAATCTGTCCTATCTTAAACCAAACTCTGAATTATCACTAAAATATACCCTTCTTATGCCAGTCAAATGAGATTCTCGTTAAAGACTGTATGCTGTAATTGTATCTCGCTTAAGTCTCTTGACATGTCGGACCAACTGGTACAGGAAATTGTGTTTATTCTGATCAGCTTGTCAAACGAGCGATGCAGTTTAAATATGGAAGCGGGTGCATCAGTATGACATCTCCCAAACACCAAGCTATGTCGTGTTTCAGAATAAACTACGCTCTCCGTGTTGATTGCATTAAAAGAGCATATCACCCAGTGCAACAGCATGACTGTGTTAATGTGTTTTTAATAGTTTTTGGATGACAGTGGAGCTCTATAGCTTGGAGGCAAACAGTAAGCTATTCAGACTGTGGCTACACAGATACACTTGTTAGAATAATTCCATTGTTGCTTATGGTGTCTTCAGAGAAATTCTTAATAATAAAAAGATCAAAATAACTTCAGCATTAATTCTTTAACTCTTAAATAATAGGATAGATGTTTATAGTAGCCAAGACTTTATAGATGATGTATTGTATTTCGCTCTGCGGTTGAGTTGGTCTAAACCAGCTAAGATGAAATGAAGCAGAAATAGACAACGCCATTCATTGATTCTGCTGTCTGTGAGGTGAAACAAAAGTAGTCTTTAAATGAATGTAGCCACATCAATGCACAGAATAGATGGTATCTATCTTAATGACAAATGGGAGTCCTTGGCTGAAGGGGAACCTCATCAAAGTTACACATGTATAACCTTGCAACGTGCTCAGAGAGCAAAAGAAAACACACAACCTTACGTATGGATAAACATTTAAATTCAACTGTTCAAGTAATTAACCAGTGTAAATAGGCAAGAGGAAAGGAATTTAACACTGTTTAGGAAGAATTTAAATAAAATGGGATATTTGTTATAGCCATATTTTTTCACATTGGTCTAAAATGCATAATTCATTCTCATTTAAATGTTAATCAGTAGTACAAATAGAATTTTGAGTTTCTCATTCAAATTCATATCAAACAAATGTGACCAACCAGCAGGGAAAGACTGCAGGAGGTTACGAAGCTACAAATATACCAAGAGTCATTTAAAAAGTTTTTAAAAAGTGATTATTCTTCAAAAATCAACATAAATAGCCAAATTGGCTGCTAGTAAAACAGTATGTGTTCGGTTGTATCCTGTTTTATTTTGAAAGTCTCCTTCCCACATGTGTCTAGTTTTACTTCCTGTCCTTAGCTTAGTGTTTTCACCTGTGTTTGTGCCCTGTTATCCTGCTCTCACCTGTGTATTTAGTCTCTGCTCTTCATTTGTCTACAACCTGTCTGCAAGCCTTTGAATAAACAGTCAAGTCTTCATCCTCCAGAAAGTTGTTTGCATTTGGGTCCTTCCCTCTCCCTGGTTGCCATCAAACTCTGACAACTTCAAGACATAAGAGCATGGGTTGCTCCTGGGTTGAAGTCGAGGTTGAGCATTAGAAAGCGAGGAGAGGCTCCCCTGTAAGAGCACGCACCACATATTAAAGCTGAGTCCGAACTGCAGCGGCCTGGGTTTGACTCCAGCCGTGGCCCTTTGCTGCACATCATACCGCTCTCTCCATTGCCTTTCCGGTCTCTCTCTACTGACACTGTCTAATAAAGCGGAAAAGCCAGAAAAAAATACTCTTTAAAAGACAGGAGAAACTCTGCAGTTCTGACTGTAGTGACATTTTACCACTGAGCAGGCCAGGAGGAAAGAAGAGGTGGTACTGGCGCACTGATGGCAGAGGAAGGGAAGGACAGCTGACCAGTGTTGGCTGATCACAGCTGTAAGGGGTCTAACAGGGGATGGAATAAGGCCTGCAAAGGGAACGATAGAGCAGTCAAGCTGGGAGATGAGCTACACAGACTGTTAAGTGAACTTTAAACTTGGGATTATTGAAGACGCTGCCCTTTTTCAAATAAGTCCTGCTTTTCACTGCCCATTAAAAACAAAAAGGACACAGCAAAGAGAGAATAGGTGCAGTGAATCATTGTGTGGTTTTAAACAGCCCCCGTGCCTCTTGTCCCATGGAGTTTACTCTTTATGCTCAGCAAGAAGTATATTGTTCTACACTAAACCACTGAAATGTTCTTACCAAAAGCTCTCTCCAAGGTAAAAAACCGCAGATCCAATGCCTACAACATGGGGAAATCATGTATTCTAGACAAGATCGTGGCAGTGAAGTACATGTTCAAAATGTTATGAGGTGAATCATCAACATGCGTGTAATATTCAGGTTTACTCATAAGCTTATTTCAGCTTCATTAACCTCTGTGTTGTTTATTTATTTTATTTGTATTTGAAAAACATGATGACAAAGTATTGTAGGTGTTGCTGACTTAATGCTTCGCATCCAAAAATGTTGTAATGGAATGTCTTTTTGTCTGTCATGTTTGAATGCACTTGAGAATACAAATCTTACTTCTCTTGAGGGATGATTTTGATGGACCATTTTGGCAGCTAGACAAAAATAACCAATTATTTGCAGTTAGTTGTCTTTGAATGCTTGTTTTTTTTTTATATATTAATGAAGTCTGGATTAAAGAAAATGCATTAGTCTTTAATATAGTCTGTAGCTCACTGTGGCTCAAAGTATATAAGTCGTAATTTTTTGCCATCTCTGAGTTCAACTTTGAGTTTAATGTGTTTTAGCTTGGCACTTATCAAAGACAGTGCTTCTGAATCTACCCCCTTTTGTCTGCAGGACTGAGCATTTCTTTTGAAGAACACAGAAGGAATCTTCAAAGACCAATGGAAATCCACTTTTTTTATGAATGACAGAGCTTTGTTGGTTTTACAACATACAGTCACACATGACTACAGAGAGGTATTATGTTGGCTTCATATGCCAAGAGGGACTCTTAAACCCCATCCTGCATCTCTGACACTCACAAAAGCACCAAAAGACCATTGAGAACAGACAGGGCTGCATGAAATATAGCCAGGCATACTTTTTTCTGTAGCTTGGGGTGTCATCTTAATTTTCTTTGCTAAAAAGAGAGCAAACCTCCTTGGATTCACAAAATGAGGTCTAAATATAAGGAGTGTGGGTTCATCCACCCAAACAGCTTAACCAACCCTTAACCAACCTTTCAACAGTACTGCATTCTTGAGACAGAAACACGACAAACACAAAACAAATACCAGAGCCAGAATATTAAAATGGGATCACACATTCAAAATGCAAAAAACAGTCGTTTCAGTTTTGTACTTTCCTGAAACATTTACCATCCCACCTTACTGGTCTCATACCATTAGAGATGGACAATGTCAAAGCTAACACGGTTGATATATACAACCATGACAGCATGTGTCATGATGGCTCTGAAGCACACTAACAATGAAATTGACCACATATTCACCTCTATGGATTTCTTAGAATTTGTCATTTTTGACGTGTTTCCAATACATTTTACATCAATATTGTCATGTACTGTGGTCTATGTTGAAGCCTCCCTTGTGACAATATCAACCAAAAAAGAAGAAAATACATTAATTCTGATGTCTAAATTTGTTCTTTTTTATTTACTTTCATATTTTCCCACCCGACACCAAAACACAGGCGCTGAATATGTCCATTTCTGTATGTCAAAACACTGTAGCACACACACCAAACACACATAAACAAACACTGAACCCTTACTTTAATCCAAAAGTCATTAAATATGTATTTGCTTTTGATTACTCTTGAAATTAATTCATCAGGGAGAGCAGTGACAGGTGCTCGCTGTTACTGACAAACTGCTTTGGCAGTTACTGATAACATGAGATACTTAAGTATTCTGCACTGTAACCCTCCTATCCGTCTTTCTCTCTCTCCCTCTGCTTTTTCCTTCTTACATCCCCCGCTCCCTCGTTCTGCCTCTCCAAGCCCAGCTCTGCTTTCTCCTTCAGTCAGGTGAGTTGAGAAATGATACCAGAACCAAAACATTTGTCACAGCAACAATCCACTGAAACTGAATTACATCGAAAGGAATTGCAAGGGAGGAGTGGACAACAAGAAAGGATGAAGGGACGGGGTATTTATGAAATAAAAGCGCTTTAGAGGAAACAAAAGTGCTACCCATAGGTACAAACTGTAAGCTACGAGAGATGGGGAGAGAGGTGTGTGTGTGTGGGCGGGGGGGGGGGGTTGGCATTGAAGTGAATGGTATGAATCTCGCCTTTGTGGCAATGCCCTTGAGTTAGCCAGCGAGGCATTGAATGGTGCATTGTGGATGGGCAGTTATCTCCAAGGCTTCCCTTTCAGTGTTATTAGAAAACACATGACAGCAATGGTAGCTCTTATCGAACAGAAAGATTCAAGGCTGCTGTGAGGCAAATCTGCAGGAGGTGATTGAAATGGCAAGATATGACATCCCGTCATTCTCTCAGCATTACAGAAACTATAGTGCGACATTACAGTGCATGCGTGCCAACAGTCAGTATGCATGCAACATGTATAAATGATGCTGAATGATGAAAGTATAGTCACTATGAAGTATGCTACTATGACTATATGCGCTGACCGTCACTTTCACCAGATGATAAACATCACTGGCTGCGGGTCATATCGGCTGTCGCTAATTAAAGTTAATTCTGTGAGTAACTCGATGACAGGCCATAATTAAACTTAGCTGTTGTCGGGTTGGCGTGCTCTCTCCATGCCAGTGTCTCTACTCAGCCAAAATCATTTGTGAGGGAAGAACCTCCCGTCTGAAACACCACTATACAATTGCGAGTGGACTGCGTGTTTTTGTAGTTGTAGCAACGTCTTCTCCAGTAAAACAATCCAGCCAATCACATCACGTCAATTTCAGGATTCACATTCAGAACATAATTTCGAACCAGTACCTTCAGTATGGCACCTTCACAAGCAGCTTGTGAAAAATAAGGTGCCAAAATTAATCGGCTACAGCTGTTATGAGATATTTAATCAACATTGCTCATCTTTTGCTGTTATGTGTATCATTATTGTATTGTGTATAGTGAGCATCTTTGGCACAAACATTTCTTTTGGGATGAATTAAGTTCTATCTTATCTCGTTTTGTGGTTGTAGCTTATGTGTGTACAGGACAGATGTGCCATTTATATAAACATTAATATCAGATGAGATTGAGCAGATACCCAGTATTAAAGGACTCGGATCAGGATCGGAGCCAAAATAATTAGATCAGGACATCCCGAATAAATGCTGACTCTAAACAATATAATGCCAGAAATAACTGCATGTAATTACTTAGAAAGAATTCTACAATACAAGAACAAGTGTGCTAAGCTTTAAATTGTATTCTTGCATAGTGATGGGGTCCCAACTTGATTGCAAAGTGGAGAAAGGACCTCCATTAATCTATATATAATCACAATGGAATTGAGCAAAAATATGAAGCTACATCAACAGACTTATAATGAAAGCATTGTTTTTTTATTGGAGCAAACAAAGGGATTCTGTTCCAATCAATCCTACCTCTCCTGGGAATATTAATGTACAAAAGCTTATCTATTTACCAGATTCCAAAGTCTCAATAGCCCATAGCGAAAAAACAATAGCTATTTGATTGCTACTGTAGCTCTGTCCAACCCAGACTCTCAGCACACTTTATCAGTGTAATGAGTGTGAGTATGTTTACTTTAAAGCTAAATTTCTTTTCTTTCCATAACAATCCCATTGATTTTCCCAGATAACTGCTTCCACTGTAGAAAATATTTCCTACCCCTGTTTGGCTGCTGCTGCGCATCCCTCTGAATGTGGAGAAGAAATGACGGGAGAAGGGGTTGGTGAGTTGGATAGAGAAATGTGTTCCCTTTGAATAATGCAATAGTGAAACTGGGCAATGCGACCACCATGCGATCTCCTAACAGAATAGAAACAACTGTGGATACCAGCCCAACTTTGCTCGGGAATTCGTCTCATGTGAAATGTCAGTTAAATCACTGCTGGAGCTTGAAAAAGAGTCTGAAAATGTATACTCCTAAATTTAAATGAAATTGTGTATTTTTCTAGCATCTTACAGTACTACTGTGGTGTTGAGAGCATCATGTTTGCCCCCAGCACTATGCATGACATTCCAGTTTCAGGAAAGTTGTGGAGTGGCAGTTATCCTACCTAACCTACTATAAGATGATCTAAGGTCAAACAGGCATCTGTCATGGAGCATGGTAGGTTGGTGCTTTTCCTCCTGCTTTGCTGACCAGTTACATGGCTTCACTGTCCAAAATCAAAAATACATATTTTTCCTCTTACCTGTAGTGCTATTTATCCATCTAGATTGTTTTGGTGTGAGCTGAGGAGTTTTGGAGATATCGGTCGTAGAGATGTCTGCATTTTGTGAATATAATGGGAATATATGGCACTCGGCTTGTGGAGCTCAAATCGCCACAAAACTACATTTGAAAAACTCAACAGCAACATCTCTTTCTATAAATCATGGTTACTCCAGATAATCTAGAATTTTTTTGTGAGCAATTTCATGTAGGAACTATTTTCTTTCTACCAATAGTTCCAACATGAAACTGCTCACAAGGTCTGTGGATATATATATATATATATATATATATATATATATATATATCTCTATCTCCACACACACACACATATAGCCATACATACTGTAAGCAAGTAGAGTGAGTCACATGTGAGTCTTCTGACTTGAGTCATCTGTATGAAGAATTGTGGCTTTGTAAGCTTAAATTAATTTCCTTTTAGATCATTCTAGTTGAAAAATTGCATTTCATTCAGAAAATGATCAGTTGTCACATTATTTCAACTGAAGCCATCCTCAAAACAATTTGACATTTCATGTGTGTGTGTTTGGGTTTTTTGAGGATGTCTGTATGGTGCCTTGTGGAGCTTCAAGCTCTACTAAATGTCCTTTTTTTAACCTTTTTCCAAGTTGAGAGTAGAATAGCCAGAGATTTGTTTAAAACATTTTTTTTTTTTTTAAAGCCACACATCTGCTGTATAAACATACCCAAGCTGTGGTGCACTTGCTCACCATTTCAGTGCCAATACTGCTGCTTCACTGAACACACTGCAAACACCTCTGCTACGTTCATTGTTATCGCTGCTCCATATTCTCTCAGCGTGCTAAGCTTTCAATTATATGCTTGCAGGTGAGTGATGGGGTCCCATCCTTGCAAGACATAAAGAACACATTTGGATTACTGAATTATAACCCTGCTTCTAATTGAGAAATATATTACTATATACGTGGACGTGGCCAGAGCTCAGCTGAATTTTTATTTCAACCAAGCTCCATAACTTAGCCTTGCCTGCATTATTTAGTCAATTTCTTGTAAAGCCAGCCTTTTCCATTTCATCTCATTTCATTTCTGCATAAAGTATTCGACTGTTGACATCCTTATTATTGAACAACATAAATATTTATTTTAAAGCCTGAGAGCCATCCCCAACGCACACACCACTTAAAACCTGGCAGATGTATAACAACATACATCTATGTAGCTTTTGAGAACTACATTTTCAATGCACAGGCATTTTACTTTCATGCGCTCACAACATTACTGGTTTTTCCTGCCAAGCATAGGTCACTCCCTTCAAATATCTCACAGCGTTTTTACATGGAAACGCAACCCCTGTGGAAAAGCTTGTCATGTAAATACAATGCGCAGCCCATTTCGAAAGGTTATGATCAACACCTTTCAGGCTAACGTTAAAAGAATCCCAAAAACCCTCCTCATCCCTACATGCAAATTTGCCCTGAAGAGACATTATGTTTAATCTCATATGTATCACATGCAAATTTCAAAGTGGAAACTAATTTCAAAACTTGGCATGCAGAAATGAAAACCTCGGGGCTAGTTCACTAACTGACTCGCAAATGCATCTTTGTTACACTGCCATAGCCAAACGAATGTCAAGAGGTCAGGACAGATTCACCGGAGGAAAAAGATTCCACGAGGATCCATTCACTGACCACATGGAACCGTTTTTAACCAACTCTTAACATATCAGTCTTCTCTCAGGCTTACATCACAAATATGTGCATTACCACTAAGAAGGACACAGGGTTTTTTTTTACAGTACAGTTACCTTTTGATAAACCTGGCAGTTGGGTATCCTCCATAGGTCAGCCCAACTTGTTTACAAACTGGATCGGCTTGCCTTTTATTTTCTATTTTTTTTGCACATGCCTGAGAAATTAAAACAAAAAGCATCCAGAGCTTTCAAAGCAACCAGTATCAGTTAGATGTTGCAGAAGTGAGCACAGCCCTCAAGCAATCATCTCCTTATAACCAGCCTTGGAAGTCCACTGTATTTAGTGGGAAACAATAGCTTAGGCTAAATAAGTGAGCAAAATAGGACATACAGGCACGCTACCAACTTCGCCAATTTTACTGATGTTTTGTCAACAGTAGCTACAACTTCACAATGAATCACTTCGTGTGGTTTATAAAACCCTCCAGCCAGGTGTCCACATGTGGCGGCTTTAGCAGCTAAAAATGTAAACAAAAAACAAAAAAAAAGACAATTAAGCTTAAAAGAAAAATGAATTGTCATAACTTGCACAGATGTGGAACAATATGCTCTCCCTTTCCATTACAGCTCAAGCGTGCCATAGGGCAACAGAGCGGATATTATCTTAGAGTGTTCCTGTCACCGGAACAAAGCTGCTCAAACTGATTTGGAATTTCTAATTAGCTTAATTATAGTGCGATAAACGAAACTCGACTCAGGTTGGACCATTAAAAACACCAGTCACCATTAGGCAATTCAAACACTGCTCAGTCAGCGCGGGGCACATTACATTTAAAAACTTGTCGCAATTCAAATGCAAGCCGCAAAATGTCTTACTTTTCTTTTTCGGTACGGTCACACGCGCGCGCGCGCACGCACGCACACACGCACGCACGCACACACACACACAGACAGACCGTTCACACCGCTGGAGTATCAGTTTTCAGAACCCAGACCAACTAAAACCACAGCCACAAACAGTCTGTCGAGGCACACACATCTTTTGTTTCTCGAGTTTTATCGTGGAGGAATGAGACCCCCCCCACACACGTCTGAGAGTGTGTCTGTGCGGTGCTTACCTCTAGCTAATGTGACCAGGACTTGCGAACCGAGAAGCACGAGGGTGCCAAAACTCAAATAGCATCCTCCCGAAAACTGTCCCATCACTGCTCCGCTTGTCTCCCTCCCCGTCGGGTCTGGGGCCACTGGCCGCGGGTCTCCAGCATTTGTCGTTTGCTCGAGGCGCCTCTAAACACGTCTTCGTGCCCTGGCGCACGCTCCTGTCCAGGTGTTGGGCCAGTTAGGGTCCGCCGGCCGAGCCGTCACCTCGCGGAATCGCAGTGCGGAGGGAAGAGCTGCGAAGTGGCGCGGCGCTTTCAGCAGTCGGCACACTTCTGCGCGAGAGTGGAATAATTAGACGGAGCGCGCGCGAGCCAACAGCTTTCCGTGTTTTCGGATGGAGAGAGAGAGAGATAAAGAGAGAGACAGAGTGAGTCAGGTCTTGTCCAAACCCCTGTGGACCTGTTGAGAAATATCAACGCTCCGTGTGTGTGTGTGTGTGTGTGTGTGCACGCGACGGTGCTTGTGCGCGCGCCTGTAATGACCACAAATAAAACAACGTCTTTCAATTATCTCTCGCTGCACCCCCCTATTTTTATTTTTATTTTTCAGCAACACCCTGCTCTCTGGTCACCAATATCGACACCGCTGCCCTGGAGCGCTTACCAGTGGCATTGTCTGGAAAATTACGTTTTTACTAATTAATGCCTATCTTCAGCCTATGAGCATATGGCCTCTGATTGGTGTCCAATTGCCAATTAAGCAGGCAGTAGCGGAGTTAAATCAGGCTACTTCTTTCCAGACGCCCTTTTTCCAAACTACTTCATTCATCTTACTGTTTATATTGGAGTGATCAGCATCACATTGTTTTGTCCTGAAAGAATATATAGACCTTGGAAGAGGTGTTTGGATCCTTTGCTTAAGTAGAGCGTTATCTTATTGTACATATTGAATTTTGAATTTTTATTATTTTTTATTATTACTGATGCATATAAGCAGCCATCTATCCACGTATATAGGCAGAGGTGGAAGAAGAATTAATATATTTTACTGAAGTGACAGTGGCAATAGAAATCCACGATTAGAAGTAAAAGCTTGGAACTCAAAACTGTACTTAATAAGTAACAGTATGTAATCAGCTTTAAGTATACAAGTAAAAGTACCTACTCTGCATGCAAATTGGCTTCTGGCAGCATTGTATTGTTATATATTATAATATTGGATAATTATTACTGATGCATTTACATGTAAATAGCGCTTTAATGTGATAGTTGGCTGAGGTGAACCTGACTTTCATACTACTGCATGGACTGTTCAATTTACTGTATAACAATGCAATCCGATTTTATTGTACTCAGGTTTTTAAAATCTGATTTCGTAAACTAACTAAAGCTGCCACATAAATGTAGTGGAGTAGAAGTATAAAGTAGCATGAAATTAAAATGCTCAAGTAAAGTCCCACAGGATTGTACTCAAGTACAGTAACAGAGTATGTGTACTTATACACCACTTATAGGCTATGGTTGGGTAGCCTGCTATGTTATAAACTGATCATATGATTTGAAAAAAAACATTTTAATCTGAAATTGAACTAGTAGCTGTCAGATGAGTGTGGGGTACAGTATTTAGAAAAACATTTGGAACTTGTCGTATGTGTGTATGTGATAAGAAGCATGGGCTGCTTAACAATAAAATAAATCTAAATGCTCCTGGGTGGCTCCATGGTGCCTCACGATGTGCTATAGTGTCCCTAAAATGCTCATGGGAACTGGCACGTGTTCAGTGCTCCATTGTGGGAATCAATGTTGTGGGTCATTAGCGTGGGACTGCTAAAACGGCAGCTTTTGTCTACAGCTAATCAACCCACAGGACCAAAGAATTTGGCTACGGAACAGGGCAATTCCTGCGTAGTTCAGATAAGTGTCACTGCAATCCGAAACAATAAAAAGCTCATCACAAAAATAAATAAATAAATAAACGAATTAATAAATAAATAAAAATGCGCTTTTCAGCGGAGACGAGATGAAAGGGTGTTTTCAGCCTTTAAAGATTAATTTGCTCCATCAAGGGTACAAAGCAGGCAGGTCCAAACAGTCGTACTTTACTGTAGTGTGGCTTTTTGTTTCTAAATCCTTAATTTATTTGTGGAACAATGTATTTGGGCTATCGAGTCACAATTTAATGCAGCAGTGGACATTCATTATGACTTCTGAACACTTCATGAAAATGTGTAATACATCCTAAATATTCCTGATGCAGGAAAATATCCTGCAGAAACCTTTTAATGTAAACACCCAGGCATGTTTACTTATGGATACAGTCCAGCAGGGAGGCAAGCGACGTCGCAGTATTTATTGCTCCCTAGATTCTCTTGCTTTGTTCATCTGATGGCGGTATACCCAGAGTGCGGCTGCTTTGCTTGGAACTGATGGCAATGTGCAAAACAAGCAGTTTCTTGCGTTCACCACGTAAAGCATTTAAGAGAACAAGGCAAAAAGTTCATCGCCACCAAGCTGCAGCAGCATCGGCTCACAACAGCAATGAGCACACATAATCCACCGTATTGCCGTCTGTATATTGAATTTGGTGTGTATCGTGGCACGCCTTCAATTTCCCTCACTGTGTATTAGTGTGTGCGTTTGTCACGACTTTGCAGGGCCTCCACTGAGGAACAGTGAATGTCACTCATTTACTCAGTCAACTGAATCTGTCTTTCAAAAGAGCCCTGCCTATGAGAAAGGTATTGTTTTTAATATGCAGTGCTTTGCTCAGCTGGCATGTCTTTTGCAGCATCAATCTCATGCTTCACAATCATGGTGTTACGTGAAGTCAGACTTGACTGCTGCCAGTTGCACTCTTTTCTTTTGCAGAAAACCTCTTTTGCAGTGCGTTTTTGAGTGTCTGGCATCCAAGATCTCTAAAGCACACTGATTAACAAGTTACATCTCCTTAATTTAAGCCATACAAAAACCGAAGGGAAAGAACGACGATTCACCAATTTACATGCGGTTAAGGGTTATGGGTCCAGACGTGTGATGTGAGAGTGTTAATTGTCTTCTAGCTCTCAGCAAGGAAATGTAAAATGTAAAAAAAGTGTATTTTTCAAAATGTCACACTTTTCCTTTAAAACCATTGTTGCATGTGCAGATATTGCAGAAAGCAAGAATTTGAAAAACCTTGGACTGGACCGTTTTGACAGTTGAAGTGGCATGAACACATACTGCGCTGTACGTATTGTATGTGCATGAGCAAGAAGGTGACGTGATACACAGTTTTTGATGACCAAAAAGGGTGGTAGCTGTTGGTGGTAATGTGCTGTAAAAGGTAAGAGAATGTCAATATAGGAGGAAGAGAAGAAGGCTGCTGCTTAGCGAATTCTTTTATGGAGGTAGGAAATGCATTCCACAGGTTTTCAGGGCTTAAGGATACATAGTGTTTTGGTGAGTAATGTTGAATGCAAATGTATGAGGAAATTCCTCAAGGTACCTTTGAGCACATCACTTGAAATGTAGTTAAGAGATGATGGACAGTTACTCATCGACCCTCCCTTCCAGCTAACCCGGAGGTTTGAACCAGCAACCCCCCACTCATAAGCCCACAAGTCCAAAACTCCCAGGGCTCAGCAATATTGCAAATGCGCATTCAATATACAACGTGTGTGCTGATACTGAAATAACAGGCTTCACTTTTCAATCGACCATTGTTCTTTGTTGTTTAGGGGCTATGAGGATGCGAACAGCCAAAAGTCGCAATTATGTTACAACAGACAAGAAAGCAAATCTATGTATTGGGTGTATTTTTCTATCTAATTCAATACATAGTGCTCACTATTTATACATCAGTCATTGCAATCAATAATGGAAAAGCTTAGACAAAAGCATAGCATTATTTATTGAACAAATAACTCATATAGTGCATGGTTACCCCTCATTCTTTATGTAACTCCTACACCATGTTTTATTTAAGGTTTTTTTAGTTGAACACAAGACACAATAAGTATTTCATATATTAAAAGCAGAAGGAAAAGGCGCATCATGTATAATTGCATAGAACACACTGTAAAGTACATATCAAGATATACCACTGCAAGTCTAAAATGATTTGGCTATTTGGAATTTTGGATATCAAGTGGAAGTCAAGACAGCATTGCTAAAAAGTGAGTTCTAAGATATCCCTTCTAGGTTCTTGTCACAAATCTTGCTGTGGGCTTTCTGACTCAACTGCTGATGAGCTTGAGCTTCCTGTTGAGAGAAGCAAACGGGCAATAATCGATTCATTTAAGATTAGATAAGGGCCTGATCTCCTTGTGTCAAGGCACACACACAGGCAGTAGCGCATGCTCACAAGTACAAGCTCACTTGGGCGTGAACAAGCGGTGGTAATTTTCGGGATCAGAGGCAAGGGATGACGACCTCCAGTGTAGTTGTGAAAGGGAGTTATACAAGGAGGTATGCATTAACAGTAGATTTGGTAGGGGGCTGGTCAATAAAATCAGATCTTTTCATCTCTTGTAAAAGCAGTGCACCTCCCACCAGGGTGTAATGGCAGTCATATAATGGAAAGGAGAGGCGACCCCAGCTGGAGGTAAATCATGTTTTTGTGTGGGAGGTGCAGAGTCACCCCGTATATAAATATATGACACCATGAATGTGATTACATGCCCCAAATATGGATATGCAACACCCCACATTTGTTGCCAGGGCAGATTCTGTTCCTGTTGAGGCTGCTTTCACATTTCGTTAAATGCTGGCTGGACACACTGATCCACACAATAGCCACATGGAGCCACTTGTTTGTCTGTTGCATGTACTTTGGTTAATATACCTAATAAAGCTGTATGTGAAGGCAACGTATACAGTAAGAATTTACAATCTGAATGATGGCTTTCATCATAGAGGCCTGCATTTTGATAGCACAGTTGATGGATCAGTTTGTACATTCATGGACTGTCTAGTACAGACTATACAGAATAACGTTAGTGGTTGTAAACACTGAAGTGTAAATCGGCCCAATGAGTTAGTGTAATGGTACTGTTACATCCTGTTTTATTTTGGTGTTTGCTGTTGATCCCTCAATCATCTGACTGGCAGGCACCTGTGCTGACTAGTGGGCCCAGTTTACACAGGCAGGCCCCTTTGTTCAGCTCTCTCTCTCTCTCGCTCCATCCTAACACCTTTGTGGTGCTTGGTATCTGGTTTTCAGTTATTCATTCGTTTATTCCATTAGACGTCTCCCCTGGTATTGTGTCCATTGTTATGTTCAGTGTTTGAGCCAGCCATAACAGTACATTTATTTTCTTTGAGCGGGCTGTTCTGGCAGAGTTTTAAACCAGAAGACATTGAGTTAGTTTACTTCATATAGCATATTCAGTTTTCTGAGACCCTGACATATACTTACGTACGTAAAATCCTCTTAGGCCACAATGAGCTCCCTCCATTGTGCCCTCTCCTTGACAACATGTTGAGCCTCATCCTAAATTAAGTTAATCTCACTGTTCTGTGCCAGGTCATTTTTGGGCTTCTAGGTTTCCTTTCGTCTCAGTGCAACATTTGGTGTGTGCTCTGCCTCCATTCAAAGCACACGGCCCAGCCATCGCAGATGCCACTGCCTTATTTCAGTGATGATGTTCTTGCTTTTTGGTTTTTCTGTATAATGCTCAGGCATCCATTGAGGATGCCTCAATCCTCATGATATTCACATTCACATAAGACTGGAATGCTCCAAAAACCCAATCATAACCGGGATACTTGTGTGCATGCAAACGCACCCACTATTAAAATGTTGACTTCGCTTATCCATCTCCACAATACTGTTTGCTTTCTATATAGTACAGCAAGGCTGTCATCTCATATTCATTGTAGAGGAACTGCTTACTGCCTATTAAGATGACAATGGCTGTGCTCTGTTTGGCCTTGACGGCCTGCCACTGTCTGTTAGCAATCATTCCAGTAAAACTTTTGATGAATCTTTAGAAGACAGTGAAATACATTTTCTAAACTCCACTAATTTTCAAGCACTTGCATTCATGTGGCAAATTTAAAGGGTGTGGAGACCCTTCCTATCTAGCCCAAATTGACACTGGCTTGGTCAGGTTTGGAGAGCACAATGGATCTCTTTGCAATCCTGTTGGACACAAAACCCGAAAAGGCCGAAGCAAATAGCAAGCAAATACAAGTGCTGTACCATTTTAACTAATTAACTTGATGGCCTTACATTTGAAGAAAGCACCACTTTAACTCAAAGATAAAAGATGTTATGGCTGATACTATTTTCTTCAAGCAGGTATTACCACAGCTAGGGTAAATATTCTGTAACAATAAAACAGCTCTGACGTTTCTCATTATGCTAAAGGGTGAGTACAGGAGGGAGAGAGACCAGGAGGGGGAGGGACCAGTCCTATTTCGATGAGGCAGCAAACACACATAGAGCACAGCAGGTTATCTGTGACCGCTGCGTCCTTATAAACACAAAGGGATTATGCTGAGGATGTGATAGAAACATTTAACCAACATGTCCTTGCTTCTCTCTGCGGTGTTCTGCCAGCCTTCGGGCAAAAGCAGTTGAACAAATAGTAGAAAATTACCAGGAAGCATTGTGTGGGAAGTTTTACTGTAAAGCAGGCTTGTTTTTCTCATGTGGTAAATAAGCTCTGAGTGCAAACCGGCCAAGTCTGGTAACACTAATGGAGATTATACAACATCCATGACTTAACAAAAGATTCACTTATTTACTGTTTTTCCAAACTAAAGATGAAAACACAGTTGTTGAGGTGTCCAGACAGAAAGAGAGACAGAAAAAGCTCCCAGCAAAAAAGCTACGATTCAAAGAGAATCATTATTTTGTATTGTGTTCTACGTTCTGGTTATATATATATATTTATTATTGAGTTGTGAAGTAGAATGAGTCACTAGTTTCAGATGTCTTTTTCCCCATTCTTTATTCCTATTTCAAACTTTTTCTTTAAACAATATCTTTAAATGATTAACATAAACACTGGACTCTCCTTGATAATGTAACGACCATACGGGACAGGTCTAAGTACCACAATAGCCATGAGCTGCTGTTGCTATGGGAAGAAAGATAATCCAAGGGACAATTAAAAATGCTTTGTTGTTGAACAAAACAAAGTGGCATAGTTGCAGAATTGATCCAAAATGATCCCCAAAAAAACAAAAAGTAAGTTGATTTAAGCTAATGATTGTATTATCAGTTTCCCCAAAATCGTACTCTTTAGCTTCCACCTGCGCTTAGCTGTGCACGTAACAGACTTTTACGTTTGGTGACTGGATGTTTCTTGCCTAAATGCACTTTGGGAATCATAGTTAACGTCTACCCTGACATGTTTATATCCACAGGCTTGTACTTTTTTTATTTTTATCAAAGAATCAGACATTTTCGAATGCAGTTGTTGAACTTGTGTCCTGCTGATTCAACAGAGAGAGTTGCATGTCCATCCAAGTGCTCCAACTGTCGGTCATATTAACATTATCTATAGGAAAAGTGGTTGTGACTTATGCTTAAACAGGTGCACCTGGAATAGCTCCTCCCACTTTGCAACTCCATTTGGCCTGTTTTTGTTCTGTAATATTAGGACATTAATTATGTGTATTTATTTCAAGCTTGCACGTCATCATTCTCCCTTGCTTCTAATTTCTGGTCATATACAGTATGTTGACCATTGTTAAATGGTCATCATATCTAATACTGAAAACAAAGTGATGTGTTTCCATCCATATATTCTTCTTTGTCTGTTCAAATCTGAAGAATGCCAGACGAGGCTTACTTCCTCTTGAATAAAACGATTGAAATAAAAACAGAGTATGCATTCTTGCATGTGTTTGCCGCTCAAATCTGTACCCTCAGACCTTGAGGCGATAGCGTACCTTGTTCTTCTTTATGTATGAACGAGTATCTGGGCACAGTCAGTTTCCAGGTCTGAGAAGCATAGGCACATGAAGCAGAGCCATGTATTTTATGTCCATGAGTGTCTATGTGTGTGGTTGTGTGTGGTAATGGAATCAGGACACACTTGGTACAACACAAAGAGCCATTGCCCTCGAGCAATGGGCTCAAGCCTCAGAGAGCCATCCCAGTGACAGGGCCTGGGGTCCATGGAGCTAATCAGACCCCTGGGACATGCTCTCAGGCAACAGTTTTTGTTGTTGATACTTGGGGATTCTCTACACATAAGGACAAAGAGGGATAAAGTCAGTCTGAAGGTCTTTCTCTCCCCTAGCTCATCGTCCACCTTTAGCTGGGTGCTGACTGCAGGAATTCATGTTCTGGTATGTGTGAGTATATAAAGTTGGCAGCTTTCTCTTAATTGCAAATAATCTCACATCTCTAAGCTCAGTATGTTATTGCATGCATCATGCAAAGTATAAAATGCTGAAAAAAGTGGCTACTACGTCCATGAAAGTAACATTTGCACTGGCCAGTTGAATCAATTACTTTAAAATGCATAGTACTGTGTTCTAATTAAAGGATATATCCCTCTAATAACATAAAAGCTTACAGAAGGTTTTTGAATGCGGTACTTATACTGTTTAGAAAATGGACAATCGTATTACATCATCACTATTCAAAACCAAAGAACCGGACCACGGGGACATGCTCTCAGGCAACACTTTCTGTTGTTGGTGATTTGAGATTCTTGACATGCAAGGACACAGAGGGGATATAGTCGGTATTGGAAGTCTTTGTCTCCCCTGCTCATCGACAACATATGAGTGCTGGGTGAAGCAGTACATCATTATGGTATACAGTATATGCTAATTTACAGCACTAGTGGCAGTATACTGCCACCAGAGTGTGGCTTTACGTTTTATAACTGGTCCAAAGAAAATGGATGTTTAAATTTTTTTAAATACAGAACTGAGAGAAAATAGGCAACAAATGTTCCCAAGTAATCAAATAATAACCAATAATACCGTGTGATTTGTTAATTACAGTAGTATTGATGATTCAAAGGATTGTGTCATCTAAACCTCATTTTAAGCACAGATACTTTATGTATCACCATGCATCAACCTCTGTAATCTAATCTAATTTGTCAGTGTGTTATGCCATAAATGATACTCATTTTTAGACACTTATTACATGGGATGCTTTGAATAAATTAATTTAATATCTGGATAATTAAAATGAAAGCAACAGGGAAAAATTCATTCATTTATTCCCCTTCTGACATGATCATAACATCCATCCATTTATTATCTATAACCGTTTAGCCTTAGAGAGTCATGGAGTGGAGGTGGGGGGGAAATTGGGTGAGCCGCGGGTTACACCCTGGACAGGTTGCCAGTCAACCACAGGGCTGAAACTGAAACATGGAAACCGAAAACCTATCACGCTCACAGTCACACCTATGGGCAATTTAGACCTCCAATTAACCTCACATGCATGTGTTTGGATTGTAGGGGGAAGATGGAGTACTTGGAGAGAACCCAAGCAAGCACAGGGAAAGCATGCAAGATCATGACGTGCTAATATGAATAAAATTAGGGATGGGTGATATGGACAAAATCCTCTGTCATAGAATGTGACATCTTAAAATGTGATATTGATATACAGTATATCGTGATATAGTATTAAATCAATTGAAAACGTATGCATACAGTTCCTAGACAGGTATGTCTATTTTGAATGAATTAGATACCTGACAAATCAAGGTACTTCATCACTTGATGATGCAAAAATGATAAAAAATCCCAAATGACCATACAGCAGTCCTACTCATTGATTTGAAATGATTGCCTTCAGAGGTCTAATACAGAGATATTAAAGGGATAGCTTCCTCGCTATTGTAAATCTCTGATACTTGGCAAATGTATATCATCTTATGATATAAGAGGAGTAGTGAACCAGTATTATACATTTTAACCCTAAATTAACTGTGTTTTTTTGTTTCACTTACTAAAAATTAGAAATACAATACTAAACAAAGTGCATTTATGTTCTGATTTCACCCAGCTGAGAGATCATTCCAGCAAAACATCTCCTCTAAGTGCAATACATTTTACTCACACCATAATCTGGCTGAAAACATTTCCACTCAAGTCAGTCTACACAGATATCCCCCTTCTTGTGTTTTATGGAAATCAAATGTCAGAAGTGACTAACTGGATTCCCCCAAAGCCTCTCCAGTAATCTTGCCCTGAAGCTTCTGACATTCATGCAAAGGTGAAGACAAACTGTCTTTGGTGATGGGTGCAATATCGCCCTAAGGGTTAGAGCAACTGCCAATCAGTGATCGTGCAAAATAACTAGGATTCCGATCTAGATTTTCTCAGTTGAGAGTGCTACATTCTCAGGAACCAGAAGAAGAAAGAAAAAGCAAGAGGCTAAATCCAGAATAGGAATGAACACATGCATAATGTGCAAAATCAAAGCCTATTCTTTGTTATATTCCATTGTCTTCAGTAGTCTGATGATACTCATATATTCATTATATATAGGTGCAAGTGGAATTATGCTGCAGAACATGCCCAAAGATGTGTGATTAATAATAAGAATAAAATGCAATTAACTGACAGATACCAACTGCCTTACAGAAATTCTCACACTGTGCGTGTTCTTGCTTGTCGCAATTAAAATAAGTAGAACTTAGATTAAAATAGTTTGTAACCTTGCGCTCCTTGTACTCAAATGAGCCATACTAATGACATTTTATTTTAAACTCTTTGAATGTTTATAATATTAAGAATTCGGCTCTTAACATGTAGTGCATGAACACAAACGTGTACAGGCACAGAGGAGACAGTGGTACTAAGGATGACAGAAAGGAGAAGAAAATACGCGCCCATGTTTTGCTTCATTTCTACAAAGAACAGGAAGCAAGAACTACACATTTACTAAATATTAGACTTTTTATGATGTACTTCAGTCTTGACATATTTGGGTGGTTGTGAGTTTGTTACTCGAAGTGTTATAAAAGTAAACTGTGTGTGGAAAAAAAAAAGAAATATCAAACTGGGCTCACTGCCAACAGCGCCACTGGCAGTGTACGTTTTAAAACAGCGTAAAGAAATCTCAGAACAAAGTTCAGATCATGTATCGCATCCTCTGAGACCAATTATCCATTTTTCCTTCTTAACCACGCAACTCTCAATTTCCTCTCATTTCAAAACAAAACACAATAAATTGTGTGAGGAGATGAGTGGATTATTATGTGAGGCAACTAAGAACGTCTCTGTGTTTTCAAAATGTAGTTTTTAAGAAATGTTGACAGTAAATACACAAAGAAAAAACTTTAGAAAAGCATTTTTCCTGTCCTTTCAAACATTACATTTATTTCCATATAATCAAAGAAATATACTTATTATCCTCTGGAAGTCGGATTGTATATGATTGTCATGCCCGCAATCAATTTTTATGATGAAGAGACCAAAGAGCAAGAGTTGATTGAATCATGGATGACGCACGTGTATTTCTTCACTCTGCTCTTTCTACTTTGATGCCGAACAAAAGAGACACATCATAAAATCATGGGTGATCTTGTCATGTACTGTACGTTTACATATAATGCATGCTGTATCCATAAAACATTTTGTAAGTAGAGTGTAAGAGTTGTAAGAGTACAAAATGGCCTGCACATCAACAATATGTAACATTTGCTTCTGAATAAAAGTTGTGAAAAAGTAAGACAAGTACATTGCAAGGTCTTAAATCAGTGCTTGACAGCTCAGGTGTTTTACTTGTCTACCACTGTGATTTGTACCTCTGGGAGACCGAATTACCCTCCTTCCACCGTTGACCTTGAGCAGGAAAACCAGAGGAGGGATTGGGATTGGCTCAAATCCAAACTTGAATAGTCATCTGTCCTCCCCAATCAGTCAGCCGGTCTCTCTTTAAACAAGGGCAAAGTAGTGAGTGAAAACATACAGGGGGAAAAACACAGGTGTCAGTGTAAAACAAGAGAGAAGCCGATCTTGCCGAAAACTCCAGGGGTTAACAGGAAGCCTCTCCGCTTGTTGGATGCACCATCCCTGGAGAGATAAATGCAAAGACATTTGTTCGTGAACACATATTGAGTAATGGTTGTGTTGGCCATCTATGACAGTGGGCGATAAGTGTGAGAAAGAAGCATTTGTTAATGCAGAGATGTACATAGGTAGCAATTTAAGACTGGGGAAGAGTCTATCAGCACTGTAGTGGTCAGCTCTGCCGTCAGTCGAATCTACACGTGCTCATCAATTATCCACCCGCCGACTGCCTCCTGACCCCATGCCTCTATCCAGTTTGAAAAGTCATATCTGCCTGCACCTGCATATAGCCATTATTTATCAGTCAGTGGACTACTACTCAAGAAGCTACTATTACTCTTACCTCTGTCTGAATGAACCCCACACATTGTCTCACAAGTGTGCCAGACCAAAATGAAGGCTGAATGATGCATTGCTGTTTTTATTTAAAGCTGCACTAACCAATAATGCTATATCAATGAAGGAAAAAATCTATATGTGTAATATGAAAGGTGTCACTCATAGTAACAATATCAAAAAGATAATATCTTGAGATTTAATATCTGATTTTACTGTTCTCTTGAGCTCTACAGTGTCTACTGTCCTTCAGCGAATTGTTTTGGAATAAAGGCCTGTGACTTTATTGTTTTGGTTCACACTCACAGCTCTCATTAGTCTTATCTCAAGATGCAGCAGGCAGCAGTTTTCAGCGAACATGCTCTGACCTACTGTACGCTACCTGCACAGCACTAAACAACAGACAGACAAAGTTAGAGACCAGCTGATGGGGACAATGGAGGATTTAGCAGCTAACGAGCCATTCTTTCAGGAGCTGGTGGAGCCCAAAACAGAGCTAGAAGGAGAGTGACTATTGAGCTTTTATTCATCAGGAGGAAACAAACACAGCTCTAAATGAATCCTAATGTTGCTTCATGTCTGCCGGGCATGTAAATAGGCAAATGTTTCCCATTATCAACTTAATATGGTGATAATATTCCAGTGTTGTGTTTACAACTTGCTGTGTTGCCCCCAAATGGCCAAAAAAATCATTTATCAAAGGTTTAATCTTGCACGTAAACTCATGACATCAGTACTGCTCCCATCAAAGGGTTCAAACTGATGGCTTCTCCTTGACTCAGGTGTCTGAGGCAGTTGTGCTTGAGATGCTCAACAAGCTCAACTGCTCCAAAGCAACTGGTTTTGCTAATATTCCAGATAGATTCTAAAGAGATGCAGCAGAAATCATTACTTCATGCATCATCCCTATTGCAAATCTGTCTATTGAGCAAGGTCTTTTCCCCAGTGATCTTAAACTTGCCAGAGTGATTTCTCTCTGCAAAAAAGTGAATAAACTTGATCACAGAAACTATTGGCCTGTTTCTATATTGTGTAGTCTGTTTAAGACCATTGAGAAGATTGTTTTTAATCAGATTGATAACTATCACTCCTCACACAATTTACTGAATGAATTTCAGTCTGGCTTTCATAAACCTCACTCCAGCGACATCTGTTTATGGTATTTAACTGACTACATATGGAAGGAGGTAGACAAAGGGAATTTTTGTGGTATGGCACTGTTAGATCTACAGAAGGCATTTGATACGGTTGATCATACTATTTTATTGTTCAAACTAAAAGCAATGGGTTTTAATAATGCAGCAGTCAGATTTGTTAGCTCTTATCTGAAAGACAGGAAGCAGGTGGTAGATGTTGGTGGAACAATGTCTCATCCTAAGTCAATGGATTGCGGGGTCCCACAAGGGAGTGTACTTGGACCACTCTTTTTCCTTATATTTATAAATAACAAATATTTCCCTTCATGTGATCTCTTTTTATATGCAGATGACTCTTCAGTGCTGGTTTCCCATAAAGATAAAAGCATAGTAAAGTACGCTGGGTGCAGAACTTCTTAATGTCAGCAGGTGGATGACAGATAACGAGCTGTCACTGCATTTTAAGAAAAACGAAATCCATACTGTTTGGGTCAAAGATAAAATTGAAAAGGTCCCCCAGTTTCATGTTGTTGTTGGTGACTGTGCTTGCAGCTAAGGGGTCACCTTGGATGTGTGCTGGATAGCCAAATGTCAGGAGTGGGCCAAGCTTAAAGTGTGCTCACCAAGGTCAATCAAAGAACATGCCTCTTAGCCAGAATTTCTAAATTTCTGAACAGGAAAGTAACGGTGACTCTGGCAAGAGCTCTTATCCAGCCTTATTTTGACTATGCCGGTTGTTCATGATACAATGGTCTAACACCGGAACTCAAAAACAGACTAAAGACTTCTCAAAATAAGATTAAGTTATTCTGAATCTCCTTATGGGAACTCCACCTTGCCCTTTCTAATTTTGAGAGGCCTTGGGTTGGTTGAAAGTACAGGAAAGAGTCTCTCAGATCGAGTTGTGCATTATACATAATTGAATCTGTTTTATTAACTGAGTGATGAATAGGGCCAGACTTTGTCCAATGAAGCACTGAGGTAGAGATTGACGTTGTTAGTGTAGTGAATAACTTGCTGAGTGAAAGTGTAGGCACCGTTGATGACTGTATTGCGTTGCATTGCATTGCATTGTATTATTGTTTTTGATTTATGTTTGTGTCATTCTTTCCATGTCAGATCTGCCATCTACGCTCCTGACCTGCACACCCCCCACACCCAAAAGGACCACAATGGAAATAAACGTTAGGGCTTTATTGTGTTATCCTGACTTTTACTTTTATGTAAAGCACTCACTGCCCTGGCTGAGCTGGTGTTTTTAAAATAAAATTGTCTAAGAAAATCAATCACTCAATCACTCAATCAATCAATAACTATAGCATAATATGGTGGTTCTACTGAACACAACAAGCACAATTCATAAACAACACAAATTATCAGCAGTACAGGTACATGCTCGTATACTGTATTTGCTATTATGAATGAGTGACTTGCATATCCAGTACATGCAACAATATATTATATAAATAGCATTACTATATGATTAATTTAACATTATTATCTGTATGAAGTACTAGAAAATGCCAAGTTAGAGGAATGTAGACCATCCTGCTAAAGACTGCAGAAAATGTTCTGTCTCTTCCTCGATAAGAAATATTAAGGCTGCCATGGAAATTACTGATGAGAGCTTTGATAGCATTTTGGGTCCAAATTCAAGATGCTCATCTAACTACATTTTTATTCTATCCAAAGATATGGTCCGCACAGAAAACAGAACAGAATGCACCATTCAGAACAGTTCTGGGGTTAAATCACGTGACGTCCTCAGGTAATTCTACTTCAGTGCTAATGGGCCTATATTTTTAAGGAATATACTGTAGCTACAGTGTTTATATGCAACACAGCTCATGGATCCAAGGGTCATACGTTTGTTTGTTTGTTTCCTAATCTGTTGATTTCCCTGGTCCCAGTTAACCTGTCGGAACCCCCAGTGGCCACGAGGAGGCAAGGCTGTACAGATGCCACTGAACCAAAATTATTCACTTGCCTCCTTTGCAATGATAATGAGCTGCACGGGGGTCTTCTGTGCCTCCTTGTTAAAAAACAGAATAAGAGGACTTGAGATGTAAACTCAGTAGAATTGAAAAGTCTCTTGTCTTTTTTGCCTGACATAAGATGCTGTTATAATTCTTGGAATTCTTTTATTTTCCCTGAATTATCCCATTTTTGTCCAGCTAATCTAATCAGCATAAATTCCTGCACATAGTTACACATGGTTTTTGATCCACATGTTTCCAGCAGAGCACTTGTATGTTTAATTCATGTGGATCACTCAAGAGTCTATTATTTTGTGACTACAGCTGGTTATACAAAGACAATGATGCCACATTTTCTCAGCAGACTGGAAACCTGCAAAACAAAAGGTTGTCATATGAAAACTTCATCAAAGTCTAAAGTGTCAGACCCACAAATTAGCAGCTGAATGATG
This sequence comes from Coreoperca whiteheadi, assembly GCA_011952105.1. Lineage (NCBI taxonomy): Eukaryota > Metazoa > Chordata > Actinopteri > Centrarchiformes > Sinipercidae > Coreoperca > Coreoperca whiteheadi. The sequence goes on along the minus strand of CM022482.1, from coordinate 21,987,057 downwards.
CAGGTGACACATTGTGTCTGATTTTGCCTATAGTAAAAAGAAGTAATGCATTCAAAATATAACACTGCATCCATTAAATGTGGGTTTAGTTACCTTCAATGATCGACTTGGCTGACAAGAGAGGCATGCCTGTTTGATACGTTTCAGAGCACTTGAAGCTTTTTAAGTGGAAACTTTCAAGTTTCCCAGGGGAACTTAAATGTTTACATAAACACTATTCACAAGTCATTCAAATTATGACAACTCAGAGTCCGATATGACCTGAACACAGCATAACTCTTACGCTGTTGGCTTTGGGAGGTTGTAGACGGTCAAGTGCGTCCTCTGATACAAACAGACTCACCAGTGACGAGGCTCTTTAAACACAGGTTTGAGCCAAACAGACCAACCAGTAGGAGTCACTAGTGCTGCGATAAAGACGTAATCCCCCAAACACTACCATTTGTTTGTCTTTTTCTCCCACAAAACTACTGTTTCGGGTATATTACATTACAGCTTGATAATGACAAGGTAATAATGGGGGTAATATCAGGTGCAATAAATATTACCCTGTTGCTACCATGTTATTGCTTAGATTTTCTGCCCTATTGTGATGTTTATGCCCTGCTATCACACTCTGTGCTCATTGTTGTTCCCACGATATTACCCCCTTATTACCTTGTTATTACCAAGTTGGAATGTAAAGTGCCACCGCTGACCCGGTGTGCTATGGACAAACCTTTCCAACAAGTACTCCAAATGAAACGAAAAAAAATACATTGTTTGTCTGCGCCCTTTCGAACGACACATAGAAGCGTTTTCTCCTATGGTCCAACCTCCTCTCTATGTGGACTTTGTCGCTCTGTAATAACGCCCCCTGACTTCTTCCTTTGCTCCCGTCATAATCACTACAGCCACTAGAGGCGCTTGAATATAAACACAAATAGTTTCGAATTACTTGTTGAAATTCTTGGGAGGACAGCAACCTGCGAACACTTCTCCAAATTCTCCAATAATTTGAAAAAAAAAAAACCCCTTTAAAATATTTTGCCTGAGATTAAAATATAAAGTGCCAAACAGTCACTGGTAAAAATAGGCCATGTATAGTGCAAGGTGAATTGGCTAAACGGTGTAGCTTAAACCAACCAAAACTGCTTTGTATCTTTATGGTGAATCTAAAGGTACAACTCTGGTCATGTTAGTGTATGTCTATAAAACATGTACATTCCTGTACAAAAGCTGCATTTCATGACTATGAGAACTCGGCTTTCACGATAAATAAATAAGACGATTGATTGTACATTGTATTGTCGTTCATACTTTTCTAATAGGTATCATTATATTGGAATATGGCTGTGGTATTTATTTGGCCATCCCTTACAGACACCATCATGATTTAAAATACAAGTTATCGTCCTCTGTAAAACAACACATGCTTTATGTACAGCTTCATAATCAGTCACTGTAACAAGAGCTCAGTGAATAATTCTTTGTAATATTGAGGTAAACATGGACAAAGTGATCTGGTAATACTGGTGTCAAATCCCTTCCTTATTAAGAAATATTAAAGTATATACAGTAACCTTGAGAGAGCCTAACATAACAATCAGCTGGAGTGATGGATGAACTCGACTGTGGAGGAAGTGCACAGTATAAATGCATTCCACACCGGCTCAAGTTATTTGCTCTAGCATTCACTCGGTTATTCAGTCAGTCAGTAAGGGGAGCAGAGGCTTAAATCAATCCATTAGATCCATCCATCATCTCAGTATCTCAGTGGGAGACAAACACTGATGGTTCTGCTCACGTTGACTGGCAATCCACCTTAAAAATGGTTCTAACTCCTGTGCCATCCATATGCTCCAGAGTGTACAGTGCACAGAAAGGAAAAGAGAGAGAAAAAGAGAGTAAGTTTGGGGTTAACTGTTTGCGAAAGTGTGTGCTTCCAGTTCTCCACTTCATTAGTCCTGGCATGACAAGGCATGAAAATACATGTTAAAAAAACATTTACTTGAATTGCTGGCCATTGGCACTGCCAGATCCTGTTAGCTTTTCCTTGAAGTGAGTAACGTTTGCCAAGCTGCATCAAAAAGATCTTTGATTGGTGTTAATCAACTCATTTTGTTTCCAAGCTGAATTCACCAAATACTAAATCAGATACTTGAGTATTTGAATAAATTAATATTTGCTGAGTTGTTTAACGTATTTAACATCTATGACACATGTTGACACACTGTATTATTTTGCATACAATGTGTTGAGGTTATTTAACAGCTAAGGGGAATTCAAATGCTGGTAAAATCTTGTGTGATGGAAATGTTTTCATGTCTTAATTTGCAGGCAGTGAAAGAAATTGTTTACCTTTCTTTGCACTCACCAACACGGCTTCAGCATCTAATAATGATCATTTGAAAGATAGATGAGACAACCCTTCAACAACACACTGACACATTATGTGACAGCACTAATGAGCAGTTAAAAATAAAGAATGAACAAGTAACCAAACAACTCCTCCTTTTTTTTTTAAAGCAAATAAAACAGTTTCAGCATCTGTATGAATTGCAGCAAGTTGTCCAAGAGTGGTAACAGCTGAAATGATTAAAAAGCAATTTTTGACACAGAGGTGGAGAGAGATTAAACCAATTGATGACAGGTATATACACTCTGAAAATGGTGAAACAAATGTGAGTGAGTAATATGCTGAGCAGCCAATCAAGAATAGAAAAAAAATAATAAAAATAAGTGTGCCAGTTGCACCAACAGTCAGCTGTTTTTACGTGAGCTTTAAAATCTTGTCTGGGATAGCCAGTTAATTAGATTGTGATCGCTGTGGGGCACGCGTGAGAATGCACATGGACCTGGCTTTAATGCCACCGATGAATCTTCATTCCAAACATGTTCTTCTCTACGCTGTGGGTGTGTGTGTGTGTGTGTGTGTGAATATGGTTTCTAGAACAGAAATAATACAAAAAGGAAACATATAACTTTCACTGCAACAACAATAAAACGTGGCAAACTGCTGCAACTACTATTGTATTTCTACGCTGGTAAAAGTTTTCAATTTGAATGAGGCTAAACAGATGTATGCAGCAGATAAACACTAAGCACTTGATCAAATGAATACTGCTATTAAACCACATGCAAATACTTCATAATACAGCCACAAATCTTATTTGTTTGATAGCTGCACCTCTCACACACTCAATTAGCTCCTTACCTGATTAACAGGACACTCAAGTCACTACCTATGCTATTCAGAACAGATGTAGTAAGAAATGTAGCAGAGTCCAAAACTGGTGAAGTTTGTTTGTCTCAGAGCTGTAAAGACCCTATTTCAGTTTGACAGAGGGAGTGTGTTTGCTTGTCTGATAGAATATGCGTTTGTGTGTCAGTAAACGCAAAAGGCTTACATTGTTAGAAGGGACTTTTTCAGTTCGTGGCAATGTGAGTGTTTCGAATACTACGCAGATAAATAATCCCCAGCTCCCACAGACATTGTACCTACCGTAATCTACATTGTACCCACTTGAGGTTTTCACTTAAGTTGATATACTATTGCTTGTAGTGAAGTCTGTATAATGTGTGATTCCACTTGCCATCGTATATCGTGTCATGTGGGTTTAATGGCTCTCAGTAGGTAAATGCTGCTGGTGGCTGCTTAACTTTGCTTCATTAGAGATGTTACTTCATTAGAGAAATGCCCATGTTAGGCTGTACCTAACCGCTCCGCACAAATTTAGTAAATTCCTATGAGTATGTTCTTTGTATATAACATTCAAGCATTGTGACTTATTAAAATGCAGAAATGCTATGAGTGAATGTAATACCTTTACAGTGCTAAACTGGTAGTATAATTTGAAATAATGCGCCCAGCAAAAAAGCTAGCTAGTTTGAAATAACTTGTTGATCTTTCATGGTGTGCTGAATCCCAGCTGATGGTGAGACATGTGTATGCCTGACCAGTACATGTATTAACAGGCCTCCTGTCACAATGCAAGGTCAAGTGGCTACTTGCCAGTGTCAGTGGTGTCTGGCTGAACTCAGTTACATTAAGCTATACACTTAATAAGTTAGAGTAACCTAAAATAGTACATGAAACAATTAAGGGAACTCAAATGAACACTTTATCAGTCTTTGAAATATATTGTCATCACGGTTACCAAAAGTCCATCTAGCAAAAAGAGGAAATAAGAACACACCCATGCACATTACAACTTGAACATATCAAAACTGGTTGTGATTGGGATTGGCCTAACCTCGGCCTGGTTGGTTGGAAATCTATCTGAGGAAATAAAACATGAGCTTGTAGATGTGTCTGGTTCCCAGGGTAATTGTCGCGTGAATTGTGACCTCACAGTCTTGTGAAGTTTCACCCATCAATGAGGTATTAAAACATTTTAACAGTATTATTTTCTTCCTAAACTAAAGAATTCCATATAATTTTACACATGGACAAAGGACAGTGCTTTGTAACACGAATCACAAAAGAAATGGCAATTTATCCTCATTTTTGCTGCACTGTAGACAGGCCTGCAACATTCTCACATTGCAGACAATTTTGGCCTGTAATGGTGAGGAGCTCCATCCATATACAGTAGCTACATTATACTGGATAAAGATGCCCTTGGCCCATCAAGGATATTTAGACATGCTGTTAGGAGGAGCCGGGAAAGGAACAAACGCTCTTATGAATAGTGGACCACCTGCTCTACCATGTGAGATGCAGTCAGCACTCAGGTCAGATGCTAATGCAGGTATTATAGCCACTAACTATAAAGCGTCACCTCCAAAACCTGCACTGCATTCTCACATCCAAAGGTCAAATGCAAGCGTCAACTATTTACATTAAGAATTATGCAAGAAGTGGTGAGAAAATTGTGAAAACATTTTCAGTGGTATCCTGTGGCTTTTACTTTTTCCACATAAATTCGTTTCTAGTCACTTGTCCACCTGCGGCAGAGGAAGTATGCAACATTTTCACCCTTCACAAGTATGCAGAGCAGGTGGCTATTAGAAAAGTAGTTGAATCCAAGGCACACGATAAAACAGCTGTTACGAGTAGGAGATGTAAGCCGAGCTGTGCTGTGAGACCTCCTGCCCAGGCTTTGAAGGAAGGATAAGGATCATTCAGCAATGAGACCACCGCCTATTGCCTCTGCATATCTAACTCTCATCGGCTTTTGTTGGGCAGCAGCTGCAGTGGAAAAAATGACTTGGTGCTCATTCTCATCTGACATGTGACACTGGAAGCCCCTGCTGCCACCGATAAGGCGAGCCGGGGGAATAGATTTACTACATGAAAAATAAATACGATGTTTTTGCAATTTTCAAAATGAGGCCAAAACATTACTATATACAGTATATGTTAATTTAATGTCAATATTTCAATAAAATACGTGCAACTTAATTTAATACCAACATATATTAATATATGAAAAACATAGCTACCAATAAGAATTAAGCCAAATCTGACAATGCCTACAACAGATGTACTGAAAAAGAGAACGTTTTTATTTAAGCTGGTTGAGTCAGATCAGGCCCATGAACATTAGTCATCCAGGCATCCCAAGACTAATGGTGTTGTTTTGACGAATGCAGCATGCCACCACAATGCTACACATCTTGATGCTATGTAGGAAGGCCCAGCCCATTTGTGTGAGCGAGGCAACCCACTTTAATCTTCAGGGCGCCAATTTTACGCTGAACAATGCCTCTCACCTGTTATGGGAAAGGTTGTAACCGTGTGCTGTAATGGGATTGTTTAATGAAATAACAAGCCAAGGTTGCAGAGAATAGCTTCCATTGACTTTGAGACCAGCTCAAAAAATCAATACATCTCACATGTACATAAAGCTGTAGACCTATTATTATAACGTATGAGTATTAAAAAAAATACAAAACAGTTAACGCGCAGCCATGTTCATAATCTTGTAGACATGGCTGTTGCTGTAGAATTATACAGTCAATAGAGATCGATTTGCAGATATAAGATATACAGTCAATAATTAATACATGCTTTTTCAACAGCTGTCACAATGACATTATGCCTCTATCTGCAGCAGACTATTCTGCAGCAGAATAACTCTATGTGTTATTCTGTTAAAATAGCGAATGCAGGGTAAGTGACACATAGACATGAGACTGCATGTAAACATTATATTCAATTACACTTGAATCCATATTTTCCTAGTAGAAGGCATAGTTTAACATTAGGCTGGTGGATACAACAGCTTTGTGAATCATTTCCTCAGTGCCTAAAGCATTGCAAGCAGTCATTCCTGGCCGTGGCAAACGACTTGTGTGGTAGAGTGGAGTTTTGACTGTAATTGTTTTAGTTACATTTGATACTGTAGTTGTTTGACACTAAACAAGCATTTTTTACAGAGGGCAAAACATTTGTTCATTGTGCATCAAAATGCATGGAAGTATGGTGACCAAACTTACTGTACAATATCTCAGAATAGAAATTAGAAAGTGATATTGTTTCCCCATGGTTGCATATTTTTAGAACCATATACCCATATTTGGGCTGGTGTATATTATTCACATTTTCCTGCTTCACACATAATCAGCAACAATATGTATTTTCTTGTTCAAGATGACAATCTGAAGTTTCTACTCTACCGGGGGCCATTATTGTTTTGTAATGACATTGAAATATATGCGACTATTTACAAATGTGAGTCAAAGGTTGTGTAACTCTATCTCAATCTGTGTGTGCATAATCCGATTTGTCAATGTGTAAAAGAAATCTTCAAATCTGTATTCAGATTTGCAAGTGTATTGAGATTTTTAAATGGTAAATGAGTAGTCTTCCTGAATAAAGATGACCATGTCTCATCATGATATTTGTACTTGTGCAACAATCCCGCCTAATTTCCAAACGCACACTGGGTTTGCCGCTCGTCAAGCCACAAAAAAACTAAAGTGCATTCCTGTACCAACTATGTTTTGGGGCATTCTTGTGCCTATATTAAACACAGACAGTAGAGTGACAGCAGGAAACAAGGGATAGATACAACAAAGGTCCCTGCCCGGAGACGAACCAGACATTTGGGTTCGCGGTCAGCGTCTTAACCCCTTATCCACCCCCCAACTGTAGTTGAGAACTGAAAGGAACATTGAAGATTGGCTACTTTGTAGTTCCAGGAAAGGATAAGCTGCTAGGTTGATGGTGTCACCCAGGCCAGCAGAGTGGCGCTTCGGGTGGGCATCTGCAGCACCTGTTGTTGTGGCAGCCCAGGACTGCCCGAGGTTTTCCGCAGCCATTGGCAGTCTTCAGGCTTATGTGTTCCAAACTAGGAAAAGGATTGTTTTACTAATGGCAAATGGCATCCCTTTACTTGGATCGGTTGCAACCTTCTGGGCAGGAAAGAGATCTGTATTTTGCAGACAATGTCATGCAACAGTTAGTGCATTTAAGGCTGCATGCTAGACTTGCATTCTAACCCCAAAACAGTCTTTGGTGCACTATCTGTACCTTCTCTAATCACCCCTTGCACTCCCTGCCATCACCTCCTGTCATCCGACAAACTTGGCAGCTTTCATTGGGAAGTGAGGAATGCAGAGCTCAAAGGACAAAACGCTTCTACAGTAAAACATCTGTTGAGATGGTTTGGAGCTATACTTTGTGTCAGATCATGTCACTGGCAATTACTGTAAATTGCTTCGGTGTACTACTGTGCAATGTCTGATATAAACTAGTTCCCTGCCATAGTTCTGGAAGTGTCTATGGCAAAGGCAATAAACACAGACATGGCATGATTAGCTGCTGATGGGTGATGCCACAGAATTTCAGGCAGCAGAGGTGTTTAGCATTTACATACTGTTGCCTGACTTTACTTTCACTATGCAGTGCTGCTGGCTTCTGTGCAGTAATTACTTTTCTAAAGATATAACGGTAAAACTTTTCTATTTTGTCAGATTTCTGATAAGCTTCAAAATTGATGTGATCATTAAAAAATAAATGGTCTGCCAAAAAAGTTTGAGAACCACTGAGCTAGACTAGCTAAGTTTAGCTAGCTAAAGGGACCTCTTCTTCACCAGCCTGAGTGTGTAGATGAGCCAGTGGCACTCTCACGTCCTGATGGACCCTTCAGACACAATGCGATTTGCGCTGCGCTCGCCGCTGGGTTCAGTGCACTCTGCGCCAGACGCCGTGGCACAACGCAGGCCATTGGAAATACTGGATTTAAGAGTGAAGTGGTGCCGTTGTCGCGTTGTGTCTGAATGGGCCAAGACTCATCTGCTGCTACAGCCACAAGAGATAACTCTTCCTCCACCTCCTCAAGCTTCGCCTGCGCCTCGTTGCCTTCATCCATATTTCATTTTGAAAAAGCTTCTTATATCCATAGCCTTCAAGTCTTGCCTTAGTGAATTAGCGACCTAGCAACCACCAGAGGCCAACATTATCACATATGTGCCATGCGGGAACGGAAAGCTTGACAAGCACAGTACCAGAAATGAAGGGGGCAGGGCTGAGCAAATGGTCAAAAGTAAGACTGTATGTCTACTCTTGTTTATTTGCACTTTCATGTAAAAATAAATTCATCATTTTTACATTTTTACGTGGCTTTCACACGTGTGACTGACAAGATGACCCCATTAACCAAGTGTGTCCCTGCGTGTTCTGAAAATCACACTTTCAGTCTTGATGGATACTTGAGCATTGCTGGCAATTGGTGGAAATACATCGTAGAAGCTGGCACGTGATTAAGTGCAAACACTGTGGTGGTATTAGGACAGACCTTTCATTTGAACATTTCAGCACCATGGAGAAAGACAGACATAAGCAGTTTGACTCTTACTGTTATGTGACCGAACGCAATATCTATATTAATCAAAAGAATTACTGAGTTACTTTCATATGCAAAGATTGTTCCTTAGCAATTTACCTTCCATGGCAACACTCAGAGCAATTTCCTCTCATCTTCTCATTGTGCCACAACTCCATCAACGATGCTTTTATCAGTGCTTCAGCAGCACAGGTTTTCCCGCTGCTATGACCTCCCAGTTTGCCTCTCCTTGTTCCACAGCACTGCATTAACCAATCCAGTTTGCCAACGCGCCTGAATTGGTTTAATTAAATCCAGGGGCCTTAACACCGTCATGAATTTCAAAGAGTGCAGTGATGCATGAAGGCATATGCCAAAAACTTACACCAGCCTGGTCCTCCAAACTAAGCGTTTGATCGTCATTAGTTGATATTCATGCAGTGCACACGAGAGGTCCTAAAATTGAATCTCATATTCTTTAATATTCCTATGTTCATCAGCATATTAATCATATAAGCTAAATGTCACTGATGGACTGTACAACGCATCTTTATCAGTTTTCTTTTCTCCTCCCAGGTGCTTAAGCTGACATGAGAATATATAATTAATTCACTTAGTGTATAGAAGACAAGGCAATCAGTCAATGTGAAAGACAGTAAGATTAATTCAGGCTTTTTATATTGATGACTGCCAGCTGAATATTAGATACATTAATGAATTTGTTCATAAGCACTGAGTGCGCTACGATATAATAAATGACTGTAGCATAAGGGGCTGCACATAGTATTTCTATAATGCTGGTCTTCAAAACACTAAGGAGGAATATATATGCTTACTGTATTGAAACCTAAGCCTCACTTAATGCAAGAGTGCAAGAAGCTGTGTGTTTCCTGTGTAATCCTCTGTATACATTTCCTGGATCCTCCCATTCTGAATTGTTGGGAGGGAAAAGGAGGGAAAGAAAGAAAGAGGAAAGGGGTGAATTACTGCTGAGCTGATGCTTAGTGATGCCTAACACTAATTACATTTTTGCTGCTGTTTTAATGGAGTTTACATAAAGTCTTGTGGCAACCATGTGGGGAGAAGAGGTACCTTGTTTTCATTAGATTGATCACTGATGCAGAAAGCACCTAAGGTATTTTTGTTTATAAAAGTACTGTATTGGGCAAAAGTCATTCACTATTTCTGCAAATCAGATTCATCAAATCAGGGCAAGAGAGAACGGGCACAGTATGATATATTGGTTTTCCAACGTGGTAAACATTAATGCTTTTAGGAAAACCTTTTGCTCCGCAGGATGCTAGTGTGTGTGTGTGTGTGTGTCTGTGTGTATGTGTGTCTGTTGTGGGGGTCAAGTAAAAAGCAGCTGAGATAAGGTTGATCTATGTGAAATACTCGAAGAACCAGCATGTGTCAGCCATGTGGTAATGTGAAGCTTCTTTCCTGAGAATCCAGTCTTTGATGTGCGCTCTAATTAACCTACCTCCAGTCTTTGATCAGTGATTTTCTTGAAGACCTCATATGTTCTTACTTACTTAGTCTTCATACGACAACTATTGACAGCCTGTGTTGTTGAAAGCCGTGCCAAGGCCACACTCTGTTAGTGGCCTGTTTCTGCTTACCCGTTTTGCTGAATTTGATTAATGATTTTCTTTGTCACTGCATATTGTACATATCAACTACAGCATAGGTGAAGAGATGCGTTTATTATCACGCTTTGAGGACAAAAGGCCAACAATAAGGATTGCCCGATTGTCCGGAGCAAGTAAAATTCCACGTCGGGCAAGTAAATCTAGCAACTCACTTGCTCGATTCAGCAAGACACTTAAAAGCACATGTATTTTTCCGGAGCTGATGATGGGAGTAGCTAAGGAGTGAGCCATCTCACTTCCGTCTCACCTCTGTTGAGAGTCGCATAGTACCGATCGATCGGGCACTCTCGAGTAGGGATGGGTACCGGTATTAAACGGGCCCTGGGGCTAAATCGTTAAAGATCGTAGTATGGTCACGCTGGCTGAAGCCGCTCCTGCTGTCTGCCTCCACACACGGAGCGCAGTCAGCGGTCAGCAGATCAAACGGGCCGTGGTGGAGAATACATGAGTTGGAGTGCAGTAAAACCTTCGCGAGTTACCAGCAATAATTTATCAATACACCTGAAGCATAAACATGTTATTTCCAAAAGCAATATTTTAATCTGCTCTGTCTGCAGTCCCTCATGTTTTACACAAGCACAGGGAGCTAGCTCGGCTTATAGCGAATTGTTGCAAACAAGCTAAAACGAAAACTGGCTGTATGTAACATTTTATTTTAGTTTTCCACAAACCTTAGAATTTGGCAAATTCTTGTAAACTTACTGCTGGCTGAGACCAACCGGCCCCAACTCCCTCTACCAGCGGTACCTGCAGTGAGTCACAGCAGCAGCAGAGGGAGGAGGACAGAGGACAGGAGGAAGGACTGGTACTTACTGATGTTCAAAAAAAAAATGAGCGCAGACATTAGTGTTTTGATGTCAGGAATATTATTTATTTTATTTGACATTTTATGTTATTGAGTTTATACCAGGGACTACAGATGTGAATTATCTCAAAGCTTTGATCTGGGATGGTGCATCAAATGGTGACATTTATGTTCTAAAATGTACATGGTCACTTAATTAAAGTATAATTGAATAGACAATCTTGTTGTTGCTTTAGAAACAGCATTTTTTTAATGTTTAAAATATTCAATTCTAATCCTTTTAAAAATAATATATTTTATAGAACAAATATTTAGTAATGAAAAAGGACTTATCAATCAGTATCAATAAGAATAGTAGTATCAATACAATCCTAACAATACCCAAAAATAATCTTAAAAAACAAAAAGCAAAAAGTAATTTGAACAAATACCTGCCAAACTAAATTAGCGAATGTTAGCATGCTAACACGCTGAAGTGAGACCGTGAAACTGGTGAACATTATACATGCTGAACATCAGCACATTAGCATGTGGACATTAGCATTTAGCTCAAAGCACTGCTCTGTCTTAAATACAGCCTCACAGAGCTGGTCGCGTGGCTGCTCAGTCTTGTTTAACTAACTCCCATGCTTCAAGGTAGGAGAGTCATTTAAAAAATAAATCGAAACCGTGTGTGGTGTCATTTATGTAATAAAACCTACATCAAGAATATAGAGCTGATGTCCCCAGTATCTAGCTTTCTGTCATCATGGGGATATGGATTGTCTGAATTCTATTCCTTTTTGTACTTTGGGGAAGGCCCTTTATATTTAATGTAGATGAATGATTTTACATTAAATATGTGTATTATAAATAGGAGATTTACTCCTATTTATTTATTTACTCAGACTTAAGTCTCTCTGCATTAGCCGTCATCCTGGATGGTAAGAAATCAACAGCTTTTGTTCATAAATGAAGGTTATCACTGGGATTGTGAGAGTAAGACCTTGCTGGCAGAGTAGAGCTGAATTCCTGCATTTCCATAACCCTGGACTCGAGTCTTGTATTTTTCACAAGCTAATGTTTTTTTATGAGAAGAAAGAGTAAATTTAAAATATTCAACTATGGACATCTGATACATCTTTGAATTGCCTTCACATTACTAATATATTTCTTTGCAGTCTGTACCTTAGGCACTTCATTTTACTAGCTGTCAATGCCCACTGTGAAGGGTAGCTATTTTATGTCACCAAAGAAGCACCATTTAGCAATTTTTTGGACTTCTTGTGTATGACACGTCATTATTACAGATGTGTTGGTGCTTGCCAGTGGTGGAAAGCGTCACCTGTGGGATAAGAGTTTTTATTTTTATGTTTGTGTTTGACTGGACGATTTCTAGGACATGACTTTCTGAATCAGCGTTTTCAACGTGTTGCAAATGTTCATAACTTTTTGGATGGAGTCTCCAAGTCTCTCCATTTTGAAGGAATACAACATGCCAACATTTGTTTGCCGTAGGCCTGCTCATCATATGAAATCAAATTACTTAAAAGTCACTTGCGGTGTCAGTCTGGTATGGGTTACAAGATCCTATGTTTCCTTGCTGATTTTATCATATTAAACTATAGCACTTCGTAAGATTAAGATACGCTTCAGCTTTTAAATACATTTATACATTTACATATTTTAATTATGATGATATGTGAGACATACTAACCCTAATATTAGTACTAATAACAGTGGATATATTATTGCCACAAAAATAAATTATATTGCTACACTCAGTAGCTAAAAACATATCAGTATTACAAAGCGCCACAGACAGTAATCTTCCATGAAATTCATAAGCACTTCTGTGGGAGGAAGCAGGAAGCAAACAAAATTATTCGAGTTCTCCCCTCTCACAATTCAAAGTAAACTATAATCTGCGACCATTCTGATTAGACTTTGACTTATTATTATCACATAAAGCAGCATAGCAGAACGTTACTTTTGCAGAGTCAAAGCTTAGCATGCATCTCTGGGGATTTTTCTATTTACCGATCCTATCAGTGACAAACCCTTGCACAGCCAAGCCCCAGTGACCGTGTTTATTAATAGACAGTCGTCTACTACTAGCCAATGAACTGCTATCCCCTAAATATGTGAGGGGATTTGGCGAGTGCTGAAAGAGAATGTGGGCTGACCAGACTGCATATTGTTTTGCAGCAGTAGATGGAAAATAGAGACTTAGAAACTCATGAAACATGAAGCTCACTCCTTGATTAAAGATTCTGACAAAGTTAAGTGGCCCATATTGTCTAACATAGACTATATTGAGTAGCCCACATGCGTCTGTTGTTTTCTATAATCTTACTAAAATCACTGTTTTGTACGAGAAACTGTGAATATTGGAAAATTATTATTTCATACACACGTATGGTAATGTATGTATAGTTTATGCTTAGGGGCTGCATGGCAATGCGTCCACCCACTGGTGTTATATGTGAAATGTGCATCTTGTTTTGATGTGTACACAGCCTAATGTTGATGTTAGTCATTAATAAAAAATGGCACCATCTGCTCCCTGCCCGTGCCAGTGCTCTGTGCAGGATATCTGTCTACTCCAGCACTGTTATGATGGACAGCTATTCAATAATCCACCTCAGAAAAAGAGCACGCAGGCCAGCACCAGAAGGTGCTTTCTATACTGTGAGCGGTGCAGTGACACATTATGCTCCCTCAAGATGTTAGCTGACCCTCATACAATCAATAGTATCATGGGAACAGGCCTCTAACATCCACTTCTGGTCTGCTAGGTTTAACTTAGACTTCAATTAATCAACACAGGAGTTAATTGATTAGCTGTGATATGCTAAACGGACTGTGCGTGCTGTGACAGTTGTTTAGAAAGGGATTTGGGGGTGTGATTCATTTGAAGAATTGACTCAATTGAAGTGCAGCTATCATCATATCTTTCCATCAGCGTAGGCTTTACCATACTAAATCTCTTGAAAGAATCTCATAACTGGTGATGGCCTTAATCAAGACAAATGTGTTTATCCAAACCTCAAAATACTGAACTCACAGAACAAGGTAAAGGAGTAATTTATAAACACAGTGATAGAAAATAGGCATCTTTTCTCACAGATGAAAGTGAGAACTGATAGGCTGCAAAATGGACAGGTTTATATGGTGTATATTTTCAATGCATTTTAAGAGCAGGCAGTTTTCTTGTATTAATTGCACCATTTGTACCGTCGAGAGTATAAAATGCACCCAATGTCTCCTCTTTCTTCTTCTGTGACTGTCCATGACATGGTGTGGGCATTCACTGGCACCGTCAAGATGCATAGTTTGTGGCCGTATTTTATCCTGGGATCAAACAGGATTTATTGCATGTTTTGAAATGTGATGTTGAAAAGTGAGTAAAGTGTATATTTTCATTGAAGAGCAACTCAACCCCACCTGAAAGTCTCGTTTTTGCTGACCTCCAGCGCTGTAAATTCTCAAGTTACAGGTTACTACAGGGCGTGTTCATGCAACGTGATATCACAAGATGATGTGTTGCACTTTATAGTTTATAATGCGTGTACACTGACAGTGACCCTGCTGCAAATACTGAGCTCATGAGATTTAGGCCTGCTTTGCAAGGTGTGGATAATAATTTCTATGGAGTCACAGGTTTGTTATTTTTACGCTTAAATCAATATGAATCATTACTGAGCAGTTTGAACAATGAAACACTCATATTATTTCAGGGTTTCCAAATGCAATGTGAAGGGCACACATTATGGCTTCGTTCAGACTGCAGGCAAATCAGATTTGTTTCTCAAATCAGATCTTTAAGACAGACTGCCCGCACTGTTATTTGCAAGTGATCAGATTGGATTTGTGTGTCCAGACATCACCAACCTATCTGCATGGGTTGCTGTGGTAACAACGTAGGCGTCAGTAACTAGATACGCTGGTGACGCGGCTGCATGAGAAACGAAGATGCATCATCTCGAACTCCCAACAATCGCGCTGTCAGCTCGTGGTGCAGAAGTCCTCAGTCGCACCACACGAGCTCAGCGACGGAGGAGGCCGGATGCCTCCCTCTGATGCACCTCCATCACTCTGGATTTTACATCATCGTTGG
Source organism: Coreoperca whiteheadi (assembly GCA_011952105.1). Classification (NCBI taxonomy): domain Eukaryota; kingdom Metazoa; phylum Chordata; class Actinopteri; order Centrarchiformes; family Sinipercidae; genus Coreoperca; species Coreoperca whiteheadi. The sequence goes on along the minus strand of CM022482.1, from coordinate 21,971,748 downwards.
GTGTTGCGTTGCGAGTGACTCAACAGACACTTCGTGCCCAGAGATACACCTATAGAAATCCATCTGGAATCGCATTCCAAATCACCTCTAAATGTGGCTTGGATCCGATTTGCAAAATCAATCTTGATACAATGTGGATATAAAATTGGTATTAGGCTGGCAATCTGAACAAGGCCTATGTTATATGTAAGAGATTTCCTTATAGTATCCATGTACAGATAAAGAAGAAGAAGCACTCCATCTGTCACGGCTGGCGTGAGCAGGACAACAGGGATAGGACCCAAATGCAGACAGACTGGTACAGTGGACGCTACAAAGAAGATGTGTTGTATTTTATCGCTCAGAGCGTCTGAACAACACTTAGCTTAGCTGATAGCTGTTTCCAGTATTTGCATTTATGCTGAAACAGTATGAAACTTTATATTGGTGATTTCATGACAGACCTGTTGCTGCACCAGTGCATTGCCTATAACCACCTAAATATTGCTTTACCTGACTTGTTATCAGGGTCAATGCTAATAAATAACTTTTAGAAGTAGTCAAGGCCATTCTGCGTGGACAGTAACTAACTGGTGAAACCTAATGACACAAATTACATGTGAGCAAAACTTTGATGTGCAAAACGTGAATTAATAAAAAGTTTCTTACCATCAACCCAACATGTACTTTTGTCCGTCATTTTTCTGTGTAAAATGACGTCAACTTGGCAAGTCGCGTACCAACATTTTCACAGACTCTCCAAGTTGTCGTTCTTGAAGGGGCGTTCACGTGGACTTTCCCAGTCGGGAACTCATTTTTCGGATTATTCTGACACCACGTGAATGCAGCAAAAGACACTATTGAGTTGCATTATGGGAAATGTATTACTACCAATGATTAAACTCAGGATATCTCAACTCCTGCTGCATCAATTTTGTCTATGGAAGTGCAACTAAATTGCTTGAGTACCACTTTAACTGTTTAAAGTGGTACTCTTTAACTGTTTTCATAATCAGATGGTTATACTGGTGTCATAGTCCGGGACATACTGTCTAAGCATGATAACTCAAACTATGAGCATAACACATGCAGTATTGTATATGTGACAGGAAAATATTGGCAAACATTCAATATATAGCTTGACTAAAACTTCCTCAGTGGATGATTTGACTATTAAAAGAAATGTCAATACAGAGATACCACAAAAAGTGCATTTTAATGTTCACATTATCCAGGTCTCCATGTTAGACAGGGTAGAGACGAGGGAAACTACTTTTTGTCCTCCCTTTAGTCTGAATTCCTCCCTCCAGTCTTTATTTCAGGCTAATGGCACATTGAGGTTAAGGACCATTAGTCCGCTCCCTGGACTATAGCTGCACCTATTATAGTGCTACAGCATAGCTTTCTTCAATGGGCCAACTGTACTTTATCACTGCTTACCCAAGACCTTTCCCAGAAGGTCAGGCTTTTCTAATGACTCGTGACTTGAGTCATGAGGAGGAGAGGAAAAGTGAATGGGGAAAATTGCCTTTAGAGAGAAACAGAAGAGACAGAGCAAGAACGAAAAGCAAGGAAGGGAAGAAAAAATGAAGAGGGCAAGGAAAAGGTTAGTGGTGGTGGAGAAGGATATATCACAGGGACAATAATGTAATGTAGACACTGCTGGATAACTTGGGCTATTTAAAAGTCATTGTGAAGGTTCTTGATTTAATCATGGATGCATCCAGGAAGACATTTTAAATAATCCTAAACTTGAATTTTGACTTGATCGAGTTAGACACATCCAGATATCCTGATTACGCAACCACCGACTTGATTTTGGTGATCAAACTAAGACTGAACTGTGTGTTTTTTTCTCAACGGAGCAAGAATAATCTCGACGGGGTATAAGAGTAATGAGTTGCATTACATTGTGAAATGAACCATTGAAATTGAAAACAATATTCTGCCAGTAGGTTCATATTATTGGTGTGGTAAGATTTCCTCTTGACTAATTTTCCATCATTGACTGATGGATGGGGAATAGGAAATCTGAGTACCATACTGTATATGCAGCTGTGGATGAAATATAGGATGAATTTTCATGGTGTATATTTGCTCCGTGTTGAAATCCTTCGCCTTGATTAAATTGGCTGACCTGTGATTCAGTCAAGTTCCTCTTTAATGAGCCTCACTAATTAATTGCCAGGGAATATAAAAAAAGAAAATGTGCAGAAATGTTTAGTACAATTTATACTTTTCTAACTGACCTACTTACAGTTGGTTTCCCCAGGTGCTCTGCCTTTGCAATGAGAGGTGGACAAAGGGGATTTCTTACACTTTTAGAATAAAGTGAGGAAGAATTCAAAATGAGTAGTAGAAAACATTTACTGCTGGAAAATGGTAACATACAAAAATATTCATCATGGTAGGAAAAGTGTAAAACCCTTACATTTTAAAACGTACCGTACGTTTTCCACGTGTTTAGCTGAACAATTAAATGTAATTAAATTGAATGAATTCATTCATTAAATTAAACAGTCTGAGTTATCAGATCTGGCATATTTGCCAGTCTGAGTTTCTGGAATACACTGAGTTTGCTCTCTTTCTACTCCACTAACCAGTGGCTGAATATTTTTCGGAACATTCCCAAGGGTGCATCATGGATGCAGCTGTGCCAAGACTCAATTTGGTGGCTAATAAAGTGATTTCCCAGCATCCACTCCAATGATAAAATCAGCATGGTTCACTTTTACTTGTCAACAAGTAAGCAGGTCTAACCAGCACATGATTCTTGTGAAAAAGTAATACCATATTGTACTGATGGAGAGTAATTTTCATGAAGACATACACTGTATTCACATTAGTGTGCATACAGCATGCGTAAGACCATAAAAACATTTATACAACTATATGGGCAATGTGCAAAATATGTCTACCGTGATCCAGATTCAGTACCAGTGATTTTGGTGGGTGGGGAAGGATTGTTGTTGTAAAAGTAGTGGATTCCATCTAGGCAGTGCCTGACTCTGCCGGAATGAAGCCTGGTTGCTGAATCCAGCCACCTGTGACGGCAGCCACTTGTCACTCAAAGCGATCATGTCCTTAATTATGCACAACTTTATCCCTTAATATAATTTCAACAGGTGAGTTCTATAAAAATTCACCCCCGTACACTTGTCATGAACGGGGAAATTAGCTATAGAGAAAAAAATCGGTTTTTGCACCTGGCTGTAAACATGTTTATTTCTGCTATGAAGTTGGGCATTTTTACGGATATTGACTCGGTAGCCTCAAGTGGCCGTTCGAGGAACTGCAGGTTTTGGCACTTCTGTGTTGGCTTAATTTTTCCGCCCAGGAGGTTGCCGCTTGGATCAGACGGCCATGTAAGATTCAAGCTTGGTTACTCTGGGCTGGAGCCCTGTGTGTATAAAAAAACCCAAATTGCTAATAATTGTAAGTGTACGAAATAATGCGTTGAGGAAGCTGAGAGAGGGGAGACACTGGAGGCTGCAGAGAGCCAGCAGAGACAGAGGAGAAAACGTATAATATCAGAGAGGAAGAGATGGAGAGGGGCACCTTCCTGGACATGTCCTTGGGAACTTATTCTGGACATGTCCAACAGGAAGGTGACCTTGGGCCAGACCCACAACAGACTGGAGGGAATACATAACCCATCTGGTCAGGGAACACTCTGGGATCTCCTTGGAGGAGCTGGAGCACGTGGCTGGAGAAAGACGTCTGGGCTTCTCTGCTTAGCTTGCTGCCACCATGACACAGATAAGCAGTGGAAAATAGATGGATGGAAGGATGGAAAATACAATATCTGTGACATGGAAAACATGAGTAATGCCAGCCAGCTTTCGGGGTGAGCTTATCAGCCATAAGGCATTGGACCACAGTGTCTCATAACCTCCACATTTGGTCATACAGGGCACAAATGGTTGAACAAATATTAGACAGATAAGCAAAGGAAAGGTACATGGGAAAAGATACAGTGTCATTATAGGAATATTGCTTTCACAGGTGCAGGACACAGTGACTTGATAAATGTCAGCCAGTGATTGGAAAGTAATTGCTTTCTAATGAATTTCAGTTTTACCCTGGAATGTCATCTGTTGCCTCTTTGTTTAAGATAACATGTTGATGTGAAGAACTGCGCTCAGTGAAATAATGGAAAAGCATCAGACACGTAATTTTGACAAATCTGTGGTGTTGCAGTGATGCAAGCTCTGGCTCAAATTATTTTTCCATATATTCTATGCCCAGTTCCGCAGTTTTGGAGCATTATCGTCAAAACATTGGGGCGCATCGCTGTGTGCTTTGGGCATATTAAAATAAAATTGTGCATTTTATAACAGGCTGAGAAATTTTGTATGCCGGTGCCGGTCAGGAAAAAGTATGCCAAAGTTAAGTGAAAGTTAAAACTTGTCAAATGTTAAAGGAATAGATTGACATTTTAGAAAATTCGTGTATTAATTTTCTTGCCAAGAGTTAGATGAGAAGATCAATACTACTCTCACATCTGTCTGTTCAATAAACAGCTAGAGCCGCTGTTTAGCTTAGCTTAGCATAAATGGGAACAGCGGGAAACAGCTTGACTGTCCAAAGTTAGCAAAAATCTACCTATCAGGACCTCTAAAGGTCAATAATCCAAAGGTCATATTCCTACATACTGTACAAAAACTGAAGTATTTCCAGTCTTTATGGAAACCGGCTGATGTCTGTAGCTTCATATTTAGTCGTATCAATCGTCTCATTTAACTCTCAGCAGAAAAGTGAATAAACATATTTCCCAAACCATTGCTTTAAAACAACAAATATATATGTACATAAAAAATTCTGTTCACCACGTGATGGTCTGCACACTTTAAAGATAATCGACAGTGTATCTTAAAGTAAAACCAAAATAATAAAACTGCAACTGGTTTGGGGGATTTTTAGGCACAGTATGGCATAAATATCCAACCAAAATGTGTCCTAGGTTTTACAAATTGTTTTAAATATCTAGAAAAGCATAATATGATGAAACATTTCCTACAGATCCATCACAATAACCAGAACTACTCAAACAATGACGCTCAATTTTTAATTAAAAAATACTCACTACTTTTTTGGCAGGGTTTTATAGCTGAAAGAAATTCCAATCTGCTGATCGTATCCACAAAATATGGACTTGCAGTATTCTAATATAAATATTGTATATGTGCATTATAGATAAAGCCAGAGAGGCCAGATTGAGGTGGTTTGGACATGTTCAGAGGAGAGACTGTGAATATATTGGTAGAAGGATGCTGAGGTTGGAGCTGCCAGGCAGGAGGTCTAGAGGAAGACCAAAGAGGAGATTTATGGATGTAGTGAGAGAGGACATGAAGTTAATTGGTGTGAGTGAAGAGGATGCAGAGGACAGGGTTAGATGGAGGCGCATGATTCGCTGTGGCGACCCCTGAAAGGGAGCAGCCGAAAGGAAAAGAAGACTTGGTGTAACTTGAAGGAAGTGGCAAGTGAAGGGCAGCCATGGTCTTTTGCATCAATAATTGCTTCATTCTTTTAACATCAACACTTTGTTATACTGTAAAAATGGGGCTGAATCATCTATACCCCATTTTACAAATCAGACATTAAATTCACCTACACTTCATTTACACAACCATGCACTCATTATGCTGCTTTCCAAAAGCATGGGAAAGTTGCAAATTTGGATTTTTCTTGTTGCCAGTAAGCAAGTCAAACGTCACTGAACTTCTGTAATACTCTGATTTTTGTACGCAATCACTCTTCATTCTGTCCTGATTCCCTTCTGACCAACCCTGCAGGATTGTAGGGAGTTCTGTATCTCACAGGGGCACAGCAGTGCAGATGTTATTTTGTTGTACCAATTCTGGAATTGTTTATTTCTTTTCCTTCCCTCAGCCAGAGGGCAATGTAATGCACCCAGTACTCCATATCCAGAAACTGACACAAAAAACAGTTCTGCAGCGTCCAATACATGTGAGGTGCACTGGTGCCTTAAACTCCAAAATAAAACCACCAGCTCATGAAAGCATCAAATTGAAATATAAAACTCAATGGGGAAACTTTGGGAGTGCAATAGCACAACATGAATGTTCACATAACATCAAAGGAAGTCATATTTGAACAACTGATGACAGTGAATGATGTTTTTCTGTTTAAGAAACCCAAAGAGAACGACATTTTCCAAATGTGGCAGCATGATGAAAATAACCAAACTTCGGAAGGAAACTATGTGGCCTTATAACACCGTCTGTCCTTGTGGAGAGATGTTTGTACTAACAAAGATGTTGCTAAATGGATGTGTGTGTGTGTGTGTGTGTGTGTGTGTGTGCGCGTGTGTGTGCGTGTGTGTCTGTGTGTGTGCGCACATGTACCACCACACATCATTTGTGCAATGCTTTGGCAGAAAGCTGATTAAAGAGTGAATGAGGAAGTTGATTTTTACCCCACAGTGGACCAACAATGTGCAGGATTAATCAGGCCCGGCTCCTATCCGTGCAGGTTAATTAGGGTTAAATGATGATTAGGACACTATTAAAAAGGCAAACAACCACAGAGGACCCTTAATCCGCACAGTGCTGTTCTGCTGCTGGTAGGTTTATTTGTTTGTGGAGGAAAGGTGTTTTTGTGCATCCAGTATGTATGGACTATCATGGATGTTTGTATCTACATGTATGAATTTGTCCGTGTGAAGTGCATATGATTAAGACTTCAAACCTTTTTTTGAACCTCACTGAAGGAATGTTTTTGTGACTTTGCAGAGATATAGGTCATGGCACATGGTGCAATTCTTGCTTACTTTTAAATAATGATTAAAAATGCGTTCAAGTTAAAGCTGAGGTTTAACTATCTCAGCAGTGGCCCACATTATCATAGAAAAGCAGCCATATATAACATGGTTTTTACAAAATCCACGCCGCATCATATTAACCGGTGCTGTACTGAAGTGCTCCCGAAAAGTTTGCCATAGTGAAAACAGAATTATGACTAATACCCAAAATTCCTTGCACCATTACTGATGGGATGTAAATGTGTCAGGGTTGACCTGGAACATCCTCTTTGTCCTTTCTCAGATACAACAATTTGCTCCCATTTTGTGGTTGCAAATGTGACACCGGGATGTCGCAGTGACAAATTGGAATTGATTGGAGCCTTGGCTAAAATGTTTCAGGTTGTGACCCCTGAAGCTCAAGAGCATTTTCCATATTAGTATTCTGCACCTCACGGCTCCTACCTGGCAGGCAAGGTTTTAGAACATGAATAGAATCAGTCTGCATTGCTGTACCTTTTCACTTTTCTCAAGTTCATCTCGCTATTTTAACTAATTGCATTTATTTTCTGTTATTATGATTATTATTTATCATCGTCATCATTATTACTCTGTGGTTAGCATTGTTGCTTAACTGCAAAGCTTCAGATTTAAACCTCCAGATCAATCTTAGTGGAGAGAAGCAGCTGCCTGAGCTCTTCTTCACCCACGTTAAGTGATAAAAACCATAATGCAACCCAATAATGTATTATGATGATCACTGAGCAATTTGCATCAAAGAAGTCGAGAGAAAATATTCTCATACCTCAATAAAGACTGAGCTTTCCATTTTGCGTTGACGTTGTGATTTGTGGTGATTTAAAAAATTTGCAGACCTCAAATTCCATTTGTTGCCATTCTAAGTTACTGTAGCCTTCTTTTATTAATTCACTGCACTTAATGATGGATATCGCCGTCACACAGCCTGTGGCCCTGACAGGGGGTCGTAATGCTGGTGGTGGGGGTTTGTAATCCTCTTTAGGGTCCCCAAATCTCTAGGGCTGGCACTGAACTCCTTCCCTCTTCAGCACCCAGATGTAGGCTCTGTAAATTTATCAGCCCAAAACACCCTCGGCATGTCTGAGTGAAAGCGGGAGCTTAGCACTGATAGTACGGCTGTACAGTAGCAGTGGGCATTTTATTCCATCTTATTTTTATTTTCTTTCTTTCTTGGAAGGTTGCATCTGGGGGCCTCCCGTGATCTGACTGCAGCCTGACTGAGTAATTCCTGAGCTGCGATAAGGGCTTGGATAAGCATAATGACGTTTGGAGGTGTGAAGTTTTTGCTCCCTTTGAATGTAGATGATGATTCTCACCTCTGTGCTTATTTAGAGCCCAGACTATGGCCAGGAATTTCAATGGAGGTTCTTATTCATGGACAGGTTTTTCCTGGTCCAGCTCCCTCCGGATGAGTGTTGAGCAGGCACTGTGTCATTCCGCGCCAGAGTTGAGGGGTCACTCTTTTTTTTATCTGCTTACAAAGTCAGCTGTTTCAGCACTGGCTGTGTACTTTATGTATATGTGTGTATGTGAGTTCATATGCATTTGTCAAGCGGTAATCTGAGGAATTGGGGTGTGGGTGGTTATCTTTTTTTTTAGGCATATAGCAGCATTGCTCTAGGGATGGCAAGGTCGATCGGTCATTCAGCCCACCACTTCGGTCCAGAAATGTCTTGGCAACTATTAAATGCTTTGCCATGACCTTTGGTACAGATGCTCCCCAGAGGTTGAATCTTCATGGCTTTGGTGATCCCCTGAGTTTTAATCTGGTTTCAATTTGTCCAATACCTGGTAAGGTAATGACATTCCAATCAGCCTCTGCTGTATTTTGTGTTTGCTGTCTAGTAGCCAATATTAGCATGCATAACATCAGCATTTTAGCATTGTCATTTTGAGTATGTTAGCATCAGATTGGAGACTACAAAATATGGGGAGCTATCATTGCATGACTCCCACGTCACTACATCACCATGCTTCCGCACCATTTGTTTCGCACGAATGCAAGAATACATTTCACTGTGCTACGTTCTGGTGTGACCAGACAATAGTTTAAGTAAAAGTTGGAAGTTGAAATCATGAAATAAATAATTCTGAGAAGGTTTTGCTGAAAATATAGGGTACATTTTCTGTTACTAGATCCTGATCTAGTCCATAGTTTTACTTATTCATATGCTTAAGCAAAGTCTAGTCAAGTCTTTCCCTTGTTTTAGACTTCTGATGAGTATCATTAAAATGAGTAGCCTAAGATGATAGTTAGTAAATTAGAGCCGAGGCTTGATAATCACAGTGGTAATGGTGGAGATCATTGATGGAGATAATTGATGTCATGACCATGGCATACCGATGATCTACCAATCATGGCAGCTTCTGAGAAGAAGACATAGCCACACAGCAGCACTATGTAGCAGAAAGACATTGGCATATAGAAAAAAAAATATTGCTTGCAGTTAGTATGTAGCTTCTTCATTGTTTTGTAAATCATAAGGCTGGTGATATTCTATACATTTCGTATTGTCAATCAATTCCATGAAAAGATCAAAACCAACTATAAATGAATCCTACTAACAAGTATTTTCTGTGTAGTCAAAGCTTGATATAACTTATTCCACTGTACCTGACCTTGTCTATTTTGATACAATTCCACAAATGGCGCCCTGATGCCATAAATACTCTGTGGAGCACCAAATGTGTATTAATATGGCTGAAAATAGTCCCCAGCAAATGCACCATTTACATGTATTATGTTACGTAACGTTTGCCATAAACCAAAGTGCCCTTCTGTTTTAGGAAATGATTGTTTTAAATGAAAGTATGAATTTTATCCCAATTATATTTACAGAAGGAATAAATGGACTCGAGGATGAGTGTCATAGAGGGTATAAAGATGGAGAGGTATTGAGACAGACCAATGCATTTCTAATTTAATATTTTCATGGGATTTGTTGACGAAAAAATAAAAAGTAAAGATTTTAAAAAAAGAATAGAATATTGCTAGTCTTATCCTTGAACAGAGAAGGATTTGCCTGAGCCTTCTTTTTCCTTTTAGTTGCATTGATCTTGTGCGACATCCGCACTCTCCTTTCAGTAGATCTGTGCACACTGTGGCGCACGACAAAGATCGATGCCTAATGTGGAGCTTCTTTTTGGCGCTTTCATTTTGTCAATGTAAACCCACCAAATTTGATTTTAGAGTATACTTTCGAGTCTACAGATGGATACTGGGGTGTTAGCAGGGCTGATGAGTCCTAGAATGATGTGCAGCAGTAGTCAGTGTAGCAGCAGTCATTGCCATGAATCAAGTTGTCTATATAAATACCCTAACAGGTATTTTTTTAAGGCATTATAACTGAAATATATCAAAAAATTATAAAACAGAGAATAGAATAGCATCCTATAATGACCACACCTGCAACAGCGCCACAGGTTTGATCAGTATGAAGTTCTTTTTTTTATTGCATCTTTTGGGAATGCATTGTAGCCCTCTAAAAATCCCTGCTGCAACTTGTAAACCCTGGCGTCACGTGGCTTTCACAGAAGAAATAACTTGAAGTTGAAAAAAACATCTGGAGCAAATAATGGAAGAAAAGGAGGGGAGAGGCAACAGAAGCAATTTTATAACTGAAGTGCAACGAAAAACACAATTACTAGGGGAGGAGAGCTGTAGAGCAGCTGAGTGATGTGCATGAGTGAGGATGTTTGGCCCGTCTGCATTGAGATAGAACCACACAGGACTGATTACCACAAAAGAAAATATATTGAACGCCCCTTTCACAGCAAGCAGCTATTATGATTGTCAATTCCACTTTAGAGGCAAAATCATGGTAAATGGTGCTCGAGCCATTATGCAATTTGAATTTATGTATGTCAGGCATGAAAACATGAAAGTGTGTATGTCACTTGGCATTCTGTGGTTTGCACAGCGAGGATCACTGGCATTTGGGGTGGGTATAGTAAAAAAAGGAAAGCTCAAATGATGAAAAAATATTATTGCTCCAGCACTTGAGGATTGGAGATTGAAAGGCGTGCGCGCAGACATGTGTTACAGGGAGGGAGGAAAGCAGTGTGAAAGAGGAGGGTAAAACCGCAAAAACCCATTATGCCAGCAATAAAACAGCACGTTTTATACCGCTTGTGTTCGCAGGTGTGTGTACCTTCAAACAAAGGTAGTTTTAAACATACAATAAAGGAAACATATGTGAGGACAAAGGGCTGGCTATTTGCGTCAGCTTAAGAAATTCAGTGTATTTTTATTTCATGTATTTCTTTTATATTATGAGCTACAACTGCTCAAATCTTCACTTTAGGATGTTGGAAGTCTTGGATACTTTAGTAGTAGTTTAAACATTTGATCCCTCAGTCAGCACATATACAGCATATGCATATTCATTTCACCGTACTGCACGCCCATACCATTCAACAATATATTAAAGATGTAATCTCTTAGATGGTCTTGGCTGGACCTTTGGTCAGTTGTCATTCATCCCTGTCGACACTTTGTGTTACATGGCTTGCCAAGTTAATTGGAGTCAGGCGAGGTTCAAAAGGTTGCTAAAAAACACTATAGCAGCTGACATCCGCTGCCCTCAGTGGATCGTGTTTCTCAGCCCTTTCAGGGAAGGACACATAAAATTCTCTTCCATCACACACGGAAAATGTCAACTTCGGTTTCAGCCTTAAAATGCTCCGAGATCCAGTTGCAAACCTCAAACTTATTACTGTACTGTAAGCAGAGCGCTCCAGTTTTCCTGGTGTAGATTAGAGTTTTCCGGAAACACTGTTGTCAAACTCTTCACGACTTTTCTGTTTTTGAATGTATCGCCATGCTTTCTGAGAATGAAACATTCCGGCGTTTAGAGGCTTTTCACTAAACTAGACCACAGGCCAAACTGGCTGCGTTTGCTGTCTGAATCGCTTTGCTTTGATTCACCTCATTCAGAGCATCCACTCAGAGTGCATTGAATGGCCTGAAGTATTGATTGAATTAGACAAAGAACCCTCATGAGGAGAAGAAAGACTGAATGCAATCATATTCCCATTAGTGCCAGGCTGGGGGAGAGAAGCACGTGCTGGCCTTTTCTTCTAGCCTTCCTTATTCACTGTTAATTACTGTTCATTTCACACATTCCGTTCTTTCACTCTCCCCACTTTCCTGCGCTACCATTTTCAGCCTCTGCACATCAGGTTGGTTTTCTCGCAACTCCCTTGAATTAAACACTGAATAAGGTATCAGTCAATGGTCAGCAGATTACTAGGCTTTTTGAACCCCCCACTTTAATTTTGAGGGGAAGTCAGAAATTAAATTCATACGGTTGAGATTAATTTGACGCCTGCCGTGCACATAAATCAAACATTGCAGAGTGTTTTCCCGGAGCTATTGTAGACGACCACGGTGAGAAATGCATTGTGGTCCATGAGTGCTTATGTAAGGACAGAGAGAATTGTGTCCTTTATTCTGCCAATGGCACCTAAAGCTTTTGTCTCCGAGCAATTGTCTGGCTGTGTTTTCATCACTGTCACATACGCTGTAGATTTCACTTCAGCTTCTGTCTTCACATTTGCGACGCATATTCCAAATGTTACTGCAGAACTCTTCGGCTTCTCGGCGTAACCTTGATGGAATGCTAATGTGCTTGAGGTTTATTCAGCTGAGAGGGTTGAGGTGGAAAGCAGTCTGAATGGGGAGAATACAAAAAGCTAGGTGGAAAAATGGAAGCCTGATTTTTAAAGCGTTTAGGAGCAAATTGTTGACACAGTCCAGAAATGTGAAACTTTCATGGTGCAACAGTTCCTGTTACTACAGGCATTAGTTAAAGGGGAACTCCATTTTCACATCAAAGTCTGTTTACAGGTCTTGGGGAGTACTACTGCGTATATGGAAAAAAGTATAAATTCTTTTAGTGGCTCCAGCTGCGGGAAATCGGATATATTTGGAATGAAAAAAATCTGGGGGTGTGGAGTTAGAACGAAGTGAGCTTACCAGCCCTCTGTAGCCCGCTCGGCTTCACTCATCGTATACACTGTACCAAGCAGAGACAGGGCAGTCACAGAACAGAACTAGTTAGAGTTCAAGGTTTTACACACAATCTTTACCAGTAGTGTTACTGGTTACTAAAGAGTCATAAATTACAACATTTTTACTTTTGGGGTAAATTTCTTTTGAAAGCCGCTAAAATTGAACGATTTGCAGTCTTGGCTGCATGCCTGGAGTGTTAACTTTCAACCAACTGCAGGTTTATTTGCCGTAGGCCTGTTCTGCAGAACTTTAAATTCACCGGCAAACCAACATTGCCTTCCCTAGAGAGAATTTTCTTTTTAAATATCCTTGAACTACCGGACGCTTGGCATTGCAGGTGCAAGGGCAGCTACTGGATATATGGCAGGGCAGTTGTTTGAAGATGAAATTCTTCTTCATCAGTCATTTATCCAATCATGAGTAGGAAGGGTCCACATAGGATCATAGGGAGAGAAAGCTTGTGTTTTCTAATGTTTCTGTCTAGAATGTGTATAAGGTCTTTCGACACCAGGGGCATATACAAGTGTTTTTTGTTTATGCAGGGGAAAGTCTAAAGCTCTGGACTGGGAATTCACACATCCCTCGACTTTTGACTCTTACTAAAAACCGCACCACCACGTTGAACCAAGAGACTGGACAGACCAACAGACAAAATTGCTGGAACAAGCAGCGGTTGGCCCGAGGAGCAGCTACCACGGAGGCTGAAACAACAATCTGACGATGGGTGGACGAAGGACCGGGGTAGATATACTGCAGCAGATGATCTGATGGGAGGCAGGTGTGTTGGTTGAGCCAGTGATTGGAGGATGATCATCAGGTGAGTGGGTGCAGAGAGCCAGTGGAGGAAGAGGGGAGGAGCAGCCATGCCCACGGAGACACACGCGCGCACACACACACACAAGCTGGTGCATCTATACTTGTGAGGACTTTCATTGACACAATGCAATCACAACTAAGTGTCTAGCCCCAACCCTAACCCTAACCCTGACCCTAAAACCATGTCTTAACCCTCAAACAGCCCCTTGAAGGTGTCTTGAAAAGTGAGGACCGGTCAAAATGTCCTCACTTTCCAAAAATGTCCTCATTCCCAAGGTCTAAAACGCAAATTGGTCCTCATAAAGATGGCTGTACAAGTGCATACACACACACACACACACACACACACACACACACACACACACACACACACACAGAGACAGACAGGGGAGAGGCAGGAGACACAGGGCAGGGGAATAATGACTGGAAATACTAGGGAATACAGATCAACTGTCACAACAGTAACACCACCCATACATCCCATGTCACAGTTTAAAAGAATGAGGAGGTTAAAAAGACCTATGACAGTCTTGCCAGGCTGATTTTTTTTAGTTCCCACTCAATACGAAGCATAAATTTGAGCTTTTTCTTTCTTCACAGAGCATAGCTAAGTGACTCATGAAGTGCAATACTCTTACATGCCACATCTAGCCTTCTTCCAAAGCTTTAGCGATCAAGGATACACAAGCAGCACACACCATAAATGACTGTGATGCCTGATGTTAATGTCATGTTTAGGGACTAAAAAATCATCTTCCTGAAAGTTTGTAAACACCTGTCTCCTGATGGACCGTTCGGTTGTTGTTATGGAAATTTAGCAAGCCCCCACTGGCATCTATAACCCCTCCACAGGAACTTAAAGAAGCTAACCACCTTCAAAATAGATCCAGTGTGTCTGTTGTTTTTTTCTTCCTAGGTTTTCATTATCATCGCCACGAGGCTTTCCATCTTGGGAATGAAACATCTGCTGTTTGGGCTTTTTGTTCAACTGACAATTATCCACGCAAAGATGTTGTGTACAAACATTTTTCATACTAATCCTTTCCCCCATCATCGCACATTTATCATTCCTAGGAGTATATTGGTGCAATATTTCAGTGTGATGCCAAAAATATCAGCAGTATAATACATGCGTGAGTCCGATTGTTTTATTTTGCTTTTAAGTGAACTATTTGGCACTCTTCCACAACTGAAACTGCGCCGATGTTTCGTGTGACATTGTTTAATGGTAAACATCACTATGATTTGCAGCAGACTTTAATGACTGAGAGCTCCATAACAGTAAATCAAGACTGGCATAAGCAAAGAAGGACAGATCTGCGATTACATCATTAGTTTGTGTGACTCAAGGAATGAGAACCACCCCCCCACCCCCCCCCCCCCCCCCCCACCCACCCCCAACAACAAACTCCCATCCCCCCCCCACCTCCTACTAACCACTTGAAAAAGAGAAAA
>CM022482.1:21941762-21956658 GCA_011952105.1 Coreoperca whiteheadi | reverse complement strand
CAAACTAGTGGGATACAAGAAAAGGGGAAAAAAAAAAAAAGGACAGACCCCGGTTTACCCCTTTTTTTTTTGGGC
Organism: Coreoperca whiteheadi; assembly: GCA_011952105.1. NCBI lineage: Eukaryota > Metazoa > Chordata > Actinopteri > Centrarchiformes > Sinipercidae > Coreoperca > Coreoperca whiteheadi. Next base: position 21,956,583 of record CM022482.1, on the reverse strand, counting down.
CCAAAAAAAAGAAACCCCCCCCCCCCCCCCCCCCCACACACACACACACTAATCTGCAATGTGTCCCATTTTCATTTCATTGTGTGCAAGCAGATGCCACTAGTGTTTTCAGTTGCAAAACAGAATCAGTTTCCAAGTATTTTAATGCAGCTGCGTATTTGTGAAGATTAGCCATTTGGATGATGAGCAAGTTACTTCCAAAATGTAATACATTATAGATTACTTTTTACTGTCATTTGCGAGTAATTAGTTACTGTCTCTGAATTGTAATGCTTACTCTTGAGTTACTTTCACCAAAACAACCACGGATATATGACTTGGCATTCTAAAATACGAAAGTTCATTGCAGCTCATTATACATCCACTGGAGGGCAATATGACCAACTGAAAATAAGGGGAGTATGTCCATCTCGCAAATGTAGAATCAGTCTCTGCAGTCATCATCTCAACCATCGAATTCCAGCAACAGGGAATAAGGTTACTCTTTCACGCACAGATTCTTTTCCTCTGGTGCCGAAATGTTTTGCGGTGTTGGTGAATTCTTAAAAACAAAACAAAAGCACCACTTAATCTTTGGTTAGAATATGTTGCAACACGCAACTACATGTAAATACTGTAATTGCATTACTCCCAACACTGGTGTCCAAACTACATACATATCACACAGAAAGAGTACAACCAACCTATTCCACTTGATATTCTACTCGTTGGAAAGGAAGAAGAAAACTGTTGCTTGAACCATTGATAGGAAGAGAATTACTTTTCTTTTGTCAATTCATCAGTACTTTGATGAACACAGCTTAGGCCCAACACAGCAGGGTAGAACCGGGCAGATGCTCTTTGAAGAGGTTTTTACTTGCATTAAAAGTGAGCTTGCATCACTGTCTTGCCTACAGCAGGGCTGGTTAGTAACAGAAAACCTGGGCTAGCATATTCCAGGGTATTCCATGAGGGAAAGTACTCTGATGACTAAAGGGTTACTCTTTTGGAATACTTAGAAGTAAAAGTGAGAAACTCACAAGCCCATTTAAATGTGTGTCAGGTGGTTGTTTAACACAGAACATTTGTGTTACTTCCAATTTTCACACAAATCTCTTGAATTACCTAAGAAATATTGAGGGAACAGTTTACAGTAAGGAATGTGGACCCAAATACAGACACGCACAGACAATAGGGAGGTCAATAGACTTTTTCAAGGCAGACATTTTAAGAAGGTGAAGCACAGGTGTAACTACTAACACTAACGGTGGCTCCTTTCCATTTAGGTGACCAAGTTCAAGGGCCCTGACATTGTGTGCGTTTGGTACACTTCGGTGCAACGGAATCATTGGTAATGTTATTAGTCCCACCTGTGCTTAAACTGCTGCAACAAGTTAAAATGTGTGCTGTGAAAGAGAGATTATAGGGAGACCAATATGAGGCGATGTTTGTGTGTGACAAACTGTATGACACGCAAAACAAATGGAAAATGTTCAATATCAGTGCTGCCAGATTTAACGGTTTCCAGCCCACTTAGGCTACTTGTTATGGGATTGGGTGGATAAAAAGGGTTTTGAGGGGCTTGTGGTCATTTGGGCTACTTTGTGTCCCATTTGGGCAGTTTCCGCCGATGAAAAGTTAGGCGATATTCCAATGTATCAGTCATTTCTCTCCTCCAATTAGTGAGAGATTGACAGGACACCGATCTCAACACACAGTGTCTGATGGGGTGAAACTTTGTGTCCTTTTCAAACTGTTATTTGGTCAGATAAAAGCCTTAAAATGTAGTTGTCTACACACACACACATACCAAAAAAAACCCCATCCCGACAGCTGAAATAAAATATTGGACACTTTAATGATGATTGAGTGGGTTTGAGGTTCTGATTGGGCAACTTGGTGTCAGTCAAATCTGGCAACCCTGTCAAATATCCCAAGATGAGAAAACCTGTTTGGCGTTGAATAGAAAATGCATCACATTGTTACCCTTATAATTTCTCAGAGGAAAAAAAAGTGCCCCAGAAATTTTATTTCTGGGAGCCGAGTTGAACTCGATTGAAATAAAAGAACTGATTCAGCTGAGCATGATAGCATCTTAAAACTCTTTTTTTTATTTCCCTACATAAATTATGCTCATTCAACTTAGTTTCACTACATATTTTTTCCCTGGTCACCCAAGCCTCCCACGCTAGAGAACCGCTGCTGTAATGTGACTTGTGTGATAAGTGGAGCTCTTAGAACATGTTGCCAATTGATGGTTTGGGACACACACAGGTCATTTCTTACTACCTGCGAGAGCTAACTTTGTGGCGTCCGCTGTAGCGTTGCTACTGCTACTAGCTGCCATTTCTCACTGGAATTCCATTGTCATGTTAGCTAGCGAGGGTCAACAAATGTCTATCGACGTGCGGTAAGTTGCGTAAATACGAGGGTGAGTGCCAAATGTACCTGTAAAAAAGGGACTTTACTGGTCTTCAGCAAGTTGCTTAATTTCTAAATGCTGAAAATATTTGTATAAGCTATCATACCATTGTGCCAACATGTTTTCTACCCCTCCTGCTGTGTGTGCCTCCTCAATTGTTTGTAAATGGGAAACCTGTCTACAGGGACAAAAGGGACTCTGCAGGGCAGGTCACAGTGACAGTATTGGGCAACACTTAAAATATAAAAAATATTAATTCCGGCCAAGGAGTCAAAAGTGTATTAAATTAAGGTGCAATCTGAATTAACTGATATTAGTAAGGGAGAGTGGGGGCGACATCTGAGAGAGCACTTGAACCAACAATTATTTAAGCATTGGCCTTGTGACAATGACGCTTCCATAGTCCACCTGCACAAGTATTTTCACTTATTTTTCCCGATTAGACCCTGATCCTCTCAGGACTGTGTGGGTGTGTACAGATTGAGTTTGACTGACACCTCCATTACTTCCCTATCAGTTTTTGTTAGGGCTGGGACACATTACACCTTTTAAATATTCTCATGAGTACATGGAGTTTGGTGACATCACGAAATTCCCTGCATACTGTAACTTCACCCAGCCCCCACCTGAGCAGAGGTCTAATGATCGATGATGATTTGATGGGATTTATTGTTTTACTCCAAGTCTACATTGAATTCTTGACTTTTATGATGCAGTTTACTATGACAGATCATTGTAAATCTTACAGACCTAAAACCACCATTGGAGACATTACTGTCTTCACCTTGTTTTAAAGATGCCTCCGGTAAAAAGTGGCTCAGCTCACCGCACTCTCCCCTACACCCTCCCCTCAGACAAAATGTCAGATCTGAGAGCTCTATCAAACCCTGATGGACCTTATAATATTATTTCTCGCAAGGTAAAAGCTTATAATGCATCCTCATATTCGCTGAGGTCAGTTTAACACAATAGAGTTTTTCATTTGCAACCCTCTCGGTTTGGTCTCAGTAATAGCATCTGAAACTGCACAGGATGGAGCCATATTGAAATGTTCTTAATGCACAAGCATTGACTTTGGGTCCCTCTCTTCATTTCAAATGCTGTCTAATGTTATTAAAGGCTTTCCACAGATGTTCTCCATTTTAATAGACAGGCCACCCAAAGTCACTGGGATTACTTTGGAATTCTTTGTACTGTTATCGACTTTGCAAGCATGATAACATTATGATATTATATGATGTTAACAAAGTATTTTCTTCTTTCTTTTTTTTTTCTTTAAATGCATTGGTCTTAGATCTCCAGATCTGCTCATCAACAAACACATTTATATTCTTTAAAAACTAAAACTTACCTTTCACAAAGTTGATTCTTTTAGAGTTAAGAAGCCTAGAGACACACTGAAGAGACAGTCAAAAAGCTGAATGCAAATTACAGGCAACAGTATTATATTATGTGATAATTCCCACTATTAAATGTTACCAGGCATTAAGCATATGTGCTTTCGGTACAAGGACACATTAAAATGTCCAAATAAAAGTAATATTTATCAGAATCAATGTGACCAAATGGATACTGTAATTCCGATCGGAGCTAAATTTGTGATGCGATGCTCCCAACACATTTTTGTTTTCACACTGTTATTTTCTATAATCTGCCCCAGGTATGAGCCTGTGACAGTGATGGCTGACAGTGATGGATTGACATGGACAGATTAAACACTGGCTGTCAGACCGTCTCTTTCCTCTGCAGACTAGCATCTATCCAGCGTTCTGACTTTCTGCCTCTGTCGATTCCACAGGTTTGAAAGAATCAAACCTCTAATTGGCTTCAGTTAGTGCGGGGACATGTTCAGACTGTGTTTGATCATTAGAGGGCAGACACAGCTCTGACACACAGAGACTTACGGTGTAGTAAAATTATCTGGATGGGGTTCAGAAAGGGGTCATTCTCAGTCATTGGCTAACAGCTGCGACGGATCTGTTCAAAGAGACACATGCACTCAGTTTACCTCTAAAAACTTTCCATGTGCAGAACTATTACAAGTATGTTCTAGTAGAATAAAATGTAGAATGGTGTAGTGTGTGGTGGTCTACAGAAAGGAAGGTATTAGAAATTAATCCAAGGCCATTTTAAAAGAACTTTTAAAATAATCAAATTTTTTGAGACTTAACCCGCCCCCCCCCTAAAAAAAAAGCCCCCCTTCTTGCTGCTTTATTACAAATGAGAAGAGAGAAAAAAATGTTTCAAAATGGCCAGATTCTTCACCACATCCATGTGATCCACATAATAACAGTAGTCCCAATAACAACATTTCACAGTCATTTCCTGGAAGGAATGCGTTAACCTCATGTTATTTGGTCCTTTCAACCATCCCATTTTAAGTCCTATCATTGTAAATAAGCAGATTTCTGAAATGAATGAAATGTGATATGATTCAGAACCAAGGTCAATTAACAGTTTAAATGAACAGTTTCTCTCTCTATGGTGGCCTATGAGTTTTATGAATATTCTTTAGCTTGAGGCCATTTCCACTCAACCTAAAAAAAAAAAATACTGAAAATGTCGCAGTGAAGTATAACATGCCAGCCTGCTAGACAGCCAAATCACAATCTCCCACAGAGCAAATAATAATGCATAGCTTTAGGGCAGATGGGAGCAAAATTCTTTAGATAATCTGAGATGCCAGCCAAGCAGCAAAACAATATGGCTGGACACTCAGCTAAGCACCAAAATGACAGTGAGCTTTGCAAACAGCCAAACAGTATTACTGTATATATACACGCAAGTGGCTTCTAGACAGCTTAAAGAATGCTAAGAAATCAGCACTGTCAGCCAGGAGGCAAAGCTGCTGTACAAGTGGCAGTCAGAGAAGTAGCTGTTGGACCCTTTAGGCAGCAAAGTGGCTTGACGTGTCATTTTGCTGCCCAGTGCACCGCCCCAGCATGCTTTGCAGCCTGGAAATGTCCTGACCATTATCTGGTCTTCTTTAAGCTGTGCAGATGCTGTCTGCTGTCTCACAGGTCTCTGTATGACTGCAAGACTGACTTTCAGGCATACAGGGTTCCTAGGAATTTTAATGGTAGTATGATTTGGGCGCTGACTTATTATTTTACTGTGTATATACACTGTATCTCACATATGCTTATTCATACAGGTACTTTAATTAGAGTGATTTTATAAACACAAAAGTGTGTTCAGGTGAAAATGGGCATGTCCCACGTTGACTTTAGTATTTAAGACTTTAGTGAGACCTTTGGTGTGGGTAAGGGTTTATCAAAACATTGTTCAAATTTGAATCTAATTGATGTGCCACCAGGTCACTGCAAACTCTCTTTAAATTGATGGATTTAACAGTACATTTGCTGACACCACTAAATAGTAAAACAACTTTTCTTTTGCTTGTTGTTCCCATTCTTACAGAGGGACAATGTTGCACAGGGAAAACGAAGACCAGGACCACCCCTGTATTATTAAAATGCTTTGTAATATATTGAGCATTGGTAGGTAATTCTAGAAAAACACCCAAATATGTCTCGGATACATTTAATTCTTCTTGTTCTGAAAGATGCGGGCAGATAACATGAGCATATTTGAATTGGTGTGTGGCAAAACATTAAGCTGGGATATCGGCCTTGCATTGTAGATCCACACAAATGTATTCACAAGCTCATTAATAATAGTTATCTACAGCTTTGGGCATGCATTTGCAATATCTAAGTAAATGATTTAGCAAACAACAGCAAAGTGAAAAACCTGTAACCATGTACTCCATCAGATGATTAAATAATAAATCCTGTATGATGCATTATCTAGTGTCCTTTATGTTGTAATGTTAGTCCAGCAGGGGGACCAGGAAAACAGGAGTAGGACCCAAAATACAGACACCGGAGGTGGAGGAGTGCAGTTCTGCAATTTAATGAACGTATAACATTTACATTTAGTCATTTAGCAGACGCTTTTATCCAAAGCGACTTACATTTGAGGAAGACAATGGAAGCAATATAACACAAGGTAACAAAAAGCATAAGTGCATCAAAAACGAGTCTGGTTAAAGCCCAGCACAGTATACAAAGCTAACGATAGGAAGGGTTTCTTTTTTTATTTTTTTTATAGCAGAGGTAGAAAGGAAGAAGAGTTAGTGATTGTCAGTCAGGTGTTGACGGAAGAGATGCGTTTTCAAGTGCTTTTTAAAGGTGGCTACAGAATCTGCTGATCTTGTAGAGGCCGGCAAATCACTCCACCAATGTGGAACGGATCCAGAGAAGGTGCGCGAGAGTGATTTTATTCCTTTTTGGCATGGTACCACCAGGCGTCGTTCTTTTGCAGAGCGCAGGGACCTGGCAGGAGCGTAGGTCTGTATGAGCAAGCAAAGATATGATGGTGCAGAACCAGTGGTGGTCTTGTAAGCCAATAGCATCCCTTTGTACTTGATGCGGGCGACAACAGGGAGCCAGTGTAACCTAATGAAGAGAGGGGTTACGTGCGCTCTCTTCGGCTCATTGAAGACCATTCTTGCCGCCGCGTTCTGGATCATCTGCAGAGGTTTGGTTGTGCAAGCAGGGAGACCAGCCATCAGTGCATTGCAATAGTCCAGTTTGGACAAGACCAGAGCTTGGACTAGAACTTGTGTAGACTGCTCCGATAGGAAAGGTCTGATTTTCCTGATGTTGTAGAGGATGAATCTGCAGGACCTGGTGGTGCTGGCGACATGGCTTTTGAAGTTTAGTTGATCATCAATTACCACCCCCAAGTTTCTGACCGTGCTGGATGGAGTAACGGTCGTTGAGCCAAGTTGAATGGAGAGGTCGTGGCGAATCTTTGGGTTGGCCGGTATCACAAGCAGTTCCGTTTTGTCCAGGTTCAGCTGCAGGTGATGATCCTTTGTCCAAAGCGCAATGTCACTCAGGCATCCCGAGATGCGAGCAGAAACAGTTGAATCATCAGGTTGAAACGACAAGTGGAGCTGCGTGTCATCAGCATAGCAGTGATAGGAGAACCCATGCTTCTGAATGACCGAGCCTAGGGATGTCATGTAGATGGAGAAGAGTAGGGGACCAAGTACCGAGCCCTGCGGCACCCCTGTATTGAGATGTTGGGACTCCGAGACCTCGTCTCTCCAGGATACTCTGAATGACCGACCCGATAGGTACGATTTGAACCATCGCAACGCGATTCCAGACACACCCATAGCACTGAGAGTGGACAGGAGGACGTGGTGATTAACTGTGTCAAAGGCCGCAGACAGGTCCAGTAAGATAAGAATGGATGACTTGGATGTCGCCTTTGCCAATCTCAGGGCTTCGACAACTGAGAGCAGCGCGGTCTCCGTGGAATGGCCGCTCTTGAAACCAGACTGGTTGCGGTCCAGGAGATTGTTCTCTGTGAGAAAGGAGGAGAGCTGGTTAAAAACAGCTCGTTCCAGAGCTTTGGCAATGAACGGAAGGAGGGAAACCGGTATAAAGGCTGGTGTGGATTGTCAGGCAGGCAGAGAGCAAAGCAGGGAAGGCACTCCAAAGCACAGGCAATAAGTCTGTAAAGGGCAGGCAGAAAACCCCAAGTCCAAAGAAACAAACTGCAAGTCCAATGTCAAAACGCGGTCCAAATGAGTCACAGGGAAACGAAGACCGGGACGCTTGACATGGAGACAACGACGATCTGACGAAGAGGCAAAGGGATGCACACAGACTTAATACAGTCAGGTGAGGGGAGACAACGAGACACAGGTGACACTAATCAGGGCGGGGCAAACAATCCTAACTGGCAGGGAAAGCAAACAAAGAAAGGAAGTAAAACTACAAGACACATGAGGGAAGGAGAGGATTTGCAAAATAAAACAGGAAATCCTATACAAAAACACTCGAACCGTGACACTTTAATTGAGCATCAGGGCACTTTTGTCCGTCCCAGGATTATTCTTTAAACTGTTTTGAGCCTGCTTTTCTGTCCCGTCATCCCACCACTGTATTGACACTGAGCATTTTAGCCACACAGTGTTGGATGCAGGAATTTTCACGGCGCCCTCCCAGCATCGGATAAATGCACCTCAGATCCTCAGATGGGGCCAAACCTTAATTGGTCACATGCATGACCGGAGAGAAAACACCATGACATTAACATGTTAACATGTGTTTTTCTTTTACTTTGGTCCAATAACACATATGACTTTGATTTGTTAACTGATTTTAACTGACTTTTTTGTGGCTACTTGGGGGCAGCAGTAACAAGCTGTTAACACAACATTGACATACACTTTGTATAATCACCTTTTAAATTGATAAGGCGACTCTTTTGGTCTCTGTTCAGGCCTCTGCCATCTCCGGATTTAAATATCTGGCTCTTGAGCTGCTTAATGCTCTATTTTGTTAACCAGCTAGTCCCTAACTGCCTGCTGTTTGCTGTTGAGCAGGTAGCGTACAGTGGGTTGTGAGAGCTTTTTCACAGGGGCTTGCACTTTGAGGGCGTGGAGAGTGAACCAAGACAGTTAGGTTGTGTGCGGGACAGCAAAACAATAAACCGACATTCGCCATAAAGCTTCGTAAAGGCAAGGGGAGCTGCAGATTCAGGTGATAATTCTCTGTCAGATCACCACTACGAGTGACCCCTTTCACATTGAAATTTGTTACATTGTTTTTACAAAAATATGGATTATAGCCATTTTAAAGAATCATGCAATTATTGGATTTAAAGAACTGCCACATCTCAGTAAATGGAATGACAGTATCCTTCCTCCTTCAGTATTAATTCCACAACTTTCCAAACAAGGGCTGCAGTTGTTGGCTTATTTGTTTGTTGAGCCTTTTGTCAGTGTGGGTGTTGGATGGTGACCACACATGGCCGGTTGACCCATGTTTTTAAAAAGAAAAACAGATTCTGGATGTTCCTCTTTTTCTGAATGTTGATTGACTGAAAAAGTTTCAGTAACGATTCGAGAGTTCACCATTTTCATATTCTGCTTTGCATTTCTACAAGTTGCTATAAAGCAGGGCGGCACCTTTGCAGCATGTTTAAAATGCTATATGAATGGGGTTTTTTTTGTCAACCGTACCGACCATAATGAATTAGCTCCCATATGGTTCTAACATGTTTTACGTGGGTATAGCATATGTCTTAGGCCATTTTCAAATTGCACTGCATTCTGCATAAGAATCACTTGCAAATAATTGTCTGCATGTTACATGCATAATATGCAGCCTAGGGGAAAGTAATGTTATGTGTGGACCTTGAGTCAACACCAACATAGACAATCACATGATTCACATCATGACATTCAAATCTTCCTAACTCTCTGCCATTGCTCGTATTAGTTAAATAAAGGACTACATATTCATTATGTCTGACAAGCAGCAATGATTATCAGGGAACGTGTGAATGTGCTGCTTTCTTATTTTACCTTTACATAACAGTAAAATAAAATATTATTGTTTAGAGCCTTATTATGAAGAGTCAGGAGATCACAAACGGCACTAAAGCAAATCTGAGTGAAATATACTTTTTCTCCACAGAGAGCATATACTGTAGATGGCACACTTGTGGTTTTATTAGTCCATGCTGAAAGCTCAGAGAGACATTACTGTTCTGTATATGCATGGGATAGATCTCAGCATGCGTGTTTCTGCATACAGAATTAGCTGGAGGAGTTTCAACTCCCACTTCCAGTGGCTTTTTGCCTCACAATTTTCATCACTGTCTCGTGGAAAAACCTCAACTTTTCGCGAGCTAAGAAAAACAGCCTCGTTTTCAGCTTTATTTAATATGAAGGGAACTTTCTCAACTTATAAAGGTGCCATTCATGCTTCAGTTCATCTGAAAAACTCAAAATCACCAGATCTGGAGATACGTGGTTTTCACTGGACAGCGGCTGCATCGAGGATCGTCATGCTATTTCATGTTCAAGCTTCTTTCTTACAGTCTATTTAAGCCATGTATTAACATTTACAGTTGACCCCCTCTCCATAAGAAACATGAAAGAAGATGGCTGCAAAATAAAGGCCCCTTAAATCACTTTAGGGGTTAAAAAAAAACCACATGCAAACATACCGTACCTGTACTGTACCTACATTCATACCTGTATACAGAACATTTTTTGCTGGACTGCTTACATACTATTCTACAAGATACATAACCATTTTCCTACTCACAATAGCGGAGATGATGTGCACTCTCATTACAGTACATCACCTTTTCCAGACTTTGCTTTTTTTAATTTTTAATTTTTTAAATTCCATTCGAGTGTAACCGCAGCACACATAGACATGGCTGATTGGTGAAATTACCAGATAACCTGTATATTTTAGATTCCGAGTGCCGCACTAATATGACAGTAGGAATACTGATTAGCTCGATTCTGGGATGTAAGCTTGACATTGATGTAATGCTAATGCAGTGCCACTCTCCTGACTGCGTCCACACACACTGAGCACCTTCTAGCAATAGCCTTGAATTTTCATACGATCCACCGATAATGGAAACTCATTTTATGCAGAGGAAGTGGTGCAGGACACCAAGCATAATTATGTCAACGTAAATAATAAGCGTATACCTATTCCTCTTTGTCTCTTACCTTTGTCTCTTCTAACTCATCCACGTAAACCCGCAGCGGTATCCCTGAAACCCATTACACATTGTTTTACAAAGAACAATATAGGACCTTTGTACACAGAACACAACATAATGCATTAAGAATCCAGCTCAGAAATATAAAATATAAATCATAAGCATGTGTGTTTAATTTTTAAAGTGCAAAGACAAGATTTAACCTGCCCTAACTGTGGTTGGTGGTGGTGGTTTGATATCGGAGAGACAAACAATTGTAATCAGTGTGACAGAAGCCTCACTGGGGTAACCAGAGTGAGCGTCACTGTGATTTCTATTTTAAAAATCAATTTATTTTGCACACATGAGGCTTCAGTTAAACAAACCCAGCATTTTAGTGGAAGTGACAGCCTGCTGTTTGGGACATGCTGTGTCTTATATGTCCCGATGGAAGGCAGTGTGTGTGTGTGTGTGTGTGCTGGTGTGTGTTTGGCTGTATATTTTGTGTGAGTGAGCCTGTGCCTGCTCAACAACAAAGGATGCCAGTCCATGAAAATAACGTGCACTTTGAATTTACACTTTTTTATTTGATGCAATTAATTTTAATCCACGTATGGATTTGAATAGCAAGGATTTTCACAAATGCCATAATTAAATATCATTATAATTGAATATCATCTTGCCTAATATATACAATACTGCAGGTATTTAGTGTTTGAGTTCACTGAAGATCTACCAGGGGGACATAATTCTGCTTTAGATGTTGAAAAACTCAAGTAATCATTTTAGGAAAATATGCATATGCCCCTTGTACCTTAAATAAAGGCAGCAGCCTCATGAGAGAACATACTGTGAAAACAGTGGTTAGGAAAAATCTCTGATAAATAGCTTGATCTGTAAATAAATAGATATTTGAATAAATACAGCGTGTTAATTGGGGTTATCATGGGGGTGTTTTCTGCATTGTGCCAAAACAGCAAGTCGGTCTGATTTTAACTAACCTCTGAGATAAACCATCAAAGTTCTCTCCTCTGGCCATTCCCATCGCACTAATACGCTGAACGAAGCAGGAGATGTGAATGTCTTAATTATGGTGCATTCTGAGATAATAATAACGCTTGCATTTCGAATCGAGGGTCTAAGGGCAGAGGGCGTCGTATGTTGTACAGATTGTAAAACCCTTTGAGGCAAATTGTGATTTGTGATATTGGGCTATATCATTAAAATTGAATTGAATTGCATTAGCCTGCTTGAAGTGGATTACCCCCACCCCCCCCCCCCCCCCCCCCCCCCCACACACACACACACACACACACACCGCTGAACAGTTGAATGTTACAGCAAGGTGAAAACACGTTTGAGTAAACAGCTTAATTCCTGCTTTCGTAATAGATAACTCTGACAAGGTACTTTGATAACCGAAGGTTACCTTAACCAATTAGTAGCAAGGTCAAGCTCAACCTTCATCAGCACCAGCCCGGATTTTCTCCACAGATAACCATGATACATGGTCGGATTGTTTGCTGTTGGGGCCCTATTGACCGCCCCGCCTCCCTCCTCAACACAGATTTATTTAGGAATGTGTGCTACAGTATGTGAGCACAGTATATAAATTGTACTGCACTGATGTAGCATTACACTTCTATAACATTGTCAGACTGACGATGTACAGTTTACAGTATCAAAACCCGACGTCCACATCACCCACAATGCCACTCGACCGCCGACCATTTGGTTGGAGATTCTGGTGTGTTGGTGTGTTACGCTGGCACTGCTAGCCTCAAGCACAGATGAGGAGTGGGCTACAGAGGTCTGGTAAACTCACGTCGTTCTAACTCCACACCCCCAGGTTTTTTAGATTTTTAAACTTCAGACCTAACCAAGGCTCGAGAGATGTCACTTGAGCTGGGAAATAGTGCCAGGAAGGTTTTTCAGTACTGCTAATTAAACAGAAATGCTCTCCTTTAAACTAACTTTTTTATTATATTTGGAGAATATGTTTCAAGCCCACATTGACTCTTAATCCATCACTTTAGAGTCGATGTGGCTCTAAACGTTGTAGAGAGGCATCAGTGTATTTAAAATGAAACACCACACAATATACAGTATATACGCATGGCATCTATCAGTATCTACGGTGATGTTTTTTACTTATGGTAGAGGGTGTTGTGCATTCCACAGTTTACCTGTTTATTTATACATTCCTCCTTAATGTGGAGAGTCCTCCACAGCTGTGCGTGACTTGTGAAGGGTTAGTGAAGAGGGATCGGTTTGGAAAAGGGCTTTCGTCATCGTATGTCCCTCAGGATGAAGTCCTTTGCTTGATAAATGAACACAATTATGTACAGAAAGACTTATATTTAAATTGGAGTTGGGTATAATTTTAAGGTAGGGCAAGTAACCTTGAAAAACACCCCTCAGTTACTAGAGCAATATATCTAGAGTAATTATAGCTTTATCTTCATATTTGGCCGTGCTGTAGAGAGAGAAACTGCTGAAAGTAAGTCAGAGCCGGAGTTCTGCTGCCACCAGAACAGTGAGGAATAGACGGGTGGAAATGTGGCAGGCAGTCCAAAGGAGCCCAGCAAAAACTGATGCACATCCTCTGACTCACATTCGTTACTAGACCACAGAGCCTACCTCAACGTAATCTTACAATAACTGCATCATGGGAAAACAAAAAGACATTGAGGAGAATCTGGCTGGGACCTTTCGGATCCAGATGTGCTCCTCCGCCGGGCCCTGGCAGGATGCCTGGGAACCCTTATTCAGGTGGTGAGTAAAGAGTATTTTTGCATCCATCCTGCAGGTTGCTGAGTGGATCATTTTGTTCAAGTGATCTGAAATAGCTGCATGATTAACATAACAATTTGCATGCCTCATATTGCTGATTAAAAAGTGCAATAACATCTAACATACTGTACCTCTATCACACTTGAATCCGCAGTGTGAGCTAGTTTGGGTAGATTTTTGGTAGATTTTTCATCGAATGAAAAACACCACCACCACCCCAAAACATCTTTAAACTTAACTCAATTTCTACATGTGTAGATTACCTACTCATTATAAAATCTAATAATAATCATAATCATAATAATCATAATAGAGATGTTATAAATGAGAATAGAAAAGAGACAGGAAGTAGGAACAAGTGTACATTGTGGAGTGACATCTAACTAGCCATTTGCGGGATTCGACAAATCAGTGAATTCAACCAGCAATTAAAGGTGCGAGATGGTGAGCGGACATAATTAGTTTATTTTGTCAAGGGTAAGCACGTCATAACAAATGGTTAACAATTTTTTCTCACTAAGAACATATCCTAAAGCTTTCCACCGAATTCTCAGTTCAACATGAGAAAAGAGAAAAATATGTTTTGAAAATGCCCCAAGGGATTCTGGATCCCTGTCCAACATGTTTGTGTAGAGAAAGAGGTGAGGGTGCTTTCGTGTCCGGGCAAGAGTTGAGTTGTGTGATGACAAAAAAGTGAATTTGTTTTTTGGGACATTGTCATGCTGTTCAAAGGCAACTATTACAGCAGTGCTAAAAGGTAAAGGAGGTTTAACTGCTGCTCTCTTCTCATTAAATTGCTGCTTCATTAGATGTCTACGAAGCAAAGAAACACTGAATAATCCATCCATCCATCCATCCATCCATTTTCTACCGCTTATCCGGGGCCGGGTCGCGGGGGCAGCAGTCTGAGCAGAGACGCCCAGACTTCCCTCTCCCCAGACACTTCCTCGAGCTCTTCCGGGGGAATACCGAGGCGTTCCCAGGCCAGCCGAGAGACATAGTCCCACCAGCGTGTCCTAGGTCTTCCCCGGGGCCTCCTCCCGGTTGGACATGCCCAGAACACCTCCCCAAGGAGGCGTCCAGGAGGCATCCGGC
>CM022482.1:21918810-21941361 GCA_011952105.1 Coreoperca whiteheadi | reverse complement strand
CACCCTATCTCTAAGGGAGCGCCCAGCCGCCCTGCGGAGGAAACTCATTTGGGCCGCCTGTATCTGGGATCTTGTCCTTTCGGTCATGACCCAAAGCTCATGACCATAGGTGAGAGTAGGAACGTAGATCGAGTGATAGAGAGCTTCGCCTTGCATCTCAGCTCTTTCTTTACCACAACAGACTGATATATCGACCGCATCACTGCAGAGGATGCACCGATCCGCCTGTCGATCTCCCGCTCCGTCCTTCCCTCACTCGTGAAAAAGACACCAAGATACTTAAACTCCTCCACTTGAGCCAGGAGCTCTCCACCAACCCGAATACACTGAATAATTGTAACTATATTCATAAGAACATTAGAGTGGAAGCACCTAAGACTCCATCAATTATCTCCTGCTTTGTTTCCTTCTTTGTACTTCTATTACACACATAGAATCCTATTATTTGATATCCATATTCTTTGCTAATGACAGAAGACTTCATACGGCAGCAGTCCCCACTGAAACCTATTTCAACACAGTGGGGATGCCGCGACATTCTTTCAGATTAAAATGGAACGTTGTTTAGCCGGTGCAAAACAACCTGGAAACCCTCTGTTTCTCGTGGCAACCCACAGGCAACAAAAATATCAGGAGAGGGGCACCAACGGCGGAACGCCAGGCCATTTTGTTGTTCCGCTCCCCAGCTGTGACTGATCTGTTAATTCCAGGAGACCTTTCACTCTGCTGGCAATCAGGTCCCCTTGGTGGTCAGAGCTGGCCCTCCGTGGAGGAAGGCTCTGCGTGTGGCGTCAGATTGTTGTCGGCATCAATAGTCCAAAACAAAGCCCAACTATAACGCACGCATGACCTCTGAGGTCAGAGAGAGACACACGACGAAAAGCAAGACTCAGCCAGAGACCTGACTCGAGGTCAGGCCACTGTGGGGCTTTATTATTCTCTTTGAAGTTTTTCTACTACTCCCTGTCCACGAAAACAGCTTCATCTCAGGGTTGGTTTTTTTTTAACTTGATGGCATGTTTCTTGTTGGAGCTCAAAACAGTAAAAAGTATGGTTAGGAAACATTGAAAACACCGTCAACTTTGCTTTTGGTTTTGCTGCCACATTGGGCATCCTTGTGAGTGGACAGGTCTCAGGTGAGGACCATCTGAGCAAAAAAACTACTTCCACCGCAGCAAGCCATTTGAACTTTTTCTGTCTCAAAAATTAGCCATCAATGTCAGGTTATGACTCCTATTTCCATTAGATTGTACTGTATTCCAATGGGTGCAGGTGCTTCACCGTTTCCTTAAATATCTTCTTAAACCTAAAGTTCTGTTTGGTGTCCTAGTGACGTCCTCCTTAATATCTAATAAAACATACTTAACATTGTTTTATCACCCTGATACTTATTGACTTTTTCTAATTTTATAATAATTGCTTATAAACAGGATGACGTGTTTCAGAAGTCTGCTACAGTAAATGTCACATTACCTCTGTTTGAGTCCCAGAGACCCTATCTATAGTATAGTGTATAGTATAGTATATCCACATCTGTGATGGTGTTGATAGTACTTTTTATGCAGCACTGTCCCTACCAAATCCCAAATAAGTCTATCTGGATTCTTGGAGTTTTATAACTCATAGACAGAACACATAGAGGATTTTAGAGGCGGTTTGAAGCCTTTATGAATCGGAATGTACAGAGACGCGCAAAAAGGTGTTGGGGGAAAATTACAGAATGAAGTAACGTCACTATTTGGTGTAATAACAATGCTTTGTGGTCAGTTCTGTATTTTGTCACCTTCATTAAATGCGCAAGCCCAGTTTGTGGCAAAGAGTTAACACCTTCAATACATCCCTATATATTGGGTTTTAATACGGTTAGAAGCAAACGTATTCAAAGAAAAAATGGCTCATATATACGTCAGCAACAACAATGGAGCAAAGCCAATGCCAACCTCACATATGCCTTATTACCCCACTAGAACACTGCGCTCTCAGAATGCAGGGTTTCTTGTGGTTCCTAGAGTCTCCAAAAGTAGAACGGGAGCCAGAGCCTTTAGCTATCAAGCTCCTCTTCTGTGGAATCAGATCCCAGTTCGGGTTCGGGAGGCAGACACCATCTCCACATTTAAGAATAGGCTAAAGACTTTTCTCTTTGATAAAGCTTATAGTTAGGGCTGGCTCAGGAGAGTCCTGAACCATCCCTTAGTTATGCTGCTATAGGCTTAGACTGTCGGGGGACTTCCCATGATGCACCTCTCTCTCTTCACCTCTGTCCTCCTCTCCATCCGTATGCATTCTCATCCCATAAATGCATGTCACTAACTTGACTTCTTCCCTCTCCCGGAGTTTTGTGCTTTGTCGTCCGTCTCTTCTTTCCTACTGTCACTTTCAGCAGGTATTTCAGTGTCCGGAGATGTATCTGGATCGGTGACTATGGCGACCTGCTGGGGCAGTGTTGCTGTGTCTATGGTGCAGGGGACGAGTGGCTCGGGTCCTGCTCGTTGGGCTCCACCTGGAGCTGCTCGGTTGTCCGTCTGGACCCATCATCTTCCCTTATGTTTTTCCACCTCAACATTTCTAACATAATAATATATATATATATACAACAATTGTGCCATCATGGCTGTATATGTTATAGTTTTGATGCTATAAATCTATTCTGTACTTACGACATCTATTGCATGTCTGTCCGTCCTGGGAGAGGGAGCCCTCTTCTGTTGCTCTTCCTGAGGTTTCTATCATTTTTTCCCCTGTTAAAAGGGTTTTTTTGGGTAGTTTTTCCTTAATCGAATCTAAGGACAGAGGGTGTCGTATGATTGTGAAGCCCTTTGAGGCAAATGTGATTTGTGATACTGGGCTATATAAAAAAAAATTGAATTGAATTGAATTGAATTGAATATGGGTTAATTTAGTAAAAGGGAGGAAAACGTTATTATCATCAAGAAAATCACACTTTGTTGAGCTACATTCATTTGCATCACAGTCATGAAGTGCACGCCATTCAAAGAGTGTTTCCACAAGACTCAGCCTTTTTTCCCAACCTCCATCAGCTTAACAAGGAAGTCATTATTATTGATGGCTTGACAGACACTAAATATCAGCAAAAGGTAAACTGGCAGTTATCTGAAGTGCAGTATTTAGCACGCTGATATGTTCGCCAGACGAATGACAGCTAGAGGTTGCAGGGGAAGCAGAACAGGAAGCAGTGGACAGAGGAATGCAAAGTTTAAAAGTGACACACAGAAGGAAGGGGGCACTTACCTCTTAACTTAAAAACTACGTGGTCCGTAATTGAAAGGAAAGTGAGTGAGTCAATCCTCAATCCCAATATCTTCTGTCAAAAGCAGCAACACTATAAAGGGTTTCGCAGTTTACTCATGCTCACTTCTTCAGTGCCTTTATAATGAGGCTGTCCCCCCTCTAATACACATTGCAGCTGAGAAAATAAGCTCTTTTAATTATATACTGTAGCTCCTACCCTGACACAATTAAGGTGTGAATACAAGCGAGGCACCCACATGATTATGCCATCAGAGCAGTTATTTCCCTCTTCAAGATTGGAAAAAAGGATACTTTTATGAATCTTTTCATCCCTCCAATTTAATTTGTGTCACAGAGACCTTCCATCCTTCAATGACTGGAATTATTGAATATACAGTAGGCTTGGAACTGTCTCTTCTGTCTCACTGAGGGGGGTGGGGGGTGCATAAATATATGTATAGAAATATACCATGTTTTCTATTTTGTTTTCTCTCATCTGTAGGGGGCCACCTGAACCCAGCCCCTGACACCACACACTCTAATCCTTAGACAAGTCAAGGTTCTTGCTCCAGGGCACCTCAGTCATGGTAATGAGGGCGGGGCAAGTGCTGCTTTTTTACTTTCCCCGCCCAGATTTATTCTGCCCGTCCAGGGATTTGTCCGGCAGACCTCCCGGCCTTGTGGCTCGATTCTCTTACCTTTAGGCCACCACTGCCCCTGGTCTTCTACTGAATCTCTTACACAAGGGTTCAATTAACACACCCATAATACTCCACCTTCCATGGGTTTTTTTCCCCAAAGACCTTAGGAGATGTACTTATTGAGTGCTTAAAAAAGTAATTGTGGGAATACCTCTATTAAGTTCCCCTTAAAAAAGGTATAACCGCAATTATTATTTTTTTTATTTGGAGACCTTTGTTGCATCTCTCTCTCCCTCATTTTCTGTCATCGTTCTACTGGCACTATCTAATAAAGGCATAAAATGTCCCCAAAAATAAAAATGAAAACCCCCCCCATAAATGTCAACCTCATGGGGAACTAGAGAAAAAGTCAGAGGAATATTAAAGTCAGTAGGATACAGTGTCTGGAAGCCATGAATGTCTACAATTTTTTAAATTTAAAATTTCTCATGGATATCTGTTCATGTCGTGTCATGTGCGCTATGCAACCGTGTGTTTATTTGTATGAAAACCTATGTGTTACAACGTCTGTGCTATTCTTCTGCATGCTTGTACACAGTGATATCTTTCTATATGTTTGGACATCCCCGGCCCCGATTCAGCGCTGACTGCAGCTATGTAACCAAGCAGAAAGTCAACAAGAAACGGAAATGTCAAGTGCATTACTGTTTGCAGTAGCTGGGAACTTATTCCCTCAAACGTACAGTACATGTTTTCACCAATTAAAGCTAAAATTTGTATTCAGTGTGGCAACATTTAGAACACGTTGCCCTTTTAAATGACCTGCAATCCAGAAAAGGAAAACAGCTGAGCTGCAGTGTAAAGAGGATGGAATTCAAATAATCAGCTGAGATCCTACAGGCTTTCTTGTGCTGTTAATACTGTACAGCATAAGTACTGCAGCACATATGCAACAGTCATTTTGCATCAAGCCTCCATTGTCTGTTGTTAGGCAGCAGTCTAAATGTCATATGTTTAAGTAAAAAGGAATACAGCAGACCTAAACAGATACTTGAGGCCACAATGACGCATGTCCGCTGAATAGACTGCAGCATTGACTCAAATAAAAGTTTGTCTTCCAAGAGACGGATGATTGAAAAACATGGCTGATGCATGTCCATTAAAGACAAAGTGTAGCCTACTGTAGACATAGCAAGGCATAGGAGTTGCATGGCTCCACTGTTGGAGCCCCAAATTCTTAGTGCGCCTGTATTGTACTGTATGGAAATCTGGCAATCCAGTGATAGCTTGATAGCCAGTCACATCACATCAGCTCCTCTCATCCTCTTTAACCTTTTAAAAGCAGCAGACAGTGTAATGAGCAGGACAGTGTCACTATTCATTTGATCTGATTGTCTAAACTTGGAATCTGTGTGCAACAGCTTGTAAGTTTGCAGAAAAGGAAGGTCAATTAGTTCCCGCTGTATCCGAAAAGATTCAAATAATTAATGAAGGTAAAATTACGCGCTGTGCATCAATAACCTGGACGCTGCAGATGCAACGCACATAATCCTGCTGCTGATGGCTACTCATGTCTATCTCAAAAAGAATCAGCATTTTTTTTAAAGAGGTAAAGAGTATGCATCTCAGCCAACAAGGCATGAAAACAGTGTGCTAGGTTGTCTGAGCAGACAGAAACGCCAGTTAACATAATCTATTGTCAACACGTAGGGACCTTTTATTTGCAGGTATTGCAGCATTATGGTTTGCATTATGATACCACAACTCAAATGGTGCTCTACCACAAGACCAGAACAGTTATATGCTAGTCATGCCTAAATAATATATATAATACAGATCGACAGGTGGATCGGTGTATCCTCTGCAGTGATGCGGTCGATATATCGGTCTGTTGTGGTAAAGAAAGAGCTGAACTGCAAGGCGAAGCTCTCTATTTACCAGTCGATCTACGTTCCTACTCTCACCTATGGTCATGAGCTTTGGGTCATGACCGAAAGGACAAGATCCCGGATACAGGCGGCCGAAATGAGTTTCCTCCGCAGGGTGGCTGGGCGCTCCCTTAGAGACAGGGTGAGGAGCTCGGTCACTCGGGAGGAGCTCAGAGTAGAGCCGCTGCTCCTCCACATCGAGAGGAGTCAGCTGAGGTGGCTCGGGCATCTGTGCCGGATGCCTCCTGGACGCCTCCCTTGGGAGGAGGCCCCGGGGAAGACCTAGGACACGCTGGAGGGAGTGTGTCTCTCGGCTTGGCCCGGGAACACCTCGGTATTCCCCGGAAGTGCTGGAGGAAGTGTCTGGGGAGAGGGAAGTCTGGGCGTCTCTGCTTAGACTGCTGCCCCCGCGACTCGGCCCCGGATAAGCGTAAGAAGATGGATGGATGGATATAATAATACTTTTCTGCCAATATACACCTTTAGGTTTTCACACACTCACTTACTGGACAGCTTCTTTGCTCTTGTTCACTGACTGTTTATCTTTGAAACGGAACTTCCTCTGTGCTGGTATCAGCAATGCAATCTCACAAAAAAGCTGCAGTAGACATGGCCCACCTTTTCAGCTCCTTGCAGCTCCGTTACATCATCCAGGCCAGCAGTGCTGCCCCTGCTGGCCAGAGTTGCCAATAGCCGACGCTGCTGCGGTGGCACCCATATAGATCCTGACATGTCACAGCATGTGTTTTAATCTATTCTGTATCTACTGTGTGCGTATACTGTGAAGCTGGCTGTTCTCAAGTCCAGAGCTGTGATGCAACCATGCAAACTGAAGATAACACCCCATTTTCAGCTAAGCTGTCCTTGTTGTGCTTCCGCCATCCATTGATGTCAGAATAGATCAGTGGACAGTGGAAGTTCTATGATGATGATGAAACGTTGACATGATGGTCAGATTTCACATTTATTTCCCTTCAAGTGAAGTTTTTCGTTTGACACCTTGTCAACGTTTTCAGAACTAATCCACCATGAATATCACAACTTCTTAAAAGTGATTTATTAAACCTTTAATAATCATAATAATACTTAACAGGAATCAGAAGACAAATATATTTACAAACCTGCGCTTTGTGTGATTAAAGAGTTTAGAGAAATATCAGAAAGCTGTTTTTGATTTAAAGACTCTTGATTGTTCATGTAACAGCAGGACTGTTTTGTCTTTAAATGAAAAATAATTAAGGATCACATAAAATTAATGTAAACAAAAAGTTTTTATAGCTCATTCTCTGTCTGTCAATCAAGCAAACACATACCAAAACACAAGGCTCTTTATGCCAAATATCTCCCTAGTGAAACACATATCAAAATTCCCATCAAACACACATTAGTAAATAGTAAAACTGAATTGAATATTAAACTAAATATAATTCGCTACGCATTTAATTGTATTTCGTATTTCTAACAAAAGCCTTACACTGACTATGGATATGCACTTCATACAACCCCATTTCAAAGTACCTGAACTATCCCTTTAAAGGCCTGACCCATAGATGCCTGTCCCAAATATAGGCAGGGTGAGTTCAGTGATTGAATCAAATAAAAGCCTAGGCTATTAATTTAAATATTATGGCATGTATATACTGTATGTTTCAGGGCGCTAATTTCAGTTGCTTGCCAGCTATTTACCACCTAGATAGGTGCGCAACCTACCTAATTAGGTTGACAGATATTGAGGGACGTAACGCTAGCTAATGCAGTGTTAACTTTGTGAGGAATTGAGGGGACAGGGTATGTGGTGACAAATTGTTTTGTTTCTAAGTTACGTTTTTGCTTGGTCTTGGTCTCGGCCTCACCCTGCCTTGGTCTTGACTTGGTCTCAACCCCTCAAAGTCTTGGTCTTGTCTTGGTCTCGGTACGCTCTGGTCTTGGTCATGACTTGGCTGGTTTTGGCTACAACACTGGTAATGAGTAAAAGAGTAAAGAGTGAAAATAGAAACATTATCTTAAATCTTATTAAAGGTCTACTTAGCATATTTACTATGGCACTTCTATAAAGTTGGGGAACACGAGAGACAATACTGACAATCCTGACTTTTAGCCCCCAGAGTGAAGAAACCAAAACCACTGGATACTACATTTCCCATGATGCCACTCAATTCCACCCTCTCTGCTTCCTAGATGCCCAATTCTTTAAAACTCCACACCCGCAGCTTGTAATGCAAGCTTTCTGTTCAACACTTTTCATGTCTCAAGCCCAACCTGAGATAAATAAATAGGGTTATTTGTTCAAACTTTGGAAAGCTCGCTCTAGAGCCACAGAGGACATTATACAATTGTTTTCACAGGCTGAGTGGTATTCCTTGTGACCGAACGTTATGTGTAAAATCGGCAAAGTGCCCCTTTAAACATATTAAAATTTAAATGTCTTGATTTTGACATGGCTCTCATGCTTTCTGACCTATATTGCGTCTCTGTAACTTCCGAAATGCACTCATATTTTAATTAGGCCTACTACAGTAGGTAACTTGAATTAAAAAAATTAAAATGACACCACGCATTACAGTTTTTTTCCATTTATTCTCCCACAGAGCAAACACCTACTGGTTCTTTGAGCTGATCTGTGACCCCTTCTCGTGTGCAGTGGTGGGTGCGCTGCGTATGTACCAACTAATGATTGGATACCATTTAGAAGGAGAAGTGCAAGAGAAGCAGAAGGAGGAGGAGGAGGAAAGGTTCAAACTTTCCAATATCACAACCGAAGATGCATGAGCACTGCTGAATTTCTCGTTACAAGTGTGTCGCAGTAGATAACATTCCTGCCAAACAACTACATATTCTGGTTTTCACATATCACTTTTTAACTAACACCACCTTTTGGATAACATATGTTCCTGTCTATCATAAGATGTCATAATAGACAGGAACAGTTTCTCAGGAAAATATGGCACATGTTGTCTGAATTCATTTTCACTTACCTCCAGTAAGCTCTTTTATTCCTGTTTGAAGCACAAAACTCTTTCCTTCATCTGGAAAAAGAAAATATGTCAGCTCACAGAAAAAAGCTAAAAAAAACACAGCTTACATTGAAGGGGTATTTGAAAGGTGCCCTGTTTATTTCTGTCTAAGGTGGAAGAAATCTAAAAATCACCATCAAATCAATAAAATTGAACCCTTTTCTACTTTAATTTCTTACATTTATAAGAACTGTGTAGATTGACACCTCTGTATTGTTCCGGAGCTAGGGACACGTTTTCTCCTTACATTTTATGAATCAACAGGATTGTTAAAAATGCAACCAATTAAGGCATTGGAAAATCAGATATTTATGTCAGTTTATTTTTACGTGATTAACAAAATCTGGCAATATTCACATGTGCATTTCTTTCTACATTTGCATATAAGCACGTTTTAATTAATAGGCCTACTGCTGTGTAAAATCTACATACATTCACCACTAAAAAGGTATGATATATAGCAGAAAAATGCTTATACCCACTTATTGTAAGGTAGATACAGTATAATAATTTACTATAGGCTATACAACTATACAGATATTCATTAATATGTCATGAATGAAACTAAATATGTGCAACAAGTGCAGTGAACAAGCATAAAATCCACAATTCAGCCTTTTGAACTGTAAATATTTAATCTTGTTAAAAAGGAAGGTAACACTTTATTTGGATAGTCCAAGTTTTTATTTCAAACTTTTTCTCTTTGTCTGTAGATGTTTAACAGATTATCAATAGAGTACATGTGACCATTCATGAACATACCCTAACCAAGATGTTTTTTGTGCCTAAACCTAATCAAACCTAAAACCACAGTGGTGTAGTATCAGAAAATTGGCAACCTAAACCACATGTTTATTTGTGAAACAGTTAATGCTAAAGTTGGCTATTTTGCGATAGGTTATAATAGTATAACGTTGCTGACAGTGTTATGTTTGCTAAGTTAGCTGTTTGTTGAAAGAAAGAAAGACCTACGGGAGGGACCATCTTTCTGGTGATATGCTGTCCCCAATTTGTTTGTAGTATGAATTCGACAGGTGCCCAGTTCATACATATAGCTCCTTTAAAACCACATTGTGTTGAAAATAAGAACATTTCCGACTTTAGCGCCCCTTTGTGGCAGTATTAAAAAGGACACGCCACTAATTTTCAGTTTTATCATTTTTCTAATCACAGAAACATTTAAAACAATTTGCAAAATGTTATAATCACCACAATTCTACATAGTGGCCTTTAAACAAATTAATTTAAGATTCAAGCAGAAGCCTTCACTGCTCAAATTAATCCCTGCTCAGGCCATACAAAGGCATTAATCAAAAACTTCTATTTGGAACTTCAACAGCGCACATCTCTTCCAAACCTGTCTGGTTCTCTGGATTCCCGGCATGCTCCGGCTGCAAAGGTTGCATTCCTTCCTGCAACCACGCACTTGCTGGCTACCTATGGGTGCGAATTTAAGATTTGGTCAGCTGGCTCCTTGCTCAGGATGATGTCATCATAACAGATGGTTTAAAATTAATAACATCAAATGGTCAGCACCTATTTCTCTGTGTTTAGTCATTTGTATCATATGGATGACTGTATCACCATTCCAAGCGCTTACTGTCAGATAACAATACCAATGGTAAGGTTGGTATATTTTTAAGTGAAAAACTAAATATAATGTTACAATACAATTGGTTTTGTTGGTCAGCCAAAGCTTGCCTTAGAGATTCACTGGCATGCAAATAGTGACATTTCCTACACTACAAATGCCCTCCAAACTGTTAATATGCCCCTTTTGGTTTATAGTGCCTCAGGTGGTTATCACTATTAGAAATCCGATCTTGGTTTGAAAGGGCACTAAGGGCAATAAAGGTCAGGGGTATTTGCTCAAAATAACAGTCCCACTACTATTACACAACAAAGCACATACAACATACACACATATGCACATCAGAAGTTTGTTACACTAAACCAATGTCTTCCACAGGCATCCATCAATGCTCAGTTACCATTCTCGGAGAAGCAAATGCATATTCTGCATCAAAATATCAGTAATGACATTTTTGGAGTCTGGAAAAGAATATCAATTCATCAGAACTTATAAAGGCTTGAACTTCAGATGTGTCTGTTTGACATTTGGAGTCCCTCTTTGACGTAACCTTTGCAGCAGTTCACCAACACATCTAGTGTCAATCTGACCATTTGCCTCTGAAATGATATTTTACCTTTCGGTTGGCTTGCAGACAGTTGCAGAGCAAGCAGCGTGATTTTGCTTTTATCGATGTCACAATAGAACAAAAGCGAGGCTCAACCATCTTTTCAGTGAAGAAGTTCCGTTACAAATAAGACAAGGTCTGTTGATTTGAAGAAGCCTAACCAGAGAGTAAATCTGAGTTGGCTGTTTATTTCCTATGTATTGGAGTCAGTGGTTTATGGATGTTAGGGCAGAAACACATGGCAGCAAGTACAATAAGAACCCTCTCCTTGGCTGACTTATTTATTTGTTGTCTACCAACTTGTTACAACATACTGTATACAGGGCACCGCATTAAAAATAAAAACATGCACATACATGGGTAGCAGTTTTTCATTTAAGATTTAACATAGTAAATGATAGTATATGCAATATTTGGCCAAACCTTTATGTCACGTCATTCCAGTGCAGCCAAAGCAATATGCAAGCTGGAGCTGCAGCTCCACTGTGTGGCGAAGTAATGAACCTTTAGACCACTGGGAAGTATTGTCAGGACGTCATACATGAAAACCTCTGGTAGAAGGGTTGAAGTACCATAAAATACACAATTTACTGCGCATCAGTGAACTGTTCAATAAAACTAAACAGATTTTTAGACATGGGTTTTCCCAGTGAGTTGACCCAGTTCTACCATAAAGTTGAATTTGTGTTCGAGCACTGAGGGTGTTATGCACACACCTTCAAATAAATTGTTATCCAAGCAAACATCTGTTATTCACAGATTATTCCAGAAACTGACTGCACAGGTGGACACAACTCAATATAGCCCAATGAAAATATGAAGCACATTGTCTTCAAATCCTCATTTTATATGACTTTGAGTTCCCCGATGCACTACCCCCTCCACTGTTTCACAATGCAACAGGGCTATCATTTTGCACAGTGTGTGACAGAAGGCTACAACAAGGTCCTGTAATTGAATACTACAACACTAAACACACTGAATGCACCAGGAAGCTGTGTGTTGAATGTACTGTAGGTGACTACCCTGATTAGCACGTACTGTGTGGTTTCCTCCTGTCTCTGTGTCTCACTCAGATCATTCGGAAGAGTTAAATTAATAATATTTTTTTTTTGGTTGGTTGTCCTTGATTACCACGACAAATGTCCAATATTCTAATACCGACTGGATCTGTCTGTCTTTACTGTTGTGAAAGGTATCCTGTGGAGTTTTTGACCACTTATGGAGCAATGTTTTTACGTTTGTTTTTGTGTTCTCGACACACATGCGTGCACTCGCACATGACGCGATACACATTCCTGCAATGGTCATTTGTGCCAAGAAACACAGCACTGCACCAGCAAAAGCAGGGAAGAAGGCTGGCTTCAAACTCTCAAGAAAAATGGGCTTTGCAAGTGTTTTATGAGGAAGAAAATGCTTTCAACCTCAAGGATGCGATTTGGTGAGTGGCACTGAATGTTAAAAGAGACTTTCACTCCACAGGGCACCTTTAAATTTGCTCACAAATTACATGTTCGTCTCCAAAAGAAATCTCAATACTGGTGATAAATGCAAACAATGAAAACAGGATTTACAAACGGGCACGACAACTTGCACGTAATTTATGATGCGCTTTCCATTCCACAAACAATTTCAACACATTTTAACAAATGCAAAAGAATAAACACAACCAAACATGAATAAATGTCAGTATTCTACATACAGTATATATGATTTGATACTGTATATATAAGTTCATTAAAAAACAGGAAGTGCTTCAAAAGCGAATGTTATTAACATAATGAAGTTGGAGATGTATGTGTGTGACATTTATTCAGATTGGTTTGTATTTGCAATATTGTTCTACATATGTTCAAATTGGTTAGTATTTGTTTGTGGAACGGGAAAGGAATTTGTGACCACCATAGATTACTCAGAAATCCTACACATTTATAAATCTTGTTTTTTTATTTCTGGATCATGAAACATGCATTTGTCTCTCCATAGATATCCCCTGTTACAAAGGTGCACCAGTGCCAGCACACAAGCACAACCACCTTTTGTCAACATCAGCTGCTCACTCTTTGCTTTCCTAAACGCTTGACACAGGTTGTCACATCTGCAAAGCACTGCTGCACATTGCCACTGGTTTACATACGTCTGAATCTGTACATTTCTCAGATGATTAACAATTACAACATAAAATACAAAACACACCATTGTGCTATTCCTGTATATTCTATGGTACCTTAGTTGCCTTTATCTGATAACGTGCTCGATATGCTTGAGAATGGCTTTGCTTCATGGTCTATGTATACTCCACCCACGCACGCATGCCTGGGATTCAAAATTGCAGTTATGTATTGTGACGAACGTCATCTTCATTAGGTTGCAGAAAGATCAAGACACAATGATAAACTGATAAGTACGCCTTAAGATGACAACATAGAGGGGCCACGCCTGAGACAGCTATGTCTGACTGAAGATAGTCAGACAGTTCAGCTCGCTTCCTTGCACTAGTAAATGTAGCTAATGAAATGCAGTTGAGCTCGAAGCTTCATTCTGTAAATTGGAAACAGCAGTTTGAAAACATGAAGCTTTCAAACGCATCTTATACAGAGTTGCGCATGGAGGTGGTTTAGATGTTATGTTATTATGAATAGTGATATGTTTCATGCAGTGTTATAATAGTAACAGCTAAGGTTTTTCCATGACTGCGCCCGAGCATGTTTTTGAAAGTGTGGTAAACAAGTACGGTAAACCTTATGTTGAGACTTTATTTGTAAACACAAAATAAAAATGAAATACAGTATTTTGTTGAAATTCTGTTGCGATCATGTTCAGTACACGTAAGCTGTGAATTAATAAATGAGCAGGGTAACAGTAACCACTATCTCAGCTTTTTTCTTGATATGCCCAGCTCATTCAGGAGCATAACAAAGAAAGCAGGTCCACACAGTAACCACTCAAGTAAACGAATAATTTACTAAAAGATAACTTAACATAAGCAACCTAGGAGGTGTAAAGTCTGTGAGCAGTAGTGAGTGGGGGTGCTAACCCAGCCTAAACTAAACACGTTCAAACCCAAAACAAAACCAAAACGGGTGCCTGAAAGGTACCAGCCTTTCAGGCAGGAGAGAGGGCGGTGGTTTGGAATCCCCCAGTTTATAAAGGCTCCAAACAGGTGCCACCAATCCCTCAATGAGGTGGGAGGGACCAAACAATCAGGGACGATCTGGATAACAGAGGGAAGAAGAGACAGGCCAACACATACTCTAAGGCCTATGGCCGTCACACTATGGCAATGATTTTGGGGGTAAAATATTCAGCCTAAAAGGACATAGAATAATCACAGCATTACAACTTCTGCATCTGTCATGCAGTTCTTTCTCAACTTCACTGCTTCTTTAGTTACTGCTCTCTGCCTTTGTAGGATAGCTGCGTTGAGGTATGATGAAAGGAACAATTCTCACTCTAAACGTTAAAAGCACAGGATATTAAGATGCCTGCATGTGAACATTAATAAAGCTGTCCACATCCATACCTATAATTTCTCTTTGCGTGACAAATCCCAGAATATTACTGTTCCAAGACTGCTCCCCAATCACTGTACGAGACATTCACATCTTAGTTTCGTAGATGAATATAATAGGCATCTGAGTACATGATCAGCAATCCATTGCAAGAAACATACAATATATTATACATTAGTTTGAGCTGATAAACAAGACAGTATGTGCTTATTTCTATACAGAATGTAAAGTGGTTCAATATAGTGCATTAAATATTGGAACTATTTGACATTGGTTGCAGGACACCGCATAAATCAACACAAATGGAGAGAGAGAAAGTTGTAGCGTTTGTATTGTTTTCACTTATTTGTATTTTTTAATGCAAGTGTACCATTTTTATTATTATCTTATCTTACTTATGTTTTAATAGCACATTTCTTCTGTTTATGTACATGTTTTATGGAAATAACTGTCACTGACAAATATCTGTATAATTTCGCATCATCATTACCAGGTATTTCATAAATTTACTTTCCATCTCTCAGCACTGAACACGGCTTGTTCGACAGGTTCAACAGTGGTGATAAGGCAAAATGTTTCACTTTGAGGATCAGCAAGACCTTCATGAAGTTCCTTGATGAGTACCGAGAATTAGAGAAAGGCATTGAGGGACAGAGGGTGAGAGCGAAATAACCGGAAATGGAAGAAGGTGTAAAGAGAACGAAGTGAATGACCATTATCTGTTGTGGCGTGTACCGAAATGTCACATTACATTACATTTTTCTATACAAAGCTCACAGTTCAATGCAGTTCATCATAGCTTTGAATCAACATGTTTGAACTCTGGAAGTTTGCCCTCAGGGATTTCCGCCTGATAAGCCTTCCTGCCAGAAAGCCCCGTAGGCAAACTTCTCCCACGTGCACAGTACAGTGTTGTGGTTATTGAGTAGATGACGTTCAGTTTTTGTCACCAGATCTGGTTGTTTTTTAGTGTAAAGCACTGATAGTGTTCATGCCATTTATCCAGCAATACATCTGTTCATAGCCCTGGCCGTCTATTCCTGGGAGCCTTCAGTTCATTCTGGTCTGGAGTATGATGTAACTCTGGAGTTTCAGGCTCTGTGTTACAAAGCTGCAACTGTAAGAAGAGCTCTCACTCTGCCTGTGTTGTGGAAACCGAGAAAGACTCCATCGAGTCGGTTGTCTTGTACGGGGTTGGATTTACATTTTCACTGTATGCAATTTTTGTACTGCCACTGATTGTATGATAAACTGTCGGCAACATTGAGGTTTGCTGTGTTGTGTGCTTCTTGCTTGCTGTGTTTTGTGTATGCTGGTAGTTGAAGGGGTTGGTGGTTGTGCCAGCTCCTTGGTAGGGTTTTGCTGGCTGTAAACTATAAATTGTATTTTGTCAGACTGAGACTCAGAATGGAGCACCAGTGACCGCTAACAACATCTTGCTGGGACGTGCCTTTAAATGGGCCAAACATATTACATTTATGAAGTTCAATGTTACAAATTCAGTAATATTCATGAGGCTAAGTGTAAAACTGTTGATGTTTGGGCCAAACCTAAATTAGGAACACATTGTCTTTTGCACAAAACTGGATTGTGTCCGCTATCATCTCCATTGAAAGTGCATTAGGAAAGAACCTTTTTATATACAGGAGGAATGATTACAGCAAGAAAAACCTGTTTCACTGTTCTTACAGGCACCTTCTCTTACTGTTGCTTTAAGTCAGATTTGAAGAACTGTGAACCTATCCTGTAGCTAAATGTCTATGATAGATACTGTATGTGTGCATTCAGGTAAACTACC
Organism: Coreoperca whiteheadi; assembly: GCA_011952105.1. Lineage (NCBI taxonomy): Eukaryota > Metazoa > Chordata > Actinopteri > Centrarchiformes > Sinipercidae > Coreoperca > Coreoperca whiteheadi. The sequence goes on along the minus strand of CM022482.1, from coordinate 21,925,021 downwards.
ATTAGCTACAGATGCAGCCTGGTTCAATGGTCTCCCTGAGGAGAACATACTGTTTGTTATGTGATTTAGGGGATATTGAAGCTAACTTCATGTTTTATTGCTCATTATATGATTATTTTAGTAAAATGTCCTTAATTTCCAATTACTTCTTCTGGTTGGATGGTCATAAAAACCTTGAGTTGTATTAAGGGAACCTTTTTTTGTGGCAGAATTTATTTATAGAGCTTTATTTTTTCTTTACAATGTTTTTTTTTTTATAAGAAGTTACGTTGCCTGAATGTTTCACCATTGCAAAGGTATCTTTGTTGTCTCATAAGTCCATGGGCTAGGCACTTGCATGTGCATGACGCAATCAATAAAATGTCGTACTGCAAACATACGTATAAAGTCTGTGTACTCAGGGTCCTCCCATGTTTATCCAACGCAGGCTGTTTGAATTGGTGCGACTGTTTTTAAAATGTCTGCTGTGCCAATGTGAATAGATGAAGCTTAACACTTTCAGAGGAGGTCCCAACTTAGCTCTGTGGTATGAAGCCAGGTGTGCATGCAACAACTATTTACACCTGTTATATTTGAGTATCAGCAATGACTTACAGGGGTTTTTGAAATAGTAGATTGGATCAACCTAAATCATGCAATGGCAGGTCATATACCTGCCATATCTACTATCTAATCTGCTGCTTGATTATTACCTGGTCTGTCCTAACAGCTGTCAAACTACATTCCTTTCAAAAACCCCTGTCTAGGTTGCAGAGTCAGGTAACTAATGCTGCCTTCCTGGAATAAGTAGATTACATTCCGGTAAAATACACATGGAACTATGTGATGAAAAGCACCATCGTAAACACTGAACAGTCCTTTCTAAAACGAAATTTGGATTGATCTGTTTTAGGATGAGGTGTTATTATGTTTTATCACAGCTGACTTCAGTCATTGTGTTTTTTTATTTTATCACTGTGCAAATAAAGATCAAATTAAATTTAAACCTTGTAAATGAAAAATTAAAATAAATCTGCACTGAGCCACAAGTGAAGCTAAATCTTAATGAAATATTTATCTAGGCCTAGTCAAATATTTATTTTAGATTTAGATTATTTTGATTTCTTACTGTATCACTCTTACAGGGTTACACCGCTGTGATTTCCTTTTCATTTTTACTATTAATGCCAAGATGAGATCCGAAGATGGAGTCTATTTTTTCTCGTGCATGGTTAGACCTCCACAGATTTTTGAAAACTAAATGGCCGACTACTGTTTTCACAAATCCGTTTGAAGTCAAATACACATGCCGCTACATTCACATGTTGTCCACCAATTTGTGTTTTGTGATTACACACCGACACAATCATCATATTTGTATCAAAGAATTTCCACTCAACCTCAAAGTAATGTGATGATCTCATCATGCATCTCCAGAGAGACATTTTTCCCTCTTCTTAAAAACCAATCACCTTTTTGTGGATACATCAATGATGTCCTTCAGGTTTGTGTTCATCATACAGCTCCTGGACTGTTTCCAGCTCTCCATATTAACATTTTGACCCCTTTTCATATTAATGAAATATTATATTTTGCCTATGATCCCAAGATTAATTGAAATACATAAGAGAGAGGTATAATTGACTTCCATAAAATGGATGGCATTCTTCTAGTTTTGCTTCTTCGTAACCAGAAGTTCACAAGTATGTTTGGAGAAACTGCTACTGGCCGTTAACATTATTAGTAAAGGCAATGGTGTGCCAGTTCCAGGGAGGCCATTGTTAATGTAATTAGTTACACCTGTTCTTTTCCTGCTGTGACAAAACCAAATGTCTCCACAATTGATGCAGTTGAACCTGCATCAATTATAGTAACATCTACCCTGTTGGTTTTGATGGATGAAGGTGACACTGTTGCAGTACACAGATAATATTTTTCGATAAGATAAGAATAATAAGATTTTTTTTCTCTCTCTTTGTGCAACATCTTGTACTTGTCTTGTTTTCAGTGGTATGTCAGTTTTTACATTGTTTTTGCAGTAAAAGAAAGAAAATTAAATGTTTGAATATTTTGTGATTCTCAAGATTTATCTGATAATAGGTTAACTACAAGAAACTGAAGGCTCTCATACCTTGTGAATACCAATACGCATTGTCTCACTGGATTGATGATTTGTAGTGGGATTAATGTCTCAGTGAAGAACATGTGTGAGGTATTTGTAGAAACAACCTCCGGATTTTAAAGGATTTAGTTGTTTAATTTTGTAACACCACCATAAAAACAATTCAGCGTATTAGAAAACACTTTAAGAAAGCTCAAGAAACATATAAACTTAAAAATTCATTTTCATAAGCTATGTGTATAATAGACACTGATACAAACAAATGTAATTTGATTCCAAACAGCAATGTGGCTATCATACCATAGAGGAAATATCACAGCCCCTGCTCACCAGAAAAATGGCCGTATTGGTCGTCTGCGCCTGCAGCTTATTACGACCCATATTTACGTTTACTGTTAGCTGGCGAGCTCTAGAGGCCACAGTTATTACGAAGGGAGCAGTATAAAGAGCAAGAAAGATGGGGATGGATGGCTGGGTCAAACAAACACAGGACTTTCACCCAAGAGACCACTGGGTTTGTGTCCCAAAAGTTAACTTTGACATATTGCTGTTTTAAGTTAGGCTACAGGCCAAAACTTTTCTGAAAGCTAACCAATATTTTTTTGTTACCTAAAAACCAAACCATGACTGTTTCACCACGTTAACCACGTGTTTAACATACTTAAATGTGCAGTATGTAACTTCTACAGCTAAGGGTCTATCACATCAAAACAATAACAAAAGACGTAGTTTGACATCATGAAGTAGCGTGGGATCATGGGCGTCGTTGTCTTCACCACCTTTACCGTCATTGTATTTAGCATCTCCCGGTTAGGATTCTTTCAGTGTTCATTGGTCAGGAGTTTTTTACTGGGAGCCAAATTATCCTCAGAGTTCTCCTCCTCTCCAAAACAAATAGACCTAGTGATTAAAAGCGGTATAAAAATCAAATAAAAGCACTTTCACGGTAAAAATCTGTGTTTTTCCGAAGCTGTTTGGCGGACAAATGATGTCGCAGAGGGGCTGCAAGCCATAAACTTGGCTAAGCTTGTTTCTCAGATATCTGATGACTGAACTCCTTAATCTGGTTAAAATATATAGTTAAAAACCACCAAAATGTTCTATAGTAAAAATGTGTCTTAAAACTGGATGAGGGTTCAATTTATGACAACCACAATGCATACAGAAAAGGGGATTTACATTTACATTTAGTCATTTAGCAGATGCTCTGATCCAAAACAACTTACATATGAGGAAGACAATGGAAGCAATTATAACACAAGGTAACAAAATGCATAAATGCACCAGAAACTAGTCTGTTAAAGCCCAGCACAGTATACAAAGCTAAGGATAAGAAGTTTTTTTTTTTTTTAATGAAAAGAGATAGAAAGGAAGAAGAAGTTAGTGATTGTCAAGTGTTGACGGAAGAGATGCGTTTTTAAGTGCTTTTTAAAGGTGGCTACAGAATCTGCTGATCTTGTAGGAGCAGGCAGATCATTCTACCAATGTGGAACGGATCCAGAGAAGAGTGATTTTTTTCCGTTTTAGCATGGTACCGCCAGATGTTGTTCGTTTGTAGAGCGCAGGGATCTGGCAGGAACATAGGTCTGTATTAGCGACCAAAGATATGATGGTGCAGAACCAGTTATGGTCTTGTAGGCCAGGAGCATCGCTTTGAACTTGATGCGGGCGAAAAACAGGGAGCCAGTGTAAATGAAGAGAGGAGTTACGTGCACTCTTTTCGGTTCATTGAAGACCACTCTTGCCGCTGCGTTCTGGATCATCTGCAGAGGTTTGGTTGTGCAAGCATTGCTATAGTCCAGTTGGGACAAGACGAGAGCCTGGACCAGGACTTGTGTAAACTGCTCAGATAGGAAAGGTCTGATTTTGTAGAGGATGAATTTACAGGCCCGGGTGGTGATGGCTTTTGAAGTTTAGCTGATAATCAGTTACCACCCCCAGATTTCTGGCTGTGCTGGACGGTGTAACGGTCGATGAGCCTAGTTGAATGGAGAGGTCGTGGTGAATCTTTGGGTTGCGAGCAGAGACAGTTGAATTGTTGAAATGACAAGTGGCGCTGCGTGTCATCCGCATAGCAGTGGAAATTTATGCTTCTGAATGACCGAGCAGAGCGATGTCATTGTCGGGTCTGCCTAAACAGATTCTCCCAACCGGTTCTTTATCCGTCAAGACCAGTCAATAAGCACACAGACACAGTGAGTCTGCTTTTTTCTTGCGCAAGGGAAGTGCACCCGGAGTGTGTGTAGCTGGTGCTATCCACACTCTGTTCGAGTTGACTTCTGGGGTGCACCAACAGTCATGTAGATGGAGAAGAGTAGCGGTCCAAGCACCGAGCCCTGCGGAACCCCTGTATTGAGATGTTGGGACTCAGAGACCTCGTCTCTCCAGGATACACTGACTCTACCCGAGAGGAACGATTTGAACCATTGCAACACGATTTCAGACACACCCGTAGCACTGAGAGAGGACAGGAGTAATATGACGTATTGACAGGCGACTAAATGAAATGCACCCTTACCTTAATTAGAATTATGGATTTCTGTAGGTTTGAAGATCATTGGAATAATGTATTTGGGATAATGTAAATACAAAACTCAACAAAATATACAACGTAGGTCTAGTCGTTTTTAGACATTTAAATGCGGAAAAGTTACATAATTATACGTTTAATGTCCGGTTCATCTGTCGCTGGTACTTTTCAACATTTAAATATTGTTTGTCGAGTCGTTTTGTGACTCATTGGCAATCGACCTATTCGTCATTTAGGTACAACTAATGTAACTTTTTACGCCCAGCATCCTTCTTAGAATAACATTGAATTAAGGAAGTCAATTCAAGGAAGTGTTTGGTTAAACTCGTCAAAGAGGTTTTTATAATAAGATGTGTTAGTAAGGAAATGTCAGCATGTTTTTCTTTCTTTTTTGTCCTAAGTAAAGCTGCGTATTGACTCCATGACATCAGACTCAGGCTGGATGCCTGTGCTGTGTTTTTTTTTTTTAAACCAGAGAGAAACAATGCACGAATTTGATGATTTTTACTTCAGATCCTTTGAGGGCAACTTTAAAAAGCACTTGAAAACGCATCTCTTCCGTCAACACCTAACTGACAATCATTAACTTCTTCTTCCTTTCTACCTCTGCTCAAAAAAAATAAAAAATAAAAAACACCTTCCTATCCTTAGCTTTGTATACTGTGCTAGGCTGTAATCAGACCTGTTTTTTGATGCACTTATGCTTGTGATGTTATATCGCTTCCATTGTCTTCCACAATGTGTAACTAGTAACAGATATGTGTCATATCACAGAATTTTAATAACCTACTGTGTGATCACTACAGAGTAGAAACAGTGAGAGAAATTCAGAAAGAAATGATTCCAACAATACTATTGTTTTCTTGTGTTTGTGGCCCAATGCTGTTGTTCAGCTGGGTTCAGCTTAGATGTGATGAATCTAAGCTGTGAATGGTCCTGGCATTATATTTTTAGGTTTATGGAAATCTACTTTTGGGAATGTATGGAGATTTGATGGACATTTTAGTGATAGGCATAGCTTTTATTGTATAATGGTGACACATTGTACGTACTCTTTTCTATTATTATTTTCATATAGCATTTTGGTTTGATTTTACTGAATATTTTATTGTCAATTTTATAGTTACGATTCTTCACCTGCAGTGCTTACTTATGTTTCTTTATATTCCTATTATGTTCATTGTTTAGCACCAAAAACACCCCTGCAAATTCCTCATATGTGTAAACCTCCTTTTGCAATAAAGCTGTTTCTGATTCAGTTATGGTGACAAAAGGATGAGGTGAAACTGTATATGCTAATTTATTTGTATTTTATGCTAATTACAAATCCTGCATTCTTTACTTTACTTTAAGCTCCATTCATCCATTCTTGGCCACAAGTGTCATGCTGTTGGGTTTGTGTCCTATGAGTTTCTGGTTTATTTTGAATAGGTCCGTTCCTATCAGGGTTTTGGGTTCAGCTCCTGTCAGTTTTGTTTCCCTTCCTTGATTTCCTGATTGTTTTCACCTGTGTCATTTAGTTCAACCGTGTCTCATTGGCTCCCCTTCCAGAATGTGTTTAGTTGTGTGTTTCCCTGCTT
>CM022482.1:21902949-21916014 GCA_011952105.1 Coreoperca whiteheadi | reverse complement strand
CTTGTTCCCGTTGGGGGTCGCGGGTGACTGGAGCCTATCCCAGTAACTTTGGGCCTCAGGCGGGGTACACCCTGGACAGTGGCCAACTCGTTGCAGGGCTGACACATAGACAGACAACCATTCACGCGCACATTCATTCACTAGGGGCAATTTTGGACACATCAATTAACCTAAACATGCATGTCTTTGGACGGTGGGTGGAAGCCGGAGAACTCAGAGAGAACCCACGGTAACACAGGGAGGACATGCAGACTCCCACAAGAATAAGACTAAATTAAAAATAGGTGACAAAATTAACACTAGACCACACACAAACTGTGGCATGGCCTCATAAAAAAAAAAGATTTATTGTCCTGACAGCTTCATTTAAAAAAGCCTACATATTTGGCAGATCTAAAGCATACATGTATATGTTTTTTGTGTTAGTCCATTCGTTGTTTTGTTTTTTTTTACTTTAACAGCTCAGGGATGTTAAAGAAGCAACCTGTTTGTACACTTTCTGAAGATTTTTTGCACTGTCAGTTCTGTTTTTAAATAAAGGGTTTTTATCCGATCAATCGAAAAAATAATCGACAGATGAATCGATTATTAAAATAATCGTTAGTTGCAGCCCTAATAAAAACTAAATTACAGAAACCTTGCTTGGCTTGCCTTTCTTACAGCATACAAGTAACATTCCACAAAATATAAATAAGAGCATTGCACACAGAAAAATAAATAACTATACACAAACAAGTGAGTGCAATATGCAAAATGTAGCAAACGTTCTACAGCCTTACTCGCCTTGCATTTCTTGCAGCAAAGTCATCTATGATATCATCATAAGACAGCTGTTGTGAGACCACATCATTTATGCTAATGACTGAAAGTCCACTGAGACGTTCTTGAGCCATTGTAGATCTGAGGTAGTTTTTAGTCAGTTTGAGCTTAGAGAAGTATTTCCGCAGCAGCGACTGTAACAGGAAGAGTGGCAGAAATTCTCAGAGCGACCCACATATTGGGGTAAATTTCCATCAGCTTCTTCTTGTACAGGCAAGTCAGGAGCTCAATGTTTGTCATGTTTTTTGATGGCAGATGTGGAAAGTTCTGCATTTCCAATTCAAGTTCCCTCCCATCAATATCTGGCTGTCCTTCATGGCTTAAAGCTGTGCTCAGGGTTTGACAGTGCTCTAACAACTCTTCTTTGGACATGTTGGGAAAGTTGAGGAGCACTCCAAATTTGTCTTTAACTTCCCCCAGGGTCTGCAATCTCTGTTCAAGTGAAAGAGGGCTGTATCCACAACTAAATTAAAAAAATGTTGTTACCATTTTTTGAAGTGCATCACCATTAGGCTCATCTGGAGCCTCATAACAATTTTCTACTAAACTGTAGCACATTTTTCATGTTATAACCATTAACAATAAATACAGAGACGTGAGAAACGTAAATCATTATTTAAATTTATTTTTACATAAATGTAGCTTTCTTTAATAAACCCATATACGATGTATATAAATAAACATTGCTAATATAGCCAGTTCAAATGAAAATACTGCACAAGTTCGACTAACTAGCCTATGACATAAGCTATTTCAAACTAATGACGTTACTAGCATTATATGCAACATAGATAAACTGATCATACAGCCTAGCGCCCCCAGCATTTGCCTATTCCGCCTATGCCACAGTCCGGCCCTGCTCTCTCCCTTTATTTGGTGCTGGGCAAGTAGCATACAGCGGTTTTATCAGACTTTTTTGCTGTAAATATATGTCAACAGGGGGTTGATGAGCGCAGCCAAAACTCAACTATACTGTATTGTATGTGCAGACTGGAAAACCCAAACAATAAGCTAAAAAAAAAAGCTCTGCCGAGCTGCTGTGACATTACAGATATTCCAATTTTATTACATTTAAAGTTTTTAAATCTTAATTTACTTAAAGCGAGACTGTGTAACTTTTACTGAACAGCGGGCAATGGCCACAAGCGGGATTATTATGGAATAGTGAGACACTGAATTTTCCTTCATTTAAAAGATTTTCTTGAGTCAGTTTCAAAGATGTCATAGGTGAACTGAATGAGCTAAAACAGTAGCACAAGTGGAGAAGAGTTATAAAATCAGGGGACTGACTGTAATGTCAGTTACAAAACAATAGCTATCTATGTTTGCTAACATTAGCTAACATTATCCATCAGCTGCTGATCATACCAGACCAAATAAAACTGTGTTACCCCTGAGTGTAATGAATTGAGGTACATTCTATTGCTTCTCAAATCAACTTTTCATTCGGGAGAAGAATATCGTGTTATGTCCTCTTCCAAAAGTCAAATAGTCTCAAATTCAATATATTCAATTCATTAAATATTACTTAATTAAATCTGTTGTTATAGAATTAATTTTAAAGCTGCATTAAATTTTATTTGACTAATGGGCAGAAACCCCCCCAAAATAAACCAACAGCAAGTTCACATGGCTAGTATGTTTGTAAAAATGCCCCACTTAAATATCCAGTAGAAATAGAGCAAACTGGGCACGCTCTGGCTGCTTCACATTTATTCGCACTAGAAGTTCGATATTCCTCGCCATTCAAGCCCTCTGTGGATGTGCAAACTGCTGTGGAAAATATCTGGTTGTCAATTAAAGAGTCGTGGAATCAAGAGCAACTTTAGAAAACTAGGAAAACTGACAAATTATGGAATAACCGAGAAACTGCACCGCTCACGACTCAACAAACACGCAAAACAGAGAGGAAGTGCCTTCAAAAAGTTACTTCTTTACTGAATATTTCAGTTTTATTTAGACAACTGATAAACTCCACGGCATTCAAACTCTAAAACAATGAACCTAAAAAAAAGGAGGTCACGTTTTTGCGATGTGTCCCACCCACTTGGTAAAATTAGATAGCCATCAATATCTCACGTACTGTTTCCATGCCAGTGTTAACATACATGCCAAAAATGTATCGGTTAACATTATACTGCACTTTTATAATGCACACAACTTAAACACCCACCATAACAGTAAGTAAGGACTTTCATTTTCTGCAGGGTTTTCTGTGTAAAATTCAGTTATTTATATACTCATCATCTGCACACTGATGCCTGTTATGGGCTCTCATTTGTCCTCTAACGATCGTAAACCCATCAATATTCAAATTTGACTTGGTTGAACAATACTCCCTGTTGCTTGGATGTGATGAACGCTGGTTTTCTGTTCATACTGCCAATTTGTGTGGAGTATTCCAGTGAACCTGCTTTTGGGCACATGCTCAAGAGCAGGTTCAACTGGTCTGACGATAGAAATCTCAGCAGGAAGATGTTGGAGTAAACACCCCTTCTGTCAGTTGCCCACATTGTCACACAGATACTAGGGACAGGTGCGTGACTGTCGTGACGCGACCTTAATAACTAGCTGCAGTGATTTCTAGTCTCTTATATTATACTGGAGGGGACACTAACCTGTACACTGCAAGAGCGTGTTCTCTGATCATCAGGCCAATGAGATAATATGATCCAGGTTTATTCTCTCAATGGAAACACAGGTGAGGAACAATATTTAAGATAGAATCCAGAGAGTTGCTCTGTGATTTTATTTAATTGATACTTTTCATGTTTAAGAATTGAAAATATGGTGCCACACTTTACTTTCTTATCGTATTCACATCATTATTATGCGTTTAAAAGCACGAATATGATGATAGCAGCGTAATAGTAAATGAACGATGGGAAATAAAAAAAATACATGATAACTAAATGAAAGTAACACGAGAAAGTAACAAACCTTCTGAAACTGGGAGAGGATTGACTGCGCTGAGGCAAGTACAAACTTGTGATTATATGTTCATATATGGTCAAAAACCTGGACGTGTTTGACATTCATCAGTCAAGATGAACAGTGAGACATTGTCACCAGAGTTTCTCGGGTTTAGAGGTGTCAAGTAGTATCAGATTTCACATTTGAGAGGGTGATGTGATCATTTTTAAAATACCTAAATATTAAACACTGAATCACCATCTTTCATGTTAATTGTGTTCTTAGGCACACACGGACATGGAACACAGAGCGATCCAAGAGGAGAGAGCCAAAGAGCTGGTGGATGAGATCACAGAGAAACAATTCCTTAAAGCTCTCCATCTTTTCATGAAGAAGAGAGAGACACCCATAGAGAGAATCCCAAATCTGGGCTTCAAACAAAGTACTTATATTATATATTATATTTCAATGCATTTTCCTTGTTTATTGTTTATTATTTCAACATATTTTATACCATACAGTTATATGGTATTATTTATATATTATTTATCTGCCTATTAATGTGTATGGACATAAATTCTAATTGTAATGATAGAAATTCTGATTTTAAACGATTTGTCAAATAATTGATTATTTGCATGACGGAAAATAACCTGCAACTGTCTATCAACCATTTAAGACATTTTGTAAAGCAAAAATGCCAAATATTTCATAGTTCCAGCTTCTCAAATGTGAGATTTAACAGTTTGTCTTTGTTTTATGTCATTGTTAATTGAATTATCTTTGAGTTTTGGACTGGTCGTCAAACAAAACAAACTATTTGTAGACCTTGGACTGGGAAATCGGTGTTTACTGAAATTTTCTAGAACAAAAAAATCAATCAATTAATTGAGAAAATAATCTGCAGATTCATCAGTAATGAAAATTCTAATAGCCCTACATTGTAATAATGAAGAGTGTTTGACTATGTATATTTTCCCTATTTTTCAGTTGATCTATTTTTGATGTTCCAGACTGTCAAAGACTTAGGTGGCTACCACCAGGTAACCAAATATTTCAAATTTTCCATAATTATTATTATTATTAGTTGTATTACTAATATTATTAACAGGATAAGTATATTTAATTTTTGATAACAATACATGATTATTATTTATTTTGTCATTGTTGTTTATTGTTGCTATCAAAACTAATACTAACTCCAATACTACTTATAATATTCTTATTAATTATTAATTCACATAAGTAAAATTCACTATCATGAAATGGTTCTAGACTGACATCAAACACTATTATATATATTATATTAATAATGGCCAATCATGATTGTACAAAGGCCAATCTAGGGACTCACATTGCAAGCATTATAGCTTGGGCTAAAAAAGCTGTTGTATGTGGCATTTTGTCGTGCTATATACTTGTCCCAATACAAAATAAAATAAATAAAATATCCTGCACTCTTCCAGGTGACTGCTCAGCAGCTGTGGAAGCAAGTGTACAACACCCTCGGAGGAAACCCTCGAAGCACAAGTGCGGCAACCTGCACACGCAGACACTATGAGAAGTGAGTTGAACAATGCATGTGAATTTGTCAGGCTGAGTGAGTGCTATGTATTCCTGATGGTTTGATCTGATCTATGTCTTATTTGTGTAGGCTACTTCTGCCATACGAATGCCACGTGAAAGGCGTTTTAATGGATATCTTGCCTCATCATCAACCAAAGCAGTTCCACTCTGCCGACTACAGCAAAGATGACGACGAGGGCCAGAGACCAGCTAAACGCAAACTGTGCCAGGTTGGTATTATTTTACGCTCAAATAAGAAAGAAAGAAAGACGTAGCAAAGTTGCTCAACTGTTTTAGACTGCTTGCCGCCAGACACAGGCAAAAAGCTTAGACTGATGTGATTGTGATTACACAACTCACACAACATATAACGTGTTCTCCAGTGAGCTTTAGAGGAAGACGGATTTTGTTATCTTTGGACAGGGCCACGCTAGCTGTTTTCCCATTGCCAGTCTTTATGCTGAGCTTAGCTGAGAAGGTTGCTGGTTGTAGCTTCATATTTAGTGACATGAGTATGGTATCAATCTTCTCATCTTACTCTTGGCAAGAAAGCAGATAAGAATACTCCCTATAACATCAAACTTTTCCTTCAACCTCTGACGGACCACTTATCTTATCCAACAGAACCCTCATAACCTCCATTCAGACCCATATGGGCGTGTCTTCTGTCTGCCACTCCACTATCCTCACTACTATCACCCAAGCCATGCAGATCTGCCGTCCCATGTCTCTATCTCCTCCTCAGTGTTGACGCCCCATGGCCCCCCTGCCCCCCAGCCCCAGTTTTCTTTCTATCCATATCGTCTAAACTCAACAGACATGGTTAAGAAGCCGCTGGAGCAGTTGCGCTACCTGGCAGAACAGTACAAGACCTCATCTGGATTGACTGAGCCACTGAACCTGAGCGTTAAAGCATCACAACGGGAAGACAACAGCAACGCTGCCTCATCGTTTGCCCCACCTTCATCCAGCAAGAACCCAAAGTTTTTGAATAAAGCCTCCCCTCTGTACACTCCTCATCGAGCGGTGAGAAATGAAGGATGTGAGACACAAGATGGTGAGGGAGATTCAGGAGACACACCATATTCATATCCTGGGAAAGCTAGGGAGGCATATGTCATCGATGTCGACGCTATAACAGCCTCAAGCAGCCCCACATGTGACTCTCCTCCGAGAACAGACAAAGGTGCCACCACAATGGAACAAAAACCCAGCTCTCCAAAAACAGACTTAACAATCCAGCCAAAAGAAGAGAGAGGGGGGATTGCAGATGTAATGGGGCTCAATCTCAGTCATATACTGCCCAGCCTCCCTCGAGAGAATGGAGGCAATATGGAAATTGAGGTACCACTGTCTGTGTTTCATAACTGGCTCAGGATGTGTGGGTCCTCAGCCACCATACATGGAGCTAAGCAGCTACCTAATCTTCCTGTTCTGGAAGAACAGTCTGGACAAAGGAATTGTTCCGACACAGACGTCCTCCCCACCAACCTGACATTTCACATGAATCCCCAACACCAGAGCTCCGGCGCTGAGGATCTAAGGGTGAGGCAGAGGAATTTGCCAAGCCCCACACCAACCACCCAGACCACCGCTAATCATCACAATACAAGCCCAAATCCTTTCCCCAGCTACAAGCCTCTGCCTTCAGGTGGCATCCTGAAAAATGCAGCCAGACATGATGTCTATCTGATGGATCAGCAGGATACCAAACCCCCAAATTGCTGGGATGCCTATGACAAAGACACCCAGGCTCCCCCCATCCAAGTGAAAATTGACTCTGATCTCATCAGAGTTCAGCAAGACTTTGCAGCCTCTAAATCCTTTAATGAAGACTCCATTCTGGGTGGGAAGGAGACGGGTCCTTCAGCTGTGCGAATTGTGAATTCCAGCTCTGCATCTCTGTTGCACTTCACCACTGAAGAGGTGATGAAGCTGAAGAAAATAATCTCGAGCTCCTCATGAAGATCAGTTCAGATAATTACACTGACACTCCAACACCACATTAAAGCTGACTCACCTTACGTTACTCTAATCTTCTGGATCTTATTGAAGGTCTCTGCTTGGTATATAATGAAACATATATTTGTAAAAAGTGTCAAATTAATGATCAGGCCAGACTTATCCCTGTTAGATTCTCATTGGTTCATCTGCTTTTAAATACACTATATTAAGTTCATGAGAAGCACACACAAGCTGCCATCTTATCTCTCCATGCCCAGAAGGCATTTGATCGGATCAAATGTCCTTATATGTTTGAGAGACTGAAACAATTTGGGTTCAGGGGAAACATTATAGAGTGGGTAAAAAAAATTATTCTGCTCCAGTGTCTTCTGTTCTCACTAAAACAGACAAATCCCAACCATTTGATCTGCAATGTGGTGTAAGGCACGGCGATCCCCTTTCTCCCCTTCTTTTTGATATTTCTTTAGAACCTCTTGCAATAGGAATCAGGAGTCATCCAGGTATCCATGGTGTAAAATTTGGTAATGGTGGAAGCCTTGTGAATTTATATGCTGACAATTTATTTATTTGTTTATCTGACCAAGTAGTTTCGGTTCCCAACCTCCTCAACTACATTCAATCATTTAGTAAACTGTCAGGATATACACTTAACTGGGATAAAAGTGAACTCTCTAATTTAATGGCAGAGGTTTCAAGAATGCAGGGCTCAGATTATTAATCAGTTACCACCCACTTACCTTGGACTTAATATTTCCAGAAACCCCAGACTTGTACTGAAATTGAATTTCTTAGACATGGTAGACAAACTATAAGCTAATATCAGGAACTGGAAGTAGCTTCCCCTCTTGATGACTGGCTGCATCAATGCTATAAAAATGGTTGCACTTCCAAGGTTCTTGTACCTTTTCCAAAACCTTCCTATCTATTTACCATTGTCTTTCTTTAAACAACTGGATTCAGCTATCCTCTCGTTTCTCTGGGCAAATAAACCCGCATCTCTAAAGCCCACCTTGACCTTCTTGTATTCAGGCATTATTACTGGGCTGCAAATGCGAGGGCTGTCACTTTCTGGCAGTGGGGTTCTCCTGGTGATGACTGGTCTCCCCACTCTGGTTAATACTCGAATCCATGTCAGTTTCAGAAACATCTCTCTTAGTGCTGCTCTTTTCCAGACCACAGCCTTCCTACGAATTACTTGGTCATTCTCAGAAACTCCTTGAGGATTTTTGAAATGCCAAATGTCTCAGCACACACCCATATAGCATACAATCACTTGTTCAATCCAGCACTGATGCATAGAGTGTTTCTGAACCGGAGGGAGAGGGGAATGTACTGTAGTCATGCATAGTGTGATCTTTAGCTCCAAACTAAATATCACTTTCCTTTACCCCATTTTTTACCGAAGAATTGGGTTTTCTAGTGTCAGGTGAACTGTGGGAGGAAGGCCTGTCCTGTATACAGAGCTGTTCTATCAATTCTAGATACAGATTAATTCATTTTAACTCCCTCATTTCTCCAAAACTAAACTTAGTTATGATATTTGAATCTGTTTCTCCCATGTGTGATAGATGTGGTACTGCCGAAAGGTCACTATCACGCTTATTCTGGCACTGTCCAGTATTAGGTCATTTCTGGTGAGACATATTTAATTGGTCCAAACAATATGAAGTAAACATTCAGCCTGACTATAATTTGGCAATATTTTAGGGCCCTTCCCACCCATCAAAAGCAGGCACGGTTGTAGCTAAAAAAAAATGATATTACTAAACTGGTAGTCTCCATTGTCACCGTTTTTCAGGAGGTGACTTAACAAAATGCTTTCCATCGCTAAGATGGAACAGATTCATTTTAGCAAATGAAAGTCACCAAGCTATTTATAAGATGTAGAAGCCGTTTTTGCTATTACTGGATGAGACCTAACTTCATAACTCATGAGCTCTGCTGCTATGTTAAATGTTTTCAGTGCAAACCCTGCCTTATACTGTATACTTACTAATAGTCCCCCCATGCATATGTGTTTATTTTTCCACCTATGACCCTACTACCAGAGGGGGCAGTCTCCTGTTCTGCCAGTATTGTTGTCGACTGGCAGTGGTGGACTGTTCTTGGGAGTTCTGTACATAAATCTTTTGTATTTTGTGTAATGGTACAGGGTGCTTTATGTCTATTGTGTGTGTTTGTTTTTTGTTAAAAAGTCAAAAATAATCCCCAAAAAAGTGTCAAATTCAGGAAAATTATAATTTAATGAATAATAATACATTCATATCAGGAGCAGAGCTTGATTTACAGAGAATGTTACTCTGTTTACTTTTTTTTAGGTTTTTCTGTACAGAAATATTACTTGTATAATATTTTTAATTTTAACCTAATTATAATGTAAATCTAAATAAATTCAAATAAAAAAAAATTGAAGTTTCATGACTCATGTTTTGATCAAGTGATCCTGCTGTCTTTTCTCCACACTACTAGGTGTTTTTTCATGAATCCATTCAAACAATTAATTACTTTTTATCAAGCTAATCGGTCTTTCCCTTTTGAGACTTAAGATGGTTGGAAAAGGTGTAGCGTAACAACCATTACTGCATTTTTATGCCTTCTTAGAAAAGAAAAACTACATCTACACTTGAGGTAGTGGCAAGCAATATTCAGGAGGAGGTGTGGTAATTATTTCTAGAATATTTGCATGATTTTATTCCCACCAGATTGTGCCAGTTTCACTCTTTTGATGGGCTGTGCATACCTGTGCCATTAAAGATGTACAGGCATGTGTTACTTTACTAGGTAAATGTCCAGTAAACATAATTATATATAATAATATAATATTTAATGCTTCCCATGTGCATTCAAATTTGTGGTAAATATTTAGTTTCCTGTAGGAAGGTAGCAAACCTTTTTCTCTCTTTGTTTAATAAGCATGGAGACACTGATCTTTTATATTCCAATCTTAAATGTGTTACTGCTGGCCTATATGAACATTTCATGACATACATATACAGTATAAGAAAACATCAGAAGATCAGTTAAGTCAAAAGAAGCTTTAGTCACATTAGTAAGCTTTTGTTTTAATTTGTATATCAGCAGCTGTCATGTTGAGCTACTATTATGTTATTGTTATTGCTGTAATTATTATTCTCAGATTCAACGCTATTATACTATTATCAGGTGTGAAAAATAACTGACACTCCCATTACTGTAACTTTAGACGGAGATTATGGCGTGCAAATTGCTCATTTACATGACAAAAGTCCTGTACTAACTAATATGGTTCGTTGTCCTGAAAATGTGTTTCATTTGAAAAGGAATTTAAACCATTAACAGAGGGTGCCATGTTGAACCAGCCATCAGCTTACAAGCTAATTCCGCTTTTTTTTTTCCTGGGTTTGTTTTTTTTTTTTTTTTACTTGTTTACCTGCTCTTTATCGCATGAAATGCCTCGCTGAGGTTTCAAAAAGCTAGGGAATAAACTGATATTGGTGACTGTGAGAAGTCCAGTATGAATATGTTTAGGCAATTGTGTTTTACTGTTGTTTCTCAGCAGGTTATTGCTTAAGGCCTCTTTGTTTGCGTGTGTAGTCAATTTTTCAAATTTCCGGGGCTATTTGGTTTTTAAAAACAAGAAACACGTTTGCTCTGAGTTACACAATACCAAAAGCATTTTAGTTCCACAAGTCACTGAGAGGGATTTACTGGGCTCAGTACAGGCATTAGGCCTTTATTTATGCATAGGAAGCCCTCAGGCCTTTCACAAAGCGGGGCATGCATGTTGCAAATATTGCCTTGCAAAGCTGGAATAGTCAGACATTGACATTCAGTTGTAATTCATCCTCTTGAAAGACTGCGGTTACAGTATGGTAACATTCTCTAACATCATTAGACACAGTGAGACATGAATTAGTGGCTCAATACAATTTCAAAATAATATTTTATCAAACTGAGTAATATTACCCTATAATGTCTGCAGCACTTTATATATAGTTTTTTATGTGTTTATGGAGTTATTAGTCATTTTAAATAAATAAGACACAGTAAAAACAACCCTATTTTAAAAGTGTTCAAACCCCTTCAACTTTTAAACTGTATTTTTGGAGTTAAAAACTCAAATTGTAGCATATTGAAATTGATTTCATTTATTTGCTTTATGCCATCAGTCTATACAGCGTGCCCCTGATAAGTGAACCCAAGCCGTGTGTTGCTATTAGACAGAATCGGAACCTGAGCAGTGTGCTGGTGTTTGGTTTTTAATCCTAGTTATGGAATGAAGATTCAGAAGGGAGATTGCAGGGAAGTAGCTGCGTGTGTGTCAGGTAAACCCCAGGAGGTCACAGATACTGTATCAAGTCAGAATGACCTCCAGGAGGTGTGGCCATAAGATGGTCGCCGTCCATCATGTCGGCAGCACCCACTGGTGAACATTCTGCTGTCAACTTAAATAAGGTTGTTCTCTGGGACTATTTGCCTCATGACTCAGCAGAGAGGTTCAAGCAGGACAAACTGCGTCTGTGGTTTCAGCGTGAATGTACAATAGCCTGACTGTTACCGAATGTAATATTTCAGATCAGATCATAATTGAAGATATAGGCAAGTTTTACTTCATTATTGATGTGAACAAACCTTTAAAAGCATCACAAAACATTAAATACTTGTATTTATGTGTTGTCTAGTGGATGTGGATAAATGACCTGTCAATCAATTCGAGAGTGCAAGCAGGGTATATTTTTTGTAGTGTTTTTATTATACACTCAAATGAGCAAAACATTAGTGGCAGAATAGTCTCCAATTTGTCTATTTAGATTGTCTTCCAAACATTGGACAGTGGTGCAGGTGAAGTTCAGTGAAAAATCATCATCAATATACTGGCACTGCCTACTGAATAATTGTCCATGAATAAATGTCCATGTGCGTTTCCTTGACCAGGCGCCAAACAAAGAGGACAGGTCCTCAACCCTCCAGTGAAACTGTGGCAGACTCATCAATAACTGTAAAAAAGAGAAGCAAAGAAAACTGTAGGACAATGTTAAAAAAAAGTATGGTGGTGCTCTTCAATAGCATAAAATAAGGCTTTGTCAGTTCTCATCTATTTCTGTTTTGGTATCTAATGGTCTTTGTAAAATTAACTGCCACACGGGAATATCGAAAATGCTAATTAATTCTGTGACTCACACACCACAATTGTTTTTACATCACACCTTCTTGACAGTTGAAACTATTCATGCACATATCTGTTAAAACCGCAGCTCGATCTGTGAGTTTGCCAATCTCTTATCTGGGCATTGGTTGGTATGAGGATATGGTCCCTTTAGTTACCTGAAAACGCACAAAACATTACTTGCCAGATCACTGTGACAAGGACATGAGCACATCATTATACTGGAAGGCTTCATTCACCTCGGAGCAGGAAGAAATGTCACCATTTCACTTTTTTCATTTATTTTTGAATGTACGCCCAATAATCAAAATTATACACAACAATGCAGTGTCTTGACTACCCAACATTTTATACCACAGTATTTTAGCTTTCCTTTCATTTAAATGAAAGTGTCCCGTGGCACGATTGGGCTGCTAGTACTCTCAAACATTCTCAAAAACAACTTAATAATCAGTTTGAAAGTGTCTTCACTATTTTCAGAGCATCTAACTGGTGTCTAATCTACTGCTGCACACAATATGGTTATGTAGACATTACAGAGAGAGGTCTGACTCATTGCTAGAATACTTGGGGGGGGGGGGGGGGGGGGCCATCAACAAAACAAAGCTTAAAAGTTCACCAAACCCCCCATTTCAAAACCAGACCCCGCCATCCTC
>CM022482.1:21866783-21902924 GCA_011952105.1 Coreoperca whiteheadi | reverse complement strand
TATTAGAGTTGGAGGGGTAGGTGGTGTGGTGGTTGTGTTGGGGGGGGTGGTGGGGGGGGGGGGGGTGGTGGGGGGGGGGGGGGGGGGGGGGGTGCATTCACACACGAAGCGTTGAAAGTTCCACAAAGCCAGCATTGTAAAAGCAGGACCCAGTCATCTTCATCGCTTGTTACTTCACATATATCAAATATCAAGTCTCCAGTACAACCTGTTCAGCAGGATGTCCTGTGACCAATCAGTGGCCTTTTCTGTACACAAACCATGACACTCCTGAACAATATCTGTAACATTTGACACCCAGGTGCATTATGTGCAGACTTAAACTTGTAACTTCGAGTGTAACAAGTCAAATTATCTGGAAAACAGTCATTGTTTGACAACTTAGCCATCATTGTATAAGAGGGCCATTATGTGTTTGACTCAAACAGGTATTTACTTTGCTTAGCCGACACGTCACCTGCTCTAAGTCATGTCACTGCTGAACTCAATAGGTGCATGGAACAGTTTGTGAGCTATGTAATTGTTCGTTATTGATTTTCCCATGATAGTGAATAAACTGACCAAACAAGAAATTTGACCGTAATATGTAATTACAGCCTGAATCACAGAGCTCTACGATATTAAAAAAAACAAACAAACTCCCACAGCAATTGTCACATGATTTGACTGAGCAGTTAAAACTTTATACTACCACTAATATAAAACAGACTGAAATAGCATTCAATATGCAATACTTTACAAGATCTGAACTCTCAAGAAACTGTCAGATATTACTAGAAATTCATCTCTAGCTATCGCCTTTGTTGACATATTCTGTCCATTTAAATGTTGACAGAAAAATAGGCATTAAAAAATAAATGCGCTTATCTAAAGTATGCGGGCAGGAAATTCCATTTTCACCTAAACACTTTTTGTTGATCTGGGAGGGTCAAATTCAGACAGACATATTTGTTTGTCTGCTGTCAGTGTTAATTGTTATGCCTCGGAGTCAGTAGCGTGTCCTTGTTAGTGTTGCACTGCTTCCAGTTACAATGCGAGCCTTGCTAGACCTTTGCAACAAACACGTGATTATGTGTGCCGTGGTGAGCACTGGACGAGGATTTTGTATTTCACACGCCAGGAGGAAATCAATCGTATTGGCAAATTCATGCCAGGATAAAAATGTGAATGGCTCAGGGAGTGGCCTGTTGTGGCAGAAAGCCTACCTTTCCTTGTAGTAGGAAGAGAGCAAAGTGCGGATCTCAACAGATAAATCCGGAACCACAGGACCCTCTCTCGGGGAGGAGGGTGTTACTGGAAAAGAAGAGGAAGAAAAAAGACATAAGGGAAGAAGAGTCACTTTAATTCACGGTTTTATCAAACTCAAGTTCAAATATTTTAAACATCTTTCTTTATGACCTCCTTTGATACTTTCCTCCCAAGTTGATGAGTCATTGATTAAGGGGAATTCTGAGAGAAATTCTAATGTACTTTTGCTGCATTATATTGTCCACGCTTCCTTCTGAGAGTTTGTTTCTCACAGCTTGTCTTAAGGATTGGAATGTTCTTTAAAAAAAAAAAAAAAAAAAGGGCATTTAGTTATTCAAACAACACACCCTCATTTTACGTGCCAACATTTTTGTTCCCCTTGGTTGCTGCTATAGAGTATAGATGTATATTTTCTAATCAGCATGACTGATATTTTTGTCAGAAGGTGTTGGAGATAATGCACCTTTTTCATGTCGTGTCTGGCTTGTTGTCCCATGTCATTGTTGGGCAGCATTATTTATCTCTTTTAGATCTAGCTATTTTCATATAACCTATCCAACTGTTCGAAGTAGCACATTCATTTCCTTTAATTTCCACATAAAATGGAACTCAATTAACGGACTCATGAAACTTGCTTGAGTTGTGCAGTCAGTCACAGGGAATATTGAGTCTGCATTAATGCCGCCATAGTCATTCTTTTTACATTTACTTTGGAGCACGTGACTAATTGTGTGTGAAAGGGGTCACCCGTCAATCAGCTGACTCTGTATTTCCACCCAGGCCTAAGGAGCTATTGTATTTCACGTCATTGTTTAGGTTTTTTACGTCTCGCAACTATACTGTTTTCACTCTCACTGCTTTCATCAGCATAGTTGTTGTGCAGCCTTGAGTTTTGAGCGAATACCCTCCACAAATCAATGGTGCACTACCTGCCCAGAAACAAACAGCAGACAAAACAGGGCTAAAAGTAGAGTGAATAATGGACTTACATTTGTCAGGTGGGCACAAACACGACTCTAAATGAATGCTAATGTAGCTCAGTATCTGCTTGATGTGTAACTAGACTACCAGTTGCTAACAAATTCACCATATCAACTTAAGAGGTGACATAATATGTCATGTTTACAGCTTGTTTCTGCGTCAACGTGGCAGTTTAAGTGCAGATTGATTTGAAAACGCTTCACTGCATTTTGAATGGCACTTTGACACAATAGAAGCAGACTTGTTTTTTGCCGTGATAGATCCTGTTACTGTGGCAGGATTCAAGAGTCCGCGAACAGATTTTTAAATACATACAGAAATGGATGAAAACAAATGCAGGGAAATGAGCGAAAAAAATACAATAAAGACGGACCCATTTTTTGCAAAATGATGAACTGTGATGTAAAATAGGGGACTGGAAGTAAACCAGCAAAACCGCTGATAAGGTCCTAAAAGGCTTCCTGTGTTACACTACCTATTTCATGGTATAGCGATCCCTGTTTCACAGTAATGGGCTTCCTGGAGCTCGGCTTTTCAATCTTCGTGAGGTGATCACAACACTGCTTCCACTGGCCTGCAACAAATAGTATGAGCAGTTATTTTCAAAGCACATGAATGGCGAAGCTTCTGTCAGCAATTGATTTACTATCAGCTTCTGTCTCGCCGCAAATAAACTGTACTGTAGGTGGCAAGCCGGCAGTATTGCAATACTTTTGTCAGCCTGACAATCTGTGACAATACATACGTAACAGACATACCTGTCATACCATGTACCAAACAACTCTTGGTATACCTGTTGGTTTGATACCTTTCAGTGTGTTCTCAGTATTCAAATCCAAATCTTGATGACCTAATCATCTGGATAATGTTTTGGGTTTGCGCCGTCATCGAGTCAAATTTGTGCTCCTGCAGCCTTAAATCGACTGAGCAACAACAATTTCCTTGGCTTCACAAGACAAACTGTGCGCCTGAATGATTGCAAGAAGTCAGCTAAACTTAGGAACAAATCAAAACAAAGCTCCCATACACCCCAGAAAATAACCCCTTTTAATTAAAAAGAAATTCAAATTAAGGAGCAATGTAATGGGAAATGTATTCACTGTCATACAAGATGAGTTATCTTTGCACACCTGTACACAGATGGGTGGCTAGGAGAAGTAAACATACCAAGATTTAGCTGTCATTTGTAAATGCTCGAGGAAGGTCGCTGTACTGAAACAAGTGAATGCATCTAGTGTTAGTGTGCTGTGCCATTTGTCCTGTACTTTGCAGTTTGCACTGAGGACATACAGATCATGTGCAAAGACAGTTAAAACGGTGAACAAAAGATTGCTGGCAAAAAAAACACACCCTTCCACACAGCGAGGAGTGGCACATCGGCACGTTCACTTATTCCCACAATATTGCTGTGATACCAGGTTCAAAGACACATTTTCAAGCCTTGCCCCGACAAGACTTAAAGTAAATGATGATGGCATAATGCATTCCACAATGTAAAGATTAAGTGTCCGAGCTAGATACAGAAACACTGAGAAAGGTAAACTGCTCAACTGAAAATGTACTGTCAATATTACACCTACTTCCTCTTGTAAGATTGCGACAAAGATCTGGAAGAAGTTATACAAACATAATGTTGGTTAAGGTGTGTATGCAATATAAAACATATGTGTTACCTGCCAGTCTTTTGGATTCACACAGTTGGCTTCGTCAATCCTACTTGCTTGTTTAACAACGCTGAAACCAATTTTGAACACATTTTTTCTCCGATCATGATACTGTCTGCATGACCTTTGCAAGCTCCTGAAAGGGAGGACATGCAAGGCAGAACAATAGAACTCTGCCCGCATACCCCACCCCTTTTATTTTATTCAGGAATTATTATTCAGTGCACGATGGCTGCATGCTATTGTCTGTACACAGGCTGATGGTATGTGAAGCAATTTTAAAATTATGATGATAGCACGTGGGTATAAGACAAAATGTGCCTCCTTACTGTGACAAATATCGCTTTACCTTAATATATGTCTTCATCACTGTATTTATCAAAATAGCATTGTCAGCTTAAAGCAGTCACCTGACAGATGACTATACAATTATTAAAAGAGACTGGGCATGGCGGGTCCCTGTATCAATTACATGAAAACTGTGATTACTCACTATGTGTCATCTGGATCATGCATTTGCTGACCTATAATCGCTTACTCTCATAGCTTCTCCTCTCAGCCAAAAAAACAAAATCAGCAATCGCAGGTTTCGAGACTACTCTTTAGTATGCCTGCCAGATCCCCAATCAACAAGTTTATTCGTACACGTTGTAGTGCCAACAAACACAACTGGCAGCGTTCGTGGGCAGGAAGCCAGCTGCAATATTGGGTGAAAGATGAATCAAGTTTGTAGAAATAGTGATTACACATTGTGTAATCATGGTGCTGTAGTATGGGATGTCCATGAGGAAACTACTAAATCATCGGCTGTATGACTCGAGGTGGCCCTGTTACTTTTAGCATTGTGACAATATACAAAATTTAGAAGCCTCTGGAATGTCTCAGTGTCGTAATACAAGGCTGTACAAAATTGGTTCTGGCTGGAACATCAAGATAATGTTCGGGTGTCATCATAATCAAAGTTGGGCACACCACTCCCTCTATGACTCCTTTATAGTGCACTACATGTAGAACTGCTTTTACTGTCCTATTTCAGAAGACGTCACATTTCACATGTTGACTAAGTTTATCCCTGATGCCAGGTTAATGACTACTGTATAATTATACCTCAACGCAATGGAGACTGACTGCAGAGTTTTCCTCCTTGTGTTGATACCACACAAGTACATTATGTCGCGCATGCAGGTTAATGTGTCTTTTCACGTGAGAGCCCCGCAACCTTACATGCAACGGATAATGTTCACACGAACGTGTCATTAAAAAGGCCGTCTTGCAGGTATCAGCAGTTATCAGTAGGTTTGTGTCCTTTTAAAATACAAACACAAAGCCTGATAAACATCACCTCAAACCATTTCCAGGTGCAAAGCCTTGGCTGAGTTTGAGTCAAGGCTGTAGTCAAGAGCAGCGCGTTTCTCCTGCTCTTTTAAATTAAGTCTATAACTCTGCTCAGCTGCGTTTTGTAGTTGCAAAAACAGCGTACACCGTAAATTACCTTGTACCATAGTAGTTTGAATCCTTTTATAACACAAGGTTGTACAACGGCATTAGGTTTGTAGTCCCATCGTGCTACACACTATACAATATATATATATCCTAAAGTTATTTACATATCTACACGTGTACACCCAGGAAATAATTCAGCGCATTTTCTGAATTTGCAACAAGACAGTGAAGATAATTATATGGCTATTATCTTTACATAAAGTTATTAAAATACTAAGAGACAAGACTGAGACAAATTAAGTTAAGATTTACAGAATTCAACTGCTCCAGTTCACGTGGGAAAGTTAAAGCCTTTGATAAAAACTTAGTGACTGCCTGGACAGAAGGTCTGAACTGGAAATTGCAGTCTGTTGCACTTTTGAGGACATTGTGGTAAATGGACTGTACTTGTATAGCGCCTTTCTAGTCTTCCAACTACTCAAAGCGTTTCACACACTACATATCACATTCATCCCATTCACACACATTCATACACTGATGGCAGGTGCTAACTGCTCATCAGTACAAAGTAACTTAACCATTCACACACACGCTTCGAACACGTGGGCTGGGGGCAACCGGGATCGAACCGTGCTGACAGACCACAGTGGATCGAGGAACGTAATGTGGAATGCAAACAAGATTGTTATCGTCACTTCTTCAGAATTCAGAATTGCTCACTCTGAATGGTCTACACCACCCTTAAAATTTAAAAGTTAGTGTTGAAATACTATGAAAAAGTCATCACAGAGCGCTTTCAGGTATTCTGGGACATGCATCCCATATTTTTTACTACTGACGCATCTGGTAAGTCTTTTGTGTGGGAAACATCCAACTTCCATCTCATTCCACTTTCTGCTTCAGTTGTTGTCTCTGAGTTCTGAATTAGATTTTTGACAAGACACATCAGGTCTAATGTTTGGTATTCATCAGCATGATCAGTGCCAGCTGTATTATCAACTCATAGTTGCAAGAGTTGATGTGAACAAAAATCATGTCAAAATTGCCAACTTTTTGAAAAACAATTAAAGAAAAGTGGCCAACCAAACTGTACAGCAGTGATGTTGTCATCCAGTTGATGTTTCTGTGATTATGTTTTTTGTTTTTACAAGAACTCCTCGAGAACAAGATGTGCATCTGAATGGAATAGCTTACACGTTTCGGGAAGTACGCATATTCACTTGCTTGCCAAGGGTCAGATGAGAAGATCGATAGCACTCTCGTGTCGATATGCTGACGCTACAGCCAGTTAGCTTAGCTTAACATAAATACTGGAAACAGAGGGAAACAGCTCGCCTGGCTCTGTCCAAAGGTCACAAAAAAAAAAACCCCACAACACATCTTATCTCATGACGAGTTGAGGAGTCTCTGCTGTTTGTCTGGCAACCTCATGGAGAAGACAAGTCTCCAGGAAGTCACTGCTCCTAACCACCCGTGAAACCACAACCAGTCTTGAACTTCTGACTGAAAGACACATCACAGGAATTCAGTGGATCAATGCCATAAACTACAGCCTCAAAAATAAGAACTGAAGTTCAATTAAAATCTCTGACTATCTGACACAAAATGAGCACTACTGGTTTGACAAAAGTAGTATTCATTGCAGGGCTCTTGTATAGACTACATCATTACCTCTGCCACGGCGGCTTATGTTTTCAGCCCTTTTTTGATTTTCTTCTGTCTGTTTCTTTGTTGATTAGCCGTATATCTTAAAAACAGCGTGTTTACAGATGTCAGTGAAATTTGGTAAAAAAAAGAACAGGGAAGAACACCAAGAAGAGAAGAGAAGTGGTTTCGGGTGCAGATGAGGATCAAGGTGAATATCCATGCCCATAAATTACTGTTTTGTACCTTGAGTGTGTGTTTTTATGGCAGATCCAGAACAGTATCACACCTCTAATTATAAAAACACATTTAGATGATTATGCAACCTTGGCAGAAGTAGGAACTCTCTGAGTGCTGTCTAGTATTAAAACGGTGTTAGTTGTGTGCAAACCGTGTACTTGTCAGTGCAACTCAGATCAGGTTTCACCAAAGCATTTTCGAATTAATTGTGACAGTAAAGCAATTACTTCTTCCTTGGCACACGGCCTAAATTCACAATTTTACTGAAAGAAAAATAGGGCAATAAAATGTCCCTATGTTCACTTTCTCTCATACCTGTCCCCAGCCTGCTAAAATATAGTCTCAGCAGCTTTGTTAGCAGCTAGTGGCAGCATGCAGCCCTCACTCATGTTATAGACGTGCTGCCAGAGAGTCTTGGTCAAGCGCTGCGTGTCTTCAGGCGTGGGCGCGGTCAGCGTGTAGGTTACATCCTCTCCTTGACGTTGTGTACTGATGTATATACTCTGGCAATGGACGGGATCTCTCTCTGACACACAGACAAGGGTATCCTGACAGAAAAACACACACATAATCATTTTCGCATCAAATTATTCCGATAATCAGGCTGGATTTGCGCTTGAATACACATGGCAAATTACCAAAGGAGTGTTTTCCTAGAAAGAGATTACAGGTAGCCACAATGCTTTGGTAGACATACTGAGATATTAATAGCAGACATGTCTATTGAAAAAATAATCCAACAGTTTTATCAGAAGGTTGATAGAAGCCCGTGGTAAATCTGCTGCTGACAAAACATCCTTTTAAAAATGTATCCTCTGACTATGTTTGAATACGACACTACAGACCATTTCACTTTGTAACTTATTTGTACATTTTAACTACGTCATATACCATTAGGTAGTTTAATCTAATGGTTCTTAACCTAGGGGGTCTGGCCCCCACAAGATAAATCTTGGGGTGTTGTGACATGATTAATTACTTCTGCAACACAAATCTGTGTATCATTTTTTTGGCCTTTTGTCAAGTCTTAGTCTTTAGAGGGTAAATCACTGATAACATCTCAGAAACATCTGAATCATGTGACAAGAGGCACCGAGTAGGTACTTGGTTTTTTTTTTAAAAGGGGACACAATCACTTTAATATACTGTATAACAATGTGTTGTATTTTATGAGTTTATTCAATGTTTTTTATTTAAAACCTTACTTACTAACTAGTAACTATAGCTGTCAGATTAATGTAATGGAGAAAAAAAGCACAATATTTCCCACTGAAATGTTGTAGAGAAGACGTATGAAGTAACATAACATAAAAACACCCTATTAAAGTACCTCAGAAGTAGCAGTAATAGTAGTAAAATACTTGTACTTAGTTACTTTCCACCACTGGATTTGCACTATTCTTTTATTGTGTAAGAAGGTGCAAGTCTTGAGGAGTGATTCACTGTCTTCATATCTGTAGTGGTCAAAGCATTTCACAAATGCCATACGGTACTATTTAGTTTGGGATTAACTGACAGTTTCAAATTAGAGACTATATAATGTCTAACAGAGTGACAAAAATGAATCTGGTTGAAAGTGCATCAAATATTCCAGTCTTCAGATGCTCACCATTACAAGGGGTCTCCTCTCCTAGGACATTTTTCATTAATTCACCAGTGCACTCTGGTGTCGTCGGAATGTTACTGTAATCAGCGTGGACAAAACCGTAAATGAAGCCATCTCTTTATTCATGAGACTTTGCTCATTGAGAACCAACCTTCTTGATGGGGATTACGAGTAATGGCTCGTCCTCAGACTCCAGGTCCTCTTGACTCTGATAGCAGAGGAGACTTTGCCCCCTGAGGATGCCATAGACACTTTCCCAGCAATTAGGGTCCTCTCCGAGCTGAATGAAAGCAGGGAGTAAAGTGATACAGTGAATTATAACGTGATGCAATATTTACACAAAACGGCCGGTTTATATATGAAAGTCTAGTCACCTTAACCTTGAGTTGGCCACTTATGACTGGCTGGATCATGCACAGAGGCTGAGCGAATAGGCGGCAGCACATATTGCCATACAGAGGCAACCAGAATGGACTATCCTCTGGAAAAATAAAGAGCTTAGGGATTCATTTTCAGGAGGAGAGGAGGAATGAAGAATTTGAATTGAAGGAGACAAGAGGAGAGGAGTTGCAATTCACCTGTTGCTGCCAGTGACAAATCATGCGTCTTGAAACCTTCCTGGACATGTTCGATTATCAGTGTTGTGTGAGCCAGCAGGTGATACTTAGGCCCCCTTCAGACAGAAAGCATTGGGCAAAATCAATCTTTATTTTTCCAGGTGACACTCAGTTATAAAACATTCCACGTCAGCGTTGTGTTTCAGGGGCAATTGTCGTCCTCACAGTGCAGCCAGGTCGGGAGATAAAGGCGGTGACA
Organism: Coreoperca whiteheadi; assembly: GCA_011952105.1. Lineage (NCBI taxonomy): Eukaryota > Metazoa > Chordata > Actinopteri > Centrarchiformes > Sinipercidae > Coreoperca > Coreoperca whiteheadi. Next base: position 21,893,282 of record CM022482.1, on the reverse strand, counting down.
CGCTTCGAGATCGTACATCTCCTCCACTGGAAACGGATCCACAAACAGCTGCAGACTCAAACGCAGCACGGATTTTTTTCCCCGAGGAGCATCCAAGAGAGCCCCCCAGGCAGCTCACTCTCCTGGGTCCTAGAGCGCCCGGGGAGAAATCCTCAACCGCACAACTGCTGTACAGCTCAACGCGAAGCTGGAACCCTGGATCTACCTCGTGGCTGCTTACACACACACACACACACACACACACACACACACACACATTTATACAAGGACGTATAAAATGTCTTTAAAGTGGGGCTGGACAAAAACTTAACCTTTGAAAAAAACAACAACCTCAAAACAGGTGACTTACAATATGATAGTGTCTTCAAAACAGATGTCAGTCAAAGTCCTGTCTACCATCACCAGCCCAGTGGCATGGATCGCTGTGCCACACTGAAGCAGGCAGAACACAGCGCAGGAATGTAGCTCTGTAAGAAAAAAGAATAGAGTAAAACAAATGCTATTGATTCTAAAAGTCTTGCTATATATTGTTTTATTTCCTGTGATGAAACACACTCAGGCGAGTCAGGTTTCCAGTGAGGGAGGGCAATCATCTCGGTCTTTTGAGAGCCCTTTTATAAACTTCACCATAATACTATCTGGCAAAAGGACCAGGCATTGCGGTGAGGTTAACAAGGTTTTCAAACTCTTTCTTTTATAATTAATTTTCCCTTTCGATCCATTTAATTTCACCTCAGACATCCACATTAGAGCAGTCAGTTCTATTGATCGCACCATTCCGACTCACCTCCTTTGTTTTTGAAGTACTCTGAGTCTTTCCACATCAGTGGGATTCGCAGGTCTGCAAAATTATAACGTTAGAAACAAAAAAGCCAGCTTCAGGTATTTTTATGAGTTTGTGGCACGATATTTTGCCAACACTCACCTGAAAGGGCTACCTTTCCCAAACATGGCACTATATCTTCAGATGGCCTGCAGTAAAGGACGTAGAGCATCTATCCAACTATTCATGCATCCACACTGTACAGTACAGTACACTATTGCAGTCTGGTACAACAACAGCACAAATTACAGTCTCAAGAAGAATAACATATGTCAACACATCTGTTATAAAATCTCAACAAAATTTAACATTGAATGCTTCACAGAGATAATATTTGTATTCTATTTTATTGTATTTCATCACAATGTCCACCATTACATACATAGCCTATGCTTGTAAAATCTGTACGATATGTTAAAATGTACATTATAAACACAATAAATAAGGTAAACCCACACATCCAAAAAAACAAACATCTGGGACTCCAAGGATTGAAAACGTTAGCTTGTCTGACCTCTAGTGGCTGGTAGGAGGCATGGCAAGGTCAACAAACACTTCCCTTGCTCCGGCTCTGCAGTGCAACTGTCTAACACTCATTTATATGCCTCTCCACCAACAATAGATCTGTTACCTGCCTATTTACCCATACATACAACGTATCCCGGCACTCTCGTCTGACCTGCGTCCCACTCTCTGTAGGATTTGAGCTTTCCTCATCTTCTGTAGCTGGCTGAGCAGGGCCAGAATGCGGGCATTGCTGGTTAGCAGGCTCTTGGAGGCCTCCAGGGCCTGCTCTCTCCTCGTACAAGCAGCTAGTAGCTTACTGGCCCCCTCCCGCATTCGCACCTCCCTCTCAATCTGCTTCAGCACCTCATCGTCCTGTCCGAGATTCGTTGAAAAGAGGACATTCTTTTAATTAAAACTATCAACGTTCACGTCCTTTTGACTGAAAAGAAAGAGAGATAAACAGCTTTCAGTGCTTGGAGGCTGGTACTGAGAATGACCTGACTTTCAGGAATCAGAGTAAAACAGCCAAAGCATGAGTGCACCGCATTATCAGCCACCCTGGCGGCTCGGCTCCAATGTTGGCCTGAAATATCTCAACAACTTGGATTGCCATGAAATTTGATACAGATTTCCATGGCCCCCAGGGGATGAATCCTAATTACTTTATTGATCAACTGACTTTTCATCTAGCACAACCAGCAGGTCCAAATTTTCAGTTATCCAGTGAAACAACTACCAGAAGGATTGGCACTAAATTTTGCACGTGGTTCCCAGACAACGTACCCTAAAGACTGACCCCCTGACGTCTCCTCTAACACCACCATTTGGTTTTGAGCATGCTACCATGCTGACATCACCATTTAGCCCAAAGCACCACTGTCCCTAAGTACAGCCTCGTGGAGCTACTGGCAGGCTGTAGACTCTTGGTCTTGTTATTGGACGTGTCATGTGAGGGAATGTGATTACCAATTTCACCTGCCAGTTGTCGATGATATACAGTAATAAACTACTGTAGACTACTACGTTATATCAGGTGGTAGTCACTATTATCAGCCTTGTAACTTTCAAACACTCTGCTGATCCCGACCTGTTACATAAGAGCCCAGGACCCATGGGGAGACGGTGTTAAGCTAGTGCATCACACGAATCCCTGGATACAGTCCAGCTGTCAGAGCCCCAAGACTAAACTGATTTCAGGTGAGTTGGTTAGATCACATGGCAATGACAGGGGTGCACGTAGTTGGCATTTACTTCTCCACACTAGACAATATTACTTTTCTCTTTTTCGGGAACAACAGAACCTGTTATTTTTGGATAGGTAACAAAAACAATACTCTACATAGAGCAATGGAAAAAAACCCTACCAAAGTCCACCTGCAAAAGCTGGAATTCCTTGATGGAATTCTTTATTGATAATCCACAGCAGGTTTCCTAATGAGCTTTTTGTTGTTGTTTTTTTAACGAGTCTTTAGTTTATGGTGCTGTATTATTTATTATTTCATTATGTGTACATTATAATGTTTTACCACTCAAAAATAGCGTACATGTGATTAGACTTGAATACATTGTGGTCCTCTGAATCAGTGAGTTGATACACTTCTGTTAATGTCATACAAGAATTTTAGACTTGTTTCACAATGGACATCATTACATAGTGTGACCTGTTGATTAATGCCACACTCTTGGGAACAGTCTTTTGAGGTTTACCATGCATTAACAAGCCATACATATTAAGTGAAGCACGGCTGTAGGGATGAGAAGGTTGTTGCATAATTCAGTCATGTTTTCTGAGCCTAAGCCTCTTCGATATGTTGTGTTTTTGTTCCGAATAGAACCCAGATTATGACATAACCTGTAGTTCACTCAACTGGTTGATCCACAACCTTAAATGGTTCATTTGTGCCACATATCAATGCCTTTCAAAAAGTATCAGGGGCACACTGGAAACTGATGGTGATGCAGATTGTTCGTGATCAACTATATTAGTTTTTCACAGAAACACAGTATATGTATTCAAAGGGCATCCATTAACGAGTAAAGTGAAAAAGTAAGTGAAAATCGCTCAAGATTTTCAATCAGCCGGCACTCTTTGTTACCATGTAAAATTAACTGTAATTTTCTTTTTAAAAATATATTTATATTTCATACCTTACCGAAAACAAACATAATCATACATACAAGTCTGTACTGAACCCCAATATGAACACCTGTAATGAATTATTCAGAAATGCAAAAAAAAAAAAACCCCCAACAATCATCTTCTTTCACTAACCTCGGTGTTATCATTCATGTTCCTTCTCTGCAGTGCCTCAGAGGTCTGCTCCAGTCTCTGTGCAGTCAGCGCAGTGAGTGGACTGACTGGAAGCGTGTAAGAGTGGACCTGCAGACAGAGCAGTTAATTACTTAACAGAGAGATCAAAACAGTCTTAAGCCTCACCACCAAGAGGTTGCAGCATGAGGGATTAGTCTTTTAGTCCGTCAGCTCTATCACATGCAACAAGGAATGCCTAAATATAAAATGATTCACAGTACTATATTATATTTACAGTATTTTAAAACACAGGTGAATTAAAAAAAAAAAGGGACATTTATTTAGGCCTAAAAGAACAATAAAGTAACGTTAGTTAAAAAAGAAATTTCTAGTTAATTGTAATACAATTATTTTTTAACACCAGAAAAACATGCAAGATTTCGAGTTTCATGAGTTTATAGAAAACAGCGGCAAAATGGAAAATACATGAATTGCTATTTGAATTGGAATTTTGGTTCATAAGTAGGTACAGACCCATTATGTACATTTCTATGCAATCCTATCCTGAAACAGACTTACTACCAGTGAGAAGCTTATAATGTTCCCTTGTGACTGAGTCAGAGTGGAGGTGACGACACACTGCTCCAGTGAATAATTGGACTGCACTATTGTATGACGTCATATTTTGGCCCCTTACTGTGCGCCTCAGAATGGAACGTCCTTCTGCGGTGCTCACCTAGGCCTTGAACACAGGCTGTTTGATACGTCACTGGTGATGTAACCATTCAAAGCAGTTTGTCGTGTGCCGTTCATCGAGAAACAGCCAGAAACACATCTACCTACGTCTAGAAGATCTACCTCATAGCAACAGGGAAATTACTGTCACAACCATGCAGCAGCATCCAAAATTGCACGGCAGGAGGGGATCATTGTCTAGTAAGCCTCCTCAAAAGTTTCTTTATAAGTGTTTTATCAGAAGAGAGAAAACCCATCTCAACATTAAAAAACTGGCTTCAGAAAGTATTCGGAACCCTTCACTTTTTGCACACTTTATTGTTTTATAGATGGATAAAACTGCCATTTTTTGCCCATCAATCTACAATCAAAAACCCATGATGACCAAGTGAAAACATGTTTCGCCATCAGTCACTCATTTAAGTATTCAGACCCTTTACTCTGGCATTCCAAATTGTGGTCAGGTGCATCCTGACAAATTGTGCAGCTCGTAAAGACTTGCCCAGGAAGACCCGGGGATGTTAATTGCTGCCAAAGGGGCTTCTACAAAAGTACTGAATTTAAGCATCTGAATAAATGAGATTTCAGCTTTTCATTTTGTATACATTCGCAAACATTTCTAAACATGTTTTCACTTGGTCATTATGGGTTATTGAGTGTAGCTTGATGGGGGAAACATGGCAAACAATTAGATCTACAATAAAATGCAAAATTGTGGGGGTCCGAAGTCTTTCTGAAGCCTCAAAGTCTGGTCAAGTGGTGGAAGAACGCATTTTCAGATCTTACATAATTCCACGTTTTACTTTTAATAAACTAATGAAACATTTAAGGTAGATAATACATGATTTATTTCAAGTATCAAACATAATCTGAATGCTGCAAGGACCTCTGAACGTTCAAGTTTTTCAACACTATATACAGTATATAAAAATGTTGTATGCTAGTTAGCAGAATATTATCCTTAAAGTCTAACTAGCTCTGCGTGGGATGAGTTTGCAGAATATAATGATGCCATTTTACTAAATGAAACTCAGTCTTGTTTTCCAAATGAAACCCCAGTTTTAAGAACAGCTTTTGTAACATGTGTTTGAAAATAGAACTGATGAGCACAAAAATACATATCAGACATTAAAAAAGGTAATATATTTAAACGTACAACTGTACATGATGTCAAGTAAACCGGTTATGCTTTCCTACCTGAGGCCAATGGTCTGTGTTAAAACGGGAAAATTAAATTAAATAAAAAATCAGTTTGCTATTGTACAATTTCACATTTTTACAGGTGCTTAACAAAATTAACAAATCTGTGACTTAAAACAGAATGAATAATTGTGAAAGCTGCCACCTCTTTGAGTCAAACTAGTGATTTACCAGTATTTTCGTTATTGTGTAGTCAATGCATATTTGAACCAATGGCCATTTAAAAAGGCATTTCAGTAAATTCAAACTACTGTACATATTCAAAGTGCTTGTGAAAACGCTTTTTCCAGTATAGTCAATTTAGCTTCAATTCATTACAACTGACAGCAAAAAGAAAACAGTCTTTTAGTTAAAAATTTAACTTTACAGCTATAGCTTAACAGAATAAAAAAAACTTAAAGGCAAGCCACCCACAGGTTCCACCTCTCTGTGGCTTTTATCCTTCTTCCACTTCGGTAAAAATGTCAGTTAAGAGGTACTGAGACACACTGGTGGGCTCCTCCTCTATAGAGCTGCCCTCCACACCGTCGCTTTGCTGAGAAGCTGAAACCTACAACAAAGAAGAACAAACGATCAGCTGTTAGCGACCCCATGTGGGTGTGTACAAAATCCCACTGAATTAAAATGCCCCCCCATCCACCTCTGCAGCACTTGGACACTCCTTACCTCAGCTGTACACTGTGAAGTGCTAGAAGTTGGGTCTGAACTTAGTTGGCTGTGCTCAGGAGTCTGCTCAATGTCCACCTCTGTTTGTGTTGGCGATATGGGAGACAACGTTGAGTGGGCTTCCTCTGGCTGCACGGTCGGATTGGGTGTGGGAGTGACATCATATGACGTTGAGGCTACGGGCGCCTTTGTAGATCGTTTTCGAGCTGTGCGTGGAGTTTTGACCTTAGAGCCATTGGAAGCTGCTTTACCAGGTGGAGAATCGCTTGATGGGGCAGTGTTGCTTGTCTCAGAAACCAAGGAATGGAAGCCTTTGGGTTTTCTGTCAGGTATTGGAAAATAAAAAGTCATTTTTAATTTAATTACAATCGATAGGGATCCAGTGTGAAAACTGGGGAAATTACTGAGATTTCAACAAAGTTAAAAAAAAGGTTTTGTTTTGTTAACTCTTTTTTCCTCACCTATTCCTACTACTAGCCCCCCTACTCGGTGTAGTTTGTGCTCCTGTGCTGCCATCCTCAGGGTCCTTCCCACCTATCAGTCTCTCCTTTTCCATGTCTACAGGATCACCACTTCCTTTCTGCGGCTTAGTGACGACCACATCAACGGCCTTTGGCTGCACAGAAGGCCCAGGAAGCACTGAGTCCTGGGTGGTGTTTGTTTGGATGGGAACGGACTCTGCTTCCTTGGCAGGGAGGGTCTTCCTGGCTGGTTTCTTCCTTGCAGTATTGGGCTTAACCTGCAGTTTTGCTGGTTTAAAGAGAAAAAGATATGACCACTTCGCTGAGTGCATGTGATGAGTAAGTATTCATCTACTATTCGACTAAAAGGGTTTTTTTCTCATTCAAAACGAGGGTCTAAGGAAAGAGGGTGTTGTATACTGTACAGATTGTAAAGCCCCTTGTGATTTGTGATTGTGGGCTGTATAAATAAAATCAATTTGAGTTGACTACTGCATACCTCCTCTTCCTCTTCCGATTAGTCTCTGCTTTGTAGGGGGAATTTCAGTCTCTGGTAATTTGGATGACTGAACTGTAGTACTCTCTGTTCCAAAAACACAAACAATCCAGGTTTACCATATCTAATACGACATTAATCATTAGCTTGGCTTAAAAAATGACAGAATAAACCTATCACCCTACCATGTGGATCCACGGGATTCTCCATGATTGAACCCTGGTGTGGGCGAGAGAAAGAAAACGTGTGAGAAATGCTGACATTTGATCACACCGCAGCAACAAGTCGTTCCTTCACGTCACTTACTATATCTGCAGCTGGGTCTGATCCAATATCTTTTACACTGATGGGGCCTGTCTCACCACTCTCCTCCATGGACACAGGCACAGAGACATTAGAGAGAGGCCCATCTCCCACTGCTGCCAAACTCTCTCCCGGAACACTGCTAAGGGGTGAAGAGAAGTTGTCAAATCAGACACAGGGCTCCAGGGTGTGATCAAAAATCTGTCAAGTGAGACTAAACATTTTCATTGGTCGCACTAGTGCGCTTGAAGTCTAGCAGGTCTTATAAAACTTTTAGAAATCGCAATCCCCGATTAATTAACGAGTGGACAATCTCCCCTCGCTCTACCCCTCCCGTGCGGTCTATAATCGCACATGCTCTGCAGGGAAACAAACAGAGACAGTCTCCTGTTTAACGCAGGTCTACTTATGCAGTTGTTTTGTTAAAGCGTGTAAGTGCACCTTTTGGTGCCGATGTCATTCGGTTCCACATTGCTTTAGATTGTTTCCTCCGTCACACATGACTTACCTGCTAAACTGAAAACGGAATGGTGAGTGAAAAGTGATTTGTGTTTTTTGGGCGACTTTATGAAACGTACTGCTGTCAAACAAAGTTAACAGAGCGGAAACAGAAAGAGGCAGGGCAGGGCGGGGCGGGGCAATCGGGTGTGTGAGCAGGAGACCAGAGGTGTAGCTGTGTGTGTGTGTAGATAAAAGAAAACAAGAACAGAAGGGGAACGCAAAGTGAGCAGATTAAAGTCGTCTGTGAGCAAGTAGAATTAAAATGGTGAAATAAGAAATAACTTACTAGAAATAGGGCCATGTATTAATATATTCTTTCAAATATTAGCCTATATAACGTTGTTTTTTGTGAGTAGCATTAAGGGAAATACAACTCAAATCTCATCATACAACCCTCTGTTACAAAATGATAAATACATCTACCTTGTATATATTTTAAAATGTATTATTGGGTGCACCTAAATTATGTGCTGGTACACCTAAATGACAAAGTAAGGCGCACCAGTGCCACCAATGTAAAAATTTAGTCTGGAGTTCTGAGACACCAAACAAACCCAGAGCCACGCCTGCACGAACGGGATGAGCAGCTGATAAAAGGCAGGCACTAACCTCGGTTGCTGTATTGATGCATCTGTTACGGGGAGATAAGGGGGGGGCTCAGATGCACAGTCCACCACCTCCCCTAATGAGCAGACTGGGATCTCAGTCAGAGAGAGGATGAAAAACGGTTCATCTGGATCTGACGGCACCTGCTCCAACAGCACTGAGAGAGGGAGTGAGAAAGGGTTTAGCCATTGTGCATATACTGTGTATATAATCCACAGTACGAAATCAACTGATGGGGAGTGAGTGGAAGGTGACCTATAATTGACTTACTGTCGGGAAATAATGTGAGACTTTGATGAATTTGGGTCTCTCCTGTAATTGATGTTGATACATCCTGGGAATGTGAAGAGAAACAGAGAGACACATTTGAGGATTAGTCCTTAAATGTTTAAAGAGCTTCTTGATGTTCGCGTTGGGACTACTACCCCTTGGAGTGACTGAAGCTGGACGTTTAAACAATTTATCCATTACTTTTATCTAACTGTTTAGACCTCTCCGCTCGCTTGCTAACTCGTTTCCATGAACTCCCAATCGCAACACGTAGTGTTCGGTTGTTACAGCTGACTCAATATATGGATTTTTTTAGTGACACATGGTAAAACAATATTGGCACATTGTTAAATAGCTCGTCAAGGTCAATATTAACAAGCTTGCCAGGAATTTCAACACAAAAAGACACTGCAATCACACATGCAAGGCTCACAAGATATGCCTCCTCCTGCATATATTCGGTCATATCTTACCTGAGTAGAATTGTCAGGTGCTTGTGTCAAACAGTCAAGAGAGGGCCCAGAATCATTTGAAAGGGAATTCTGGTTACTACATTGTTCAATAGCTCCCTCTACTGGCTCTTGAATGTCAGGTCGGAGTTCAGACCGAGGTTTGTGGGAAACCGAAGCATCCACACCTTCTGAGCGAGTACCAGAATCTGTGGAAAAGAAGCAGCATTAGAGATCAACAAAGGTACTGCAGGGCCATGGATGGCAGTAATCCTGAATATTTGCTCAGTGTTTTATGTGGTATGGGAACTTTCATTTTAAAAAGGTGTCAAACCCGCTTCTGCTTGTTTTGTATTCTGGACTTGTTGGGGTTGTGAAGGTCGGCTGCTGGGTCCCAGGTTGGTTTTGGGTTTAACGAGCCGGCCTCTACGAGTCTGAGCAGCTTTTCTTGAGGAATTGGAAGAGTCAGTTTGCTCGGACACATTTGCATCACTGCTTTAAGTGGAAAACAAACTCTGTTAAAAAAGAAACTAATAATTCCTTTAAAACATTAGGCAGTACGTAAGACACTTTTTGAGGACAGAAACAGGGCAATATGATTCATGTCTTACCTTTGGGCAGCTATTAGATTCATTTCAGTGGTTTCAGAACATTGTTGGACTCCATCTTGCGTTTGGGCCTCAGAGTCATTCTCTGAACGTGCTTGCTGAGTGCTTTCTTTTGGATCTGGACTGGACTGTGTATTAGTGGTGAGTATAGGTTTCATTTTTAAATCTTCTGAAGACTGGACACCGGAAATTGCAGTTGTATCATTTGCTGGTTGAGTATTTGTCTCTGCAGCTCTAATGGACGCGTCCTGTTTGCAGTCCCATTGTGGAGCAGGTCCAGCCTCCACATTGTCATTATTTGACATTTTGTCCTCTGTGGATTCCTCTTCAACTGTGGGTTTTTCACTCCTCTTATTTTCAAGAACGGAGTCTGTCAACATAGACTGATTCTCAGCAACCCAAGATGTTGCTATGACGATACCATCAGAGGACGTACCCTCATCATTTGTGCGGTCTACTGACTGCTCTGACTCTGCGGGTTCTAACTTTGTTGAGCTGTGAAGTTCTGTATGTAATGAACAATGTGCTGATGTCAAATGCTTGCTGCCTTTCTCTGCGAGTTTCAGTTCTGTTTGTGCAATGTTATTGTCCACAGACTGTTGTTCTGAGGCTACATTTGAAGAGGTATCCATATAGAGCTGTTCTGAGGGTTTACTGATGTCGTTAGACTGCAGTTTTGCCTGTGTAGTTCTAGTGGACGATCCTAAATTGGGTTTGGGTTTGACTTTGGGAAAGCGTCGCCTTCTTTGAGGCACATTTTGTTCTGAGGCCTCGGAGTCTAGTGCACTTCCAATATCGGTCCTTTGGTCCTCAGTTGAAAAAAATTCCTCAGTGGGTTTATGAGTAGAGCATAATTCCAATGATGGTACTGAAACTGAAGCAGTGCCAGTACTTTTAATTTGGCTCAGTTTTTCAGGAGGGGTGCTACTGCAAGTTGGCTGTGCTTCAACCTCTGCTATTGTGTTGTCAATGGATTCAGGCCTTGAAGTTGGATTGGCGGGTTTCTCCACAAGCTGCATGTGTGTGACAGGGTCTTTTGTGGTTTGAGGTTTAGATCCCACGGTTCTTGATGTCTGTGGTAAGTTGGGTTTGGGTTTAACTTTTGGTAATTGACCTCTCCTTGTATGGCAAGTAGATGCGACTTCACTCTCTTCTTTCTGACTGACAGGTAACTCTTCTGCACTTTGACGGATGTCTTTAGGTTTGGAATGTACAGTTCTTGATGTCCGTGCTAGGTTGGGTTTGACTTTCTGGAATCGACTCTTCCCGGCCTGTTGAGTTGGTGTGTCTTTACTCTCTTCTTTCTGACTCACAGGTAAATCTTCTTCAGGTGTAACACATGAAGCAGGATGGCCGCTGCTCTCTTGGACTGGGGTTGAGTCTTTGTTGGTCCCTTGTCCATTCTGCGAATCTGTGACTGCTGGGTCGTATGTCACCAGATTATTACAACTACCCACAGTTGTCCCATCGTGTGACATCAGAATTTCATCTATGAACTCAGATGTTGACTGTGAGTCTCTGATGGCCTGTTCCAAAATGGGTTCAAACTGTGTGTCAGAAAAGCAGTGACTCAGATTTTCTGAGGCACTCTGATCTGATGTTGCTGCACCTGATTTTACTTGACCAACAGAACCCTCGTGACTGCCAGATGGTTCTTCTTTAAGTTTGACTTCAATAGAAGAAATTTCATCTTTTAACAATGTTTGACTACAGTCTGCTATATTAGGGGTTACTTCAGCAGCTGATAGTGTCTCAGTGGCTTGAGAAAAGTCAGGGACAACTGTGTGGCTCTCTTCACCTGTCCTTACTGTTGATGTCTCAGAACCAGTCCGGACGACACTGGTTTGAATAATGGGCATGTCACCATTGTCTGTTGTGCTGTTTTGTAGCTCCACAGTGGCAACAGTTTCAGATGTTTCTGTGACTCCATGGCCAGAAGATGCACACATAGGAGAACTGACACAGTTGTCCTCTTGTGCAGCAAGCTTTGATGCAATCTCTTCTTCTAGGTGTTGGCTGGTTTCATTCACACTGACTGATGTTGTCCCTGCAATTAAACATAATGGCATATTTTTTATTCACTGTCATTTCATCTAAAACAAATTAAATCCAATCCCAATATAAGGAATTGTGTGGCTTCTGTGTCTCTAACCTGTTACGTGATCTTGTATGCATATTTGATTCTGTGCTGACTGAGAGAGGTGAGCCAGGTTGCCGATGGTCAACAGGGTATGAGCAGCCTCATTGTAGCTCTCGTCCTCAGATGCTAAAACAAACGCCCAGAAATGTATACTTTGAGACCATCTATACATACAGTATACTGTATACACACACACATTTTCCACTCGAAGCTACTCAGAATACCTCTTCAACATACCTTCTGTGTGTTCTGAAGAAAGGAAGTCTATAACATCCTGCAAGGGAAACAATGTATTGTAAGTCACATCAAAAGCTTCCCATATAAGCCAGATTAACTGTGAAAGGATGTGATGTATATGGAAAACATATCACAGTAGCCCCAGTTACACTTTGTCATTTTCTTTCCACGTCTTTATCAGTTGATTACATCTGGACACAAAACAACACGAAATACCAAGACCGCATGCATCATTGTTCAAACAAAAATAAATTTTGCTGAAAATGATGCTAAGTCACAATATGACTGTTCGATCCAACCACAAACCAAATACATGCACTAAAACTGAAAAGAGGGAGACATTGGCCCTTTTGTCAATAAAACTATGCAGATAGATCAGATCTTTAAGATTAGATCTCAGAAGTGATAGTAAAATGATAAGTGTAACTGGGGTTAATTATTATTACATTTTAGACATAGGACACTCACAACCAGCAGGTCCAACTGATGTTCACAGGGTTCAGCTGTGTCATTTTGTGCCAGCTCAAAAGAGGCATCAGGGCACAGTGCATCTTGGGAGATGCCCAACACATCGGGCATATTGGCCAAGATATCAAGCTATGTGTGACATGGAGGGAGCCAGAGTGGAGGGTTTGAATTATGGAATGTAAAACCATGCACAAAGAAAAACGAATGCAAAAAACACAAAAACGATTGTTATACAAATTAATGTAAAAAAATAAAATTAATGGATGGTGTGTATTACCAAAACATGATGGGAAAGTGTTTCTCATACCTCCTCCATAGTCTCTTCCACTTCTGATATCATAGGATGTGGGGAGCGCAGGCTGGCAGGCACAAACACAGGGGCGATGCTGTCCTTACTGGGGCTACACGCAGGGTCCTGCTCCTCCTCCACCTCTTCTTCCTCCCACTGCTTTTCACTCTCCTCATCGCTGCATTCTGACTGAGTTGCCCTAAGGGTGACTAGTTTGGGCTTTTTGGACTCTTGGGCTGATTGTGACTTTGATGATCTTCCCCTCTTGGCCGTGCATCTGGGTTTAGGCCTGGCGGCAGAAGCAGTGGAACCTGCTGGTGAGCCAGGAGTGGTTTCAGATGCAGAGGAGGAGTGTGCATCCTCTTTCGCTGGGTAAGTCAAGGGCTTGGTGGGTTTGGGCACCCTCCCATACCTACAAAACACAATCACACACTGTTGCACCCCTCTTATGTTATATCCAAAGTATTTTCTGTGGGAATTGGGAATGAGAATGTTTCTGGAAACAATGTTAAAATGGAATGAAATATGGGTAAACATGAAACATTGTACCTGGTAGGTTTTGGAGGTTGAATGGTGGCATCTTCTTCTTCAGATGAAATATCATCATTGGCTGACTTCCTCTTATGGCCTTTATTCCTTAAAGGTGATACATCTTTATCTACCTAAAAAGGTTAGCATAACTTTCAGTAAGGCAAAGAAACAATGTGTAGAGAGAACTGATGACTCCAAACTGAAATAATAACCTGCTCTTTAGAGGCTCCATCACTCAAACTCTCATCCCCCTTATCTGACGCAGCATCTTTGGCCTTTGTGGAGGGTGCTGGAGGCTTTTTACCCCACTTCCGGCCCAAAGGCAGTACTGGTTTTGGTGCTCTGCCTCGTGAGAGTTTAGCTGGCTTGATTGCGGCGTCCTTGGCTGAATTCACAGTTTCAGTCTTTTCAGACCTGAATATTAGGACAAAACAGAGAATTGTAATGCCAACTGAAGATGCATAAAACATAATTTATTTAAAACCACATTTTTTAAAGTTTCATTACATGTCTGAATTTGTACGGTCCTCAGGAAGTGCTGCTTCAGTGTCTTCGGGTATGCAGGCCTCATCTGAGCATATGAAAGAAAACAAAATAAGCCGCAAGCAACAATCAACAAAGGCCACACACAAATGGAGAACTTTGAGGAAAAAGAGGGCAAATAGTAATTTTGACCAAATTTAGAATATTAAATATTGCTTGCCCTAGGACCATGTCTGTCCCGTCACGGAAACCAGGGACACAAGTCAACAGCACAACGTTTGAGCAAAATGAGAAAGAAGTGTTATTTTCGCTTTTTTGCAGAATCTGTTAGTTGAGACCACGAAGAAGCCTCTCCGTGTTTGAAATAGCAGTATTTGTATATTTGAAAGCGTACATTTTAACTTTGCAATCGGCTTATATTTCAGACATTCTAGCATGTAGCAGGGGCGTGTCATTGTCTGTGTGTGTTTCCATACTGGATAAGCCGGCTTCTGTTTCTCTGTTATTGCCCCGCCCTCCAAGGGAAGCGTGGCTACTTAGTATGCAGCGCTCTGGCCGGCTCCAGCTGATATCAAAAATCAATGAAGATGGACGCCGCAAAGATTATCGCAGACGAGCTGAACCGTGGCCGTTACACCGAAAACGTTTTGAAGTAGTTCTTCGACAAGCCGGACGCTTACGAACAAGCGCTCACTGGCAGGACGTGCGAATTATGGGACATTTAGAGGCAAACAGACGCACAGTGAAAACTTCGGAGATGGTTACATCCACAAAGAAGACCCCGACAAAGAGAAAGTGTGCCCGAACGACTTGTTTCATTGGAGGCAGCGAGATCTGAAAGAATACTTTTCTGTTTCTTATGGGGCGAGTTTCCAAACATCAAAGTTTATCGTTTTGTGTCCCATTTCTATAATGGGCTTTTAGATGATAATGTTAGCATCTTCCATTAATTTGAACAATGCTTCAATTGCTTGGTTGATTGCTTGAATTGACTGGTGTGAATGACTTAGCCCACGTAAACCTGCCTGTTCGCATTCTTGAATTGAATTTGATGCTAATAATCCTTTATTATTAGTAATATGCGGTCCGATTTTTCCCGTTGCGTCTGTCGTTGCTATGCAACCATGCGGCTTTACAGGGGGTATGGCTTATCTAAATGAGATGTAAATGAGCCCTATTGTCACTCCAAGCAGGTGAGAACTGCACAATCTTTAGAGGCCGTTTTTTGAGTACCTGCCACAACTTCACCAAATATTATCAGATTTCCATGTATTACACATCCTTGGAAAGCTTGGAGACTAAATTTTCAGGATCTGTGAATAACTCAAAATGCTCCTCAACTGACTTGTGTCCCTACTTTCCGTGACTGGTCACAAATTGATTCATTTTTTAGAAATGTTGTTGAACCAATTAGACAAAGCATGGATCTACATTATACACTGCAATGTGTGTGCTCACATATATACATTATTTAAATCTACCAAGTTTCATAACAATCAAGAACACTTTCTTGAAATAAATGAATGCTCCATTACCTTGTTCATTGCTTTTGTTTCTCTTGTCATTTGGTTCCTCAGTCGAGGCGTCCTGTCTATTATTTCTTTTGCGTTTCTTCGTAGGCTTAGAAATAGGGGTTCCTCCCTCATTACAGAGGTCCTCATTCTCTTTCTCTCCGTCCTCCTCTTCCAAGTCAGGAATTCCATTCTCCTCTTCCTCATCTTCCTCCTCCACATCACTCAGCTTCTTTTCAGCTTTTTTGCCTGTAGAGGGGATAGGAACACACAAGGATTGTTTAATAGAGAATCTCAGGGAAAACAGTTGTTAAATCTGTACCCAAGAATAATATTGAAGTTATGAAGCAACAATACACAACTCACTCAGTATTAAACATGATAAAAAAGCATGGAGAGATAGTTACCCTTTGACTTTCTCTTGTGCTTCTTGGGGGAGTTCTTCTCAGCGAGTGACTTGAGTTTCTTCCTGTTTTTCTGAACTTCCAGAATCTTCTCTAGCAGCTTAGAAAAATACTGTATGTCCAGTTTGCGCCTCTCTCCTACAAGACAAGCGGCAGTAAATTTTACATCAAAGTCAACACAGGAATTGCACGAGGAACATGAATCAGTTCATTCTATATTCAAGCAGCTAACCATACTGTCCTACTGAATACTTACTGAAAGCTTTGTCAATCCTCCAGGCATTCTCTCGCTCTTCTTTTTTGAATTTGTTCTGAAAGTTTAAAAATCTATTAAAATATTTTATTGCGTATTTATTGAAGCAGTGTGTCGCTTCTTCCTATCATGTTCTATAAATATATTTACATCTGTACTGATTACTGACCTTAATCTCTGATCGAGCTCGGTGAGGAAACAGCTGACAAATCATGGAAAAGTCTGTCCCCACCATGCTAACGGCCAGGAAGAACATGTCTGTCTCTGATGGAAAACAGCAAAACAATCATAAAATGAAAATTCAACATGAATAAGGCATCAGAGTGCTATAAAGATGTTATAATTCAGGTATCTATATCAGTTTAACCTTCACTGGACCAGGGTTTCGAATAGGTCCCTTTCCTGAAGCTTGAGTAAGTTGTAGTGGAGCCACGCTCAAAGATGGGGTCTCGATCCTGTGCTGGGTTTGGCCCTTTGGCTCGCAGGACTTCCACTGTCAAGCTGTGAGACACAGGTTGAGAGGATATAACTAAGCCAACAATTGGTTCCAGCATCTCCAATGTCACAATAATGTAGCAATGTTTATATTGAGAGGAAAAATCGCATCACTGGAGGATGTCATAGATGCATTTGTAGACACCGTTAGTCAGTTTTTATCAAGGAAATGAAAAACACAAGTAAAACAACATTGTATCTACAACAACAGATGAGTAGATAAACATGAAAGAATGCATCCACAACCTATAGCAGTCCACTGACCTCTCTTCATCAATGATCAGTGAGCCATCCTCTGCTACTTTGACCTGAGGAACCATGAGCGCCTCTTCCTGATCATCTTCTGCCTCCTCCTCTTCCTCCTCCCTCGGGCTTGCAATTTTAGGGGGGACTTCAGGTTCCTGCACTCTCTCCGGTGACCTGCAGGGATTACATTGCAAACGTCAGGCAAAACGAAGGGGGGTGGGAAACAATACAAGCAACCGGGACATCACATTATAGACACTATGGCTCTTGATGGAATATTGGTTAAAAGTGTAGTGAATTATCCAGACTATTCCATCATTTACACTCATTTATTTTGTCAAGATAAACAAGTGGTGATGAGGCTAGACAATGGATGTGTGGGTTTCTTCCGGGTGCTCCGGTATCGACCCAATGTCCAAAGACATGCAGGTTTGGTTAACAGGTGACTCTAAAATTGCCCGTAGGTGTGAATGTGAGTGCGAATGGTCGTCTGTCTCTACGAGTCAGCCTGAGACTGACTTGACCCGCGACCCTCAAGGATAAGCGGATATAGCTAATGGATGGATGGAGCGCTCTAAATCAGACGTGCAGAAACTGAATAAACCTTGAAACCTTGTTTTAAAAGTACTTTTTTTTTTTTTTTTAAAAGGGCACAGTTTTTGGTGTGAAGAAAACACATGTCATTATGCTACAATTTAAACAGACAATTTACAGTGAGAACCGTTGACATAACATCAAATCATGTTCAATACTGAAGTACGGATAAAAATAAGGAAAGTCAGAATGAAGCTAAGACTGTATGTATCATTTTGTTCCTGACTATGTACAACATCGATAAAACAATAATGGAAAGCGATTTTAGAAAGATGACGGGACAAACTTACTCTTCTCTTCCTGGAGACGGCGGGACCACAGTCTCAGTCTCCTGAGCTGAGTCTTCTAAACTGGATCTGGAAACATAAGACAAGACCAAAAAAAAAAAAAAAAGACAACCTTTTGGTCAATAGAAAGCATTATCTCTGGAGGTTTACTAAGTTGCAAAGGAGACACTTACGTCATGGGGTTAGACATTGGTAGATAACGGATAAGGTCCCTCATGGTCATTTTGGCAGGATCTAAAGTATACTCCTTCGCACGTGCCTTAGCTTTCTTGATTTTCTGCAACATCAAATTATAACACTTTTAATGTAATGTATCAACATATAGCTAACATTAAACATATAATTAATAGCTTACTTAACTTAAAAGTGAAGAGAATGAAAAGAAGTACGCTTACTGAATAATCTGAGCTTACCTTTTCTTTGTGCATCTCCTGTTTGAGCAACTCTCGGAGCTTTCGGGCCTTTGCAAGCCTCTGTAAATCGGATGGGTCATTCAGGAGTCTACTCAAGGAGAACGCTGGTGCTGACAGCGAAAGCCCACTCTTTGATGACACTAGAGTCTTCGCTTTCTCTGATATCTTGATAGCTTTTTTGTCTGGCAGAGAGGGGGGGACTTTATCTGGTAGTCTGGGAGGAACGTCTTTAACTTGACTGCCTGACGTGCTTTCTAATTGTTTGCCGCTGTCCGCTGGCAGGTGGGTTTGTTCCAGTGAGTCCTCAGCTGGAGGCACAGCTGACGGTCCCGAACTGTCAGAAGAGAGGAGGGTGGGTTTAGGTTGCACTTTGGGCTGCTTGCTCTCTTCTGAAGGCCTGCGCCGCCTTGGGGACTGGAGTCCCGGAGGGGCTGCTGTAGTCCCAGTTTGGCTGAACGTTGTTGGCTTGTCATGGTCTGATCCAGGGACTTCAACAGGGGTTTCAGAGGCTGCCTTGACAGGGGACTTTGGCGTCCGAGCAAGGGTGGAGGGGCGGCCTGGAGCAACTTTGGGCTTGATAGAAAACCGCTTCCTTCTCTGGACTGCTGCTGAGGAGCTAGTACCTTCCCCATTTTGGTCATTACCATCCCTAAACAGCAGTATGAATAGTTATTTATGTTGAGCATAAACATAACAGAAGTTGTAGTCATTCTAAAACAGATTTTAGAAGCCACTTAATGACTATCACTCACCCCGGGGCTGTGGATTTTTCTGACGGGCTCACACCAGGCTTGTTATCGGCCACAGCAGCAGCAGCAGCAGCAGCGCTGCTCTCACTGACATCTTTTGGGGTCTCATTGGCCTCCTGATTTCCCGGAGGGGCTTCCTGAGGTGTTGCTGCTGTTCTCCCCGCCGTACCGACATTGGGCCGAATACTAAATCTTGACCGACGAAACATTGTCACCTGAAAACACACAGCACATTTGTCACGTCAAATACTGACTTTTGCATACATTTGCACAATTATTTTGGTTGAAATTTTGTATAGCCTAACCTTGAGGAAATTACTACTGCACACTGCAAACAATGATTAAGACACTGTGATAAACACATTGTGATGTTCTGATAAACGTATTGCCTGACGTATTATTTAGCACATTGAAACTCTTTTGTGAAATCAGTTGCCAAACAATGTAACTACAGGACGGGGGGGGGGGTTAGTACGGCACCAACATATCTTTTACAAATCTCTGCAAGTGTGACGTTCAGTACTGCATTTAGCTAAGTGCAGCGGCAATGTGGCAAAGCTTCACTTAATCCTGTGGCAGCAGCAAGAATACGTTCTTTTATGCAAGTGAACTTGCTGCCGTGCAAACCTCAGCAATTCGTTCAACTGACAGGACTAACGGTAGCGGCGTTGACAGCTGAGAAGCCGTCAAGTCTGGACGGAAAAAGAATCACATGGAGATACCAAGAAAGGTTTAATGACCGCATTCAAACGAATACAAGACATGGAAAACGCGTCGAAAAGCGCAACAAAAGCTGGGCTCCAACTCGCATGACAACACTTTTAGCATGCGCGTCTTCTTGCCTTGGACCGTCCTCTTGGTAACGTGTAGAAGCGGAGGCAGCTACATTCATAATTGTGTCGCGTCTACATATGTTATGTTGCTTGTAACCACGTACCTCTTCAAGAATACGTCGTGTGCTGGGAGAAATAAGCTATCATTAATCGACGTCGAGTGCCAGGTAGCGGACCCCATGCACCCACTAATCCGCCATGTTTGTCGTGACGCGTTATTTTCGCGAGCGAATGGGGTTGTGGGAAATGTAGTCCGAGCGCTGCAAAAAAGCTGGATGAGGCAAGATCATATAGTCTATAGGCAATACTGGCCTCTTTTTTTGTTTCCTCAAGGAATCATTCTGAGCATTACATTGGAGCCGTTTGAAGGCTTTCGAGATATTGTCTGTAATACTCAGTGGTGGAAGAAGTACTGAGATGTTTTGTTTAAGTAAAAGTAACAAACACCAATCTAAAAATACTCACTTAAAAGCAAGAGCACTCGTAATTAGTAAGTAACGTTAGAAGTACAGAAACAATAGCAAGAAAATGTCCTTAAAATATCAAAGATTTGTTAATACATATAAATGAACATGCGAGCAGCGTTTTGATGTTTTAGTTTTGGTAACTTAATATACAAGTTGGTAGTTATATTGTTAAATAAATGTTATAAGCTGATCATGTTTTGTAGGTAAAATGTTAATTTTCTAATTACATACTAATGAAAGTCAGATCAATAAATCAACGTAGTTGAGTAAAAAGTATAATCTTTCTACTTTATATAAGTATTAAGTAGTAGAGAATGGAAATACTCATGCATGTTTTTAAGATTGTATATAATGACTAGTGGTGGAATGTAAGTGAGTACATTTTAGTCAAGCAGGCTACAAAGTACTACAATTTTGAGATGCTTGTACTAGATTTTTTTCAATTTTATACTTACAACATTTCAGTGGCAAATATACTATATGTACATTTTGCTGACACTATTTAAAACAAATTCAGACTGCATACCTTTTACTTGTAATAGAGCACTGTGGTATTGCATCTGAACATCTGTATACTTATAAGAATGTTTTTTTAAATTTATAGTTTAATAACTTTAGTAATTGGAAATGGATTCCAACAGGGGTTTGTTGGAATGGCATCCAATTGAGTTACTGCATAGTCAAGCACTACATGATTTTTCCTGTTGATGTCAAAGATGTACATTTTTGTACCTAAAAAGGCCAATTAATGCCCACCAATGGCTCACCTATGTAATTTTTCCAGCTACTGTAGGTGTCCAAAATTGTGTAACATACAATAAACACACACAGCCTATAACATTTTTGATAGTAAAACAAAAAAATAAGACTGATACCATCAGTGTTTGGGCAGCCAGAATTCTGAACATTGCATTTCGGGAAACATACAGTATATGTATGTATGTATGGGTTTGACTGTTGAACTGCCAGTGGATTGCAAACTATTGATTCACTAACTCCGTCTAAAGAAGGCGAATGACAGATCAACACGTTGCTGCGTTATGATTGAATCATTTTATTTCTTTAAACACAGACCGCATCAGCAGTGCACCTCTTTGGACGTGCCTTCCCTCACACACCACATTTCTTTCTTCAGCAGATCATGACAACATTTACTTCTTAGATCAGTGATCTTTAGAAATAAGGGAACTACTGATTGGACAGGGAAAAAAAAACAAAAAAAACACATCATTAGAAGTGAAGGTGTAAAAGAAGGGTGGATCAGGGACAAGAGTTCGAAGAGTTCATCATTTGGATTGTCTTGCGCACATTGTAGCAGCTTGTCCCAAATAGGTTATTCGATGTGAAGATCTCCATTTCAACTGTGAGGGCAGAGACAAGAGGAAAGAAAAGTGAAAATAGTGTTTATTCTGTACAAATGAATTCAGTTAAGGAACAAACAAATAGGAAAATATATTTACTTATGGACAAAGTTATGGTCAAACAAAGGGATTTCCAAAAGGGTCCCCAAAAGCAGCTGTTGAACCAGAAGTCTGACCAACAGTAGGCGTCTGCTGTAAGATTGAGAAAAAGACCAATATTACAAATAATTACTGTGATACTCGATTTGGTGTGAATGTGCGTCTGTGTGAATCTCTGTACCAGAGCTACAGGTGCCGCTCCAAACAGACTGGGATTTGGGGCCCCAAATGCTTTATCAAACATGTCCTGATTGTTAGGTACGGCAGCAGAAGAGAAGGCGGCATCGAGGAGGCCCGGGTTAAAACTCAAAGGTGGGGCTGCAGCTGGTTTAGGAACATCTAAAAACACGTTATGACAGAGGACACAATTAGTGACCAGTAGTCATACACACGTCAACTTGCAAAAGTTTGACTACATGCACTGCAGTGCCTTGCTACAGGTGGTTTACCGTTAACTGCTGACATTTGATTGATATCAAAGTCATCATGATCTGCAGTATCCTGGGCCAGGCCCACTTTACTGGAAAAGTACTGATCAAATGCCCCGGCTTCGTTGCTGCTGGGGGCTTGAGCAGAGTTGGACCCTAGCTCCCCTTTCCTAGCTGGGATGGCAGGGGGTTTGGCAAGCTGGAAGTCCTTGAACATGTCCTTTCCAATCTTCTTCTCTTTATCTCCAAGGGGGTCCAAAGCTGTAAAGGCACTGTTCTCTACCTTTGGAGGGGCCTCCTTAGCAGGTGGCCTGGGAGGGGGGCGTGACGGACCTTGCTGGTCACCCATTGCATGGAACGGACCGGGCTGGAAAGGATTGGTCATGGCGGGCTGACCCCAACCTGGAGCACCGAGTGGCCCAGCTGGTGGAGGCTGGCCAAAGATATGGGGTGGGGATAAAGGGGGGACACCAAACTGAGATGGCATCTGCTGGGCCCAGACTGTGGGTGGTATGGGTAGACCACCAAAGGCAGATGGCTGTGGGAAGGTGGGCCTAGGGCCTGGAGCTGCCATTCCTGGCATGGGGAACATGGATGGTGCAGCGGTGGAGGCTCCCCACATTCCTGCAGCAGGGATACTTGTGGTAGCCGGAGGACCCAACTGAAGATTCCCTGAATATAGAGAAAAAGTAATATGTAAGATTAAAAAAAAGCATGAAATGCAAAGCCGAAAAGAACATCTTTGGATAAGACACAAAGTTCCCCTCTTGTGTATTACCTAGAGCAGCTATGGAGGAGTAAGTCGAGCTGGCGGGTGTACTGTTGAAGAAGTCACCTGAAGCAGATGACCCTTCAGAATGACCAGGAGCAGTAAAAAGGTCTGCTCCAAACAGGTCACTTGCTGTGGACTTTCAACACAAAAAACAATATGAAGTACTATTGCACCACATTTACATAATTGTATACATGATAACCCATAAACTATGAAAGATTAAACCAACCTTAAACCGCAACAAATTTCCTATAATTATGTATTCAGAAATAAAATACTACAGTATCTACCTGAACATTGATACATATGCATGCCTTGCCACTTACCAGTGCTTTTATCACTGAAGCATGAATGTTAGAAAATAGATTGAGAGCAGAGATGACAAAAGGTACAGTAAATTGTTCGGCAGCACAGTCAAAGTGTCATTTATTCAAGCCAGTTATAGAAGCATGTGACCACCAGTGCATGCGTGAAGACAGAACAGATCCGAAACAACAAGCCCTTAACTGCAATTACAAGCCTTGCCTCTTATCTTAACCAAATGCATCCTCTGGCATATCCTGTCGGACACCAGTGCATAACCCAAATGCTCAGAAAGGTAGAGGTTAGCAAACTAATTATGCTCTGGGAAATGTGCATAAACCCAATTTTTAGGCATCACACATGCAACTCTATTATGGTTCATCTAGCTGTGGAATTTCACCTTTGCACTCCTTCGACCTCGTCCAGCCTTAGAGCTCTGTGGAGGCGGGTTTAGGACTACTGAATCCTTGCTAGGAGTCACTGGGGGTTGTGGGTGATGAGTTACGCCATTAGAGACAGGGTCAGCTTTCAAAGACGAGTCAAAAAACGGGTTTTTGATTGAGAGAATTGATCCCGATTCATTCCCGTCCATCATGGTTATTGTGTTACCCTGACTTATTTTGCCCCCTAGTGGCCACTGTCCGTTACTGAGCGCGAGGATCATGGTCTTACTGGATAATTCATTTATCTGCTGACTGAGGTGTTCAGCGTCTCCACTCAAATCACCGTTAATAATTGTCTTGCTAGTGTTGCCAGCAGCGCTGTTTAGGGGGTTAGTGGTGGCGAGGGGGACGTGTGAATTATCGGGTGACGACCAAGTGGGCGACTTGGAAAGGGGGTCATCTCTGAAAGGGTCAGTGTCTGGGGTTGGAAAGTAGCCAAATGTTGAGGAAAAGGAATTCTCTGTCTGGGGAGATGCCCTACAGTCAGGGGCACAGGAAGTTTCAAAGGAGTTTCCCTTTATGCAATTCTGATTGCGGTCAACTTCAGCAGAAAAGTCCAGCAAGAGAATATCATTAGAGTCCTGGTTAACATGAGAGGGACAGTGGGAGAGAGAGAAAAAAAAAAAAGATTTATGGATCAGTTCTGCAGCAGGAAAAAGAACAAAAAAAAAAAACCTGTTAGCAACACATGGTGTGAAAAGACATGACAATTTAAAGCTGCTACCTGTAGAATATTTACCTCAAAATGTCACTGTCATTAGATTTCATGGCAAATCACAGTCCATCCTCCGACTTGAAAAGTTAAGTTTACTAAATTAGCACTTGCCTTTGACAAAAGCAAGCTATATAAAAATGCTAAAGTCAGTACTAGCTCGTCAACCTGAGTGAATTGGCCCAGCAACAGTGATGCAAAAATGCTACCAGTACAGGACCCCAGGTGTCACCAAAGATCTCTCTTTCTTGGCGTCTACTTGTAGCAGCTTTAAAAAGGTTTGATGAACAACAATGAGATTGGTACACATCAAGCATAAAATCAATTCTTAAAAAGGTCCTTTTGATTGAAGTCTAAAATCTTCAATTTAAAAAAAAACAACAAAAAAAACATAATACACTTCGAACCAAAATGGTGGCCTTTTTAAGAATTGACTGAATGATCTGGGAGGGGCTGAGGTTATTCAGTGGAGCCAATTTTTATTTTTTCTACCAAACACACTAAAATCAGATCTTAGAAACATATTGACAAGAGGCAACATGTAGCAAAACCTCTTACTACACAGGAAATAAAATAGAGTAAAGTCCCCTACACCCTACTGTAATTAAGAGGTTTAAAAAGTATATACTTCAAGTATAATACTGTAAATATCCAGCTACACTTCAGTGACCAAGCATAATTCCACTATGTGGTTCAGATAAAGGGTGCATTTCACATTATGGCACCACACTTACATTTGGAGACTGGATGTCTGGAGGGGTCGACATGGCTCCAAAAAGGTCAAGCTGCTCCACTGGCTGTATGTCAAAAAGGAACAGAAACATACTGTATTTATTCAGCTACTATAAAATCTGTGGTATTTTATGTAGCTGCAAACACAACAGAGCAGAAAACCTTACTTGGGCAGTTTTTACTACCCCATCCATACTTAGCAAGGCATCCCTTCCATTCTGAAAGCAAGACCGAAAAGCAGAAGGTTAAGGAAGGCGTCAGAGGATCTATTTTAAGAAAACAAGTGATTCCAAGTGCTTACCTCAACCACAGTGCTGCCATTTTCACCCTGTAAACAGAGGTGGACTGTTAATGATTATACCTGTTTTCTTAATTTACCCAGGCATGCATCATTTCAATGGAATGTCTGAAGATGTGATTCGTTGAAAGAACACAGAGAGGCAGTGTTGACATTCAGGAGGCCCATACAGTGTGCACCCTGTCAACGCTCCCGGATGACCGCGCCAAAAGGCTTTTCTTTCAGAAAGAAAATGTTCTCGCCGTTTTAAAAAGGAAACTTTTTCCGAGTTTAAAGTCAAAGGCTTCTGAACCGGTTACCTTCTGTGAGGCCTCTGCCTCTTTCTTCCTCATGTTGAAGATCACCTGGAAGAGATCTTTCAGATCGATGACCAGGGGCTCTGCCTGTACAGCGACAGAAAGACAGCACATTGTCATGCTTGTCCATTTGTCGTTTACAGTACGTGCTCCTTTCACCGAATATGAATGAGTAGGTTTCTTTGTGAGTGAGGGTTACCTGTTGTGCAGTCTTTATGGCGAAGAACTGATGCTGCCCTTCTGACCCGCACACGTATCCAAATGCCCGGTTATCGGTTACATCTCTGGCGATGAAGGAGATCTTATTCACCAGATGCTCATGTTCAATCACCTGAGTTTAAAAAAACAAAACAAAGGTTTTATTAGCAGGCCAAACAAAATCTAATTAACTTCAGTGTGATGTGACCGTAATGGAAGGAAATGGCACAACTCACTCCTGATTTCTCATCAATGATCTTGATGCCCGAAATGGAGATGTTGACCCAGATCCTCTGTTTGTGTTTGCCTTGGGACCGAGCAGCTACTGCCATGCCCTGGTGTAAAAATACAGGTAAACAAAACACGACTTGTGATTTAAAGCTAATATCTATAAAGTTGCGACACCGTCGCCCTCTGCAGTGAGTATACGTCTACAGCAAATAGGGTGTTCCTGTGGAAGGCTGGCTGTTGACTTGAATCAGCTGCTGCAAAATTTGGAAAGAAGAGTGCCTAACAAGCCATGACACTTTTTTTTTTTTTTTTTTTTTTTTTTTTTTTTTTTAAAAATATCATATTTGATT
>CM022482.1:21811827-21866758 GCA_011952105.1 Coreoperca whiteheadi | reverse complement strand
CCTAACAAGCCATGACACTTTTTTTTTTTTTTTTTAAATTGCAGATGACCTGCAAAAACAGCAAATCTGAGTCCATGAAACCCACCACAGATACATTCATTGAAAAATTATTTTTCAGATGCCAGCTTTAGAATGCTATTCCCTTAATATGTTTTAATGACTTAGAAAAGACAGCAGGGCACAGTCCAAGATCCCATGCTGCACCTTAAGTTTCATCATGGAGTCCTGGCACATCTTGTCTCCTCTGGCCTCTGGGACATCATCGATGCCAATCAGCTTGGCCTTGTACCTCACACCATCCCCTTGAAACCTGCCCAGCAGGTACTCGTCGGTCTTCTCTGACACTGCAAAAAAACCCAAAGCAAACTATGATGATTTCTACAGGATCAGAGCAGAAAATCTTGCCGCTGAGTAGACAGTCCGACGTGGCGGTCACGGCACGATCATTCTCACCGTCCTTGTGTCTCACTCACCTTTCTTCTTCTCTTTCTTGAATGGGACCTTGGACGTGGCTGTCGCAGGGGAGGTGGGCGGGGTGTTGGTGGTCGAGGCTGTATTTGGGGACGCGATGCTGGGTTCGGCAGGGACGGGCACGCTGTTCTCCACTTCTGCAGACATGGCGTGGAGTGAGCCTCACTGGACAAGTTGACGGTCAGGGTTAAAGCAGACGGCAGCTCCGTGTTCAGGGGCAGCGAGGTCAACCGAACAGATGACTTAACACCCACACATGCTTTTGTTATTTGTCTGAAAAATAAAAAAAGTGAAGTGGGACAGTGCATGTGGTGAGAGAGAAAGAAGAAGAAGGAGATGAAAGTTTAATACGCACTATTTCCTGGCCAAACATGATATTGGACTGTAAAGGGCAACAATTTAAAAAAACAAAACAAAACAAAAAACAACCACTTAGTTATTGCTAGAAAGGTTTTGTAAGAAACAGCTGAAAAGATCCCCCCCCATCACCATCATATTCTTTTAACAATACACAGTAAACATTTACAACCAGAGAAACGCCAGTTAGAGAAGCATAACGGGACACATGACCCATAAAATATCATGACCTCATAGAGAACATACACACACTTTTACACATGCTGGGTCAGTTGTTCAGTCCTGTAAACGAGTAAATTATCCTAAAAGATAAAGAAGGTCCTGCACAGTCACACGTATTTACAACTCTATTGATCGCCTGCCATTGAACGTGATATTTAGGGAGGTTTACGGAGGACGAATAACTAGGTACCACTTTAACTGTGCGGATGGACAAAAAAAATAAATATATATATATATATGAATAAATAAAATGCATTTTGTAATCACACTGTCACAAAATCAGTGACCTGTGCCAACTGTGGCTCAGAAGCAATATGCTAGTCATATGTATCTGCACACCAACAATACCATCATCATTTTGACTGCCAACATACTGGACATCAGTCATGAATGTTTCTGCACTAACTGAACACAAGGCAGTGTCACATGAGACAAAAGTAACATCACAGCAGCTGGGATTCACCTCCAGCAACTCAACAATGTTATGTGTAACACACACATTTCATGTGGATCCATCACCAGTTAGTCACTTCAATGACTCAAACAATCACAACAAAGTGGAGACAGTCGCACGCATACGGCCAGCCGAAAAAGCCATAAAGGACACCTGCTCTGCACAACCTACGCAAACATGGCTCTGTGTGGGATATACATACCTTTCTGACCAGTTTCAGAGGCTACACTGGCTAGAATTCCAGTGTAAAGAGGCTGTGAATACTGTAGGACAGACCAAAGGTTGGAAGTGGGCAAAGGTTGAGCAATTACCTGAGGTTAATCTTACGCTAGCAGAGCAAAAGGATCTCGTGATGCCCAGCTAAGCAACTACAAACGGAAATTGAAGCCTCACAATGTTCTCATTTGAAGCGGTCTATAAAACCCAAAACTTAATATACTGATGATGTGGAATCAGGGTCAAATGAGCCTCAGGAGGACAACAATCCAAATGCACCTGTGTGATCATGCGAATTCAAAGACAGTCCGGTCCAGAGGTATTGTTTATGATTAAATCAATCAGGTAGTAAGTAAGTTAAGCCTTTATTTGTCCTGCAGTGGGGAAATTGCATAATTGGTAGGTAATTTGTTTGATTAACAAAAGGAAGTGGGAGCCATACAAGAGGCGATAACAGATGGGAACTTTGAAAGGGCATGGAGTTTGTTCCAGGTTTGTGCCAACTGTGGCCTCTCTAGGAATCAAATCTGATGAGGTCAGTGTGAGTGACACAAGTATCCAGAGATTCTGTAAATTAAGACCTATTAAAAAAAAAAAACCAACATGTTTTATCATTATGAAATTATTTCAATTGCTGGTCCAATAGGAGTTACATCACAAGAGCTACTGTACAGCTGAAAAAAAAATATTTATTAAAAAAACAAAACCTTCATTTTATCCAACAGTACTAGTTTTGATGTCAAGAAAACAAGCAGGGTAAGCTCTTCTACGTTTGGTTAGCCATGGGCACATTTAGGCACAGATGCTGTGTGAGGAAGCGTAGAAAAACCAGACATAACCCCAAAACACTTGTTGACGCTGAAGTTTACACAAGCGGGACACATGACTGCACTTGTCCAGTAACGACAGTCGTGTCAAGAGTCCCACTGAGCTGGAGGAAAGGCTGATTAAAAAAAAAAAAACCAAATTAAAAAGGGTGAAATTTCCACTGTTCATTGCAGATTTGAGTTAAATTCAATTTTATTTATACAGCCCAATATCACAAATTTGCCGCAAAGGGCTTTACAATCTACAACATACGACACCCTCTGTCCTTAGACCCTCAAGTTGACTAAGGGGAAAAACTACCCAAAAAAAACCTTTTTAACAGAGAGAAAAAAAAAAAAGAAAAAGATAGAAACCTCAGGAAGAGCAACAGAGGAGGGATCCCTCTCACAGGATGGACAGACATGCAATAGATGTCGTATGTACAGATTCAGAGCAGAAAAATAATAGTACATACAATTATGTACAATGACAAAATTTCAGTATATATATATATATATATATATATAGTTATGATGAAAAGTCATAAAAAGGATTACATTTTAACAACCAGTCACTACTACCTGAAAGATCTGTAGCCCCCCTCCACCCCCAGCATACACTGGTGTCACAACACAAACACCACAGGACACAAGTGTGAATTCAGATTTGTCAGCAGAATAACTGCAGCGCAAGGGAAGAAATGTCACAATCCTGGGCCATCAGGAAACGTAAACTACTGCACATCTGGAGGAAATCAGGGAATGACTCAGTCTGCAAGTGAATAAGATGGTGAAATACCACAGGCCCACTGTGAACACAAAGGGCATGCAAACCCTTTTCGTACAGAAGGAAAATTGTTTGCACTAAAACGAGGACGTTGGTATATAGGTATGTGGATAAGCAATGCAACAAAAAAACACACACATCATATATTAAAAAGATGGGGGGGTTTTTTTGTTTTTTTTTTGTTTGTTTGGTTTTTTGTTTTGTTTTTTAAAAATAGGCTTGCAGCTACAGTTGAGACAGAAAAGCACCACGAATGAGTCACACATGACAACATTGCATTAAGGTTTTACCTCCCAAAGTGATGCGCCTTTCCAACCGTTCGCGGAAAAACGACTGGTTTTAAGTCTGTTTTAAGACTGACGAGCCAACGCTCACAAAGCTACATGAAATGAACGACTGTGGCTTCTACAGGCGGACGCAAACAACAACATTTCTGTCACAGACTTGTCCGCGACTCCCCGTCGCTTTGGTAGATCCTTAATTAATGCACGGGCGGAAAATGTTGACAACGCCGTGACCTACCTGTGTGAAAGCGCGCAGTAAGACGTTGGAGTCCCGCGGAAACGCGGATTTTTGTTCCCGTGGTGCCTCCGCGGCGCCGGCCGAAAAATTAGCAAAAACCAAACGCAGCCGCGGAAAACGCGCAGGACTCAGATGGTTTCCACTAAATGCCGCGGCCGTGCAGGGGAGACTGCTGCAACGAACTCCCAGCTTAACCCTTCACTGGCTGACAGAGCGGCCGCTGCAGATATCAAATGGGAAAGGGGCGGTCTCTTCACGCTAAAGGACGTGCCACCGTCGGTCATAGCATGAAGATACTGTTGGCCACAATGTTGTGTCATGGGGAAACAGTGCTGAGTTCTTTTTTTAAACAATCCACTGTTAAACAAGGCTGGCCGGTTTTCAAACCCACTTTAACCTCCGCTTACCTTCACATTAGGTTTTTGTACTTTAATGTATTAATTAAGCCTATTAGAAGAATATTATTTTAACTAACCATAATTATTCATTATGAAAAAAAAGAGATGTTTAATAGGTTTGACATCATGGCTCAGGTGTATCATTAAATGGACAGGTCACCCCAAAATCCAAAATACATATTTGTCCTCTTACCTGTAGTGCTATTTATCCATCTAGATTGTTTTGGAGGGAGTTCTGAGTTTTGGTGATATCGGCCGTAGAGGCGTCTGCATTTTTTTAATATAATGGGGCTATACGGCACTGGGCTTGTGGTGCTCAAAGCGCCAAATATTGGACTTAAATTCGTCAGGTGGCCAGAAACATCTGAATCTGAATCTGCTGTATGTGTAAATAAGCAACTCTTTGCTAACCAGTGCGCCATATCTACCTCAAAGGCGACAATACGACAATGTTGTCTTAACAGCTTGTTTGTGCTGCCCCCAAGGGGCCAAAAATCTAGTTATTTTAGCTTTAAGTTTCCAATACGATGACCTCCCAAGTAAGCCCCTGCTCCCAAGCCTTTAAAGGTGGCTTGTGCGATTCTAAACCAATACACATGTTTTTGTCAAATTCAGTGACTATCTCCTCACGCTCCGCTAGCCGTCCGTTCTGTGTGTGCGCTGAAAAAATAAGCTGGTGTTTGTACACAGCCCTGGTTCTGTCAATGGGAAATAAACTAAGTGGCTCGGACCGAGCCACGCAACGCCATTTCAACCAATCCAGCCACGATTTGTCTGTCAGATGACTTGCCCACGGACATTCAGCACATTTTCTAGTTTGCCAAGATATGCTTTTGTTGTGTTGTTTGCTATAGTAGCAGGAGAGTTGTGAGTGTTCGCTCTATATCGTGGTATTTGTCGTGGTATTGGATTTCTCCAGAATTGCGTACCCCACCTTTAAGTAATGTCTGAAAATAGGCAGTTGCTAGCTTTTTCATTGTTATTGTTGTCCAAAACAGCATATATTTAAGTATAACTCATTTAAAATGAAAAATGAAACATGTGATTTAAAACATGATTAGAATTTGCTTTTGTTTCTATTGTGCAAGGGGGCAGAATGGCCAGAAAATGGCAAAGGCTTGGCTGAGATGAAGCAAGCATTCCTTTTTGCTCAGCCTTTGTGGCAGAAATTGGTTCTAACACTGGTAACCGATACCACCTTCCTCTAACAACAATGTGGGTCCACAGCATTGGATGACCTTCAAATGACAAAGCTCATTCATACCATCTGTAACGTTATGTCCACTGAGCATCATATCATAAAATGTAGAAGGAGTGGGGGGGGGGGGAGACGAGTCCAAAACAGAGAGGAAAGCTCCAGTGTTGCTAATACAGCACAATGAAAGACCAGGCACTACATTTCCTTCTCCACGCACTTGTGTTATTGCAATTACAGTAAACTGATGGCTGAAAACAGGTCATTAACTTTCTCAGTATAAATGTCTATTTTGCTTTTGAAACCATATAGGGATTGCGCCATGTAATGACCGTTTTTATATTTGCCGTTCTAAGCACTGGGTGCCAGTTATGATATTCCCATGAAGAAAATCCTCAAGCCACACAGGAAGTGTTTTGTTTCATGTTTGCAGAAGCATTGATCGCTGTTTGTTTTGGATAATTAAGAGAAGAACTGCTATAGTTGGTATAAGCAGGGGTAGCCCCAATTAAAAAGACAAAGAACTCCATCTTCTTCAACAGAAAAATCAAAGACATAGAAACAAATGTTTGGGAATGGATATCAACCATTTGTATAGCCACAAAACTAGAGTAAACACCAACATTGAGATCTGCACTAACACGATGTCAATGTGGCTTTTTTCGCTGTGGACTGGTAGTTTTCTCTTTGGTAAATGTGTCTGTTTTATTGCTGTGGCGAGGCATCACTTAACTATGGATTAAAACACACATGTCAGACAACTTTTTAAAAAGGCTGATGGTAACATAAACACCAGATAAACATCCCACAGCTGATACTGTGGCCTAACAGCGCTGTAGGTTTGTGACAATGTTATGTATGCATGTATGATATGTAGTGTGCTAGAGATTATTGGTTAAAAAACTACAATTGTTTCCTATATGCAGATTCTGATACATTCTAATCCATTGGTGTGTATGAGAGGTGGTGCTGCAGCAGCATGAGAGCATCAGTATACATTTTTACATTCTATAAGAAATCTCAGCATTTCTGCACGCAATCAAAACTATTAGCATTAACTAGTAGGGGTGAGTGAGAAAATGTGTTTTTATTGATTGACCCTTTAGACCATTAAATATATACTTTAGATCCTAAATAGCAACAGAATCCTTCATAACACAAAAATCAAGGCACTGGAGTTACTGCTCAAATACACAGCTTTGGTGTTTTGTTTTTCAGAGAATTCTTTGTGAGTGAGTAATACATTTTCAGAGACGCACACACAACGTGGCTTTCTCGATAAAAGTGGTTCATTGTGCAAAGTTGCAAACAAGACTAAGAACATCTGACCTTCTCACGTCAACCCAAGCAAACTTAAACCAATAAATGACATCTGATATTTTAGTCGAAAAAACTAAGTTAGGTTGCTGCTTAGCTTTACGTCTCTTGAATGGAGCATTACAAATCTGACTTCACCTCATTCCCTGTAAGGCAGGAGGGGGCCCACAGGCTGTTGCAGACTTCACTATTCAAGGAATAACATTTAATTGCTCACATGAATTTATTTTAAATTCAGATAGCCACCTTTCGTAAACCTCTTGATGCTATAAAAACTGAAACCATCACAGGGCCAACCACCCATCATTTGAAAACAGCCAGAAGTAACAATCACATCTGTACCTACTAAAACAACAGAGAGCGTAGTCATATAGAGTCAGATGCATTCAGCTCTGCAAACAGGTGATTTTACGGCAAACAACAACAAATGATGCTGTCTCATGTCAAAGAGAGTGCACTGCACAGTATACTGTATGTTGCAGGTTGAGAGCAGAGAAATGATAGAGAAAGGGACAGAGGAAGGACGTCCTTCCTGCCTTTGTATCCTGTGTTCTGCTGACAGGCTGGTTTTTAGGAGATGAGCCCCTCAGAAGCCAGATTACTGACCCCTTCAGTCACCAACCACTGGAATGATCTTTTTCATAACATCTTATTTATCATTAAAACTATCCTCAGACTTTGCAATCATCTCTAGCTGCACGGCATGGACACAGACAGGCAGAGTTGTGGCTGCATCACGTACAACATTTGCAATTTATATTGTGCTTTATACCTTTTCATTTTTCTGACATGTATCAACGCAGCAATATTTTTTCTCGTATAAGATTTCGAGGCCATTACCGTTTTCCCTTCAATGACGTGTCCCTCTGGTCCAGCATCACCGTCTGATGACGTTGGTTTAAAATGATGGTTCCTTGTTCTTCTGAATGTGATTCATTGTCTGTTTGGATCAGTGGCACACCCAATCCAACTGCACACTTGCATACAGGAGAACATGTTGGATGCTTTTTAATCTTGGGAAACCTTCAGGTGACGCTGGTAGGAAAAGGAAAAGTATGGGACACCCTTTTCAAGTAACAGACTACAGATGGCACAAGTCAGCACATACGCGTACACATTAGAGGAGTTATTTTTATGATAGAATGCTGACAGAGACAATCTGATGGGAAGTGTCTTTTCCAGTTTATGACAGGAAGGCCACAATCCAAACATCAAGCATTTAGGGCGTGAATCCTGGAACCGGCTGCCACCACAACCAGGACCTAAGATAGCCACTTATCTCCAGTCCATAATTGAGGTAATCTTAGATTTTATCCTCTCTGTCCCCCTCTGATCTTTTAACTCGTAACTGCCTTCCCTGCTCTGGAACGTTTCAGTCTAAAAATACAACATAAAGCAGCAGGGCAAGTCGCAATTGCAGGAAGCAATGTCATCATATTCAAATTGATGACAAATTCTATAGGATGTAGTGTGTAAATTACAGTAAAGCGGGGAAATAGGCACACAGTTCCAACCCCCCCCCCAAAAAAACCCCCCAAAAAACCAGGAAGTCTTTCTAGTCAGGAGAAATATTGGCCAAGCACCTTACCTACCCTCTGGTTTCCTGAGAAAGCTGGGAGGAAACTGCCGAACCTCATAAAAGTGGTGACCTAAGCACATATTTGTGCCTCTCCAGCGGGCCATGACCACATAGCCCCTAGACTACCCCAGCTCTGCTTGCAGATACAGGGAAAGAACCAGGACAGGGCAGCCCCCAGATTGACTTTGGAGACATCAGGGAATAGTCTGACTCTGTTTATTTAAGTCAGCAGAAAATACTTGTCAGCTTGCCGAATACTAGAATTTAACATCAGTTTTACTCTCTCAGATGGATGAAAGCCGATGATTCATCAGCCTTCTATCGCTGCCAAACCTCTGTGTCCATGAATAATGATTCACCTCATCACAAATGATTAGCTAATTTGATCACAATCCTAATGAGTCGTGTCCACTTTTAAAGTCACTGCTGCTTTCCCCTCTCTACACTGAGTGTAGTGTTCTGTTTTCGCGTTTCTGCAATTTATACACACTGCACTCCCTCCTTTAGAAGAACAAAGTACTGCAGACTCAGCAAAAGACACTCAGATCACATGACAGGTCATTAGGCACAAAACGTTTTAAACCTTCCTGTGCATTGTGCAAAGCTTGTTTAAATATATTTACCATGAAACAACGTTTGTCTTGTCATATAAAGCAATTAGTGCAAGAGGTAGCGTAAAAACTGTCTCTATGTCACTATATGCAAAAACAGTATGTGAATGTAAGACACAACACCAAATACTGCCTTTATCTGTTCAACGTCGCCATCTTGTGGACTAAGGGTCACTCTTCGGCACACGCTCAACAAAACCTGCACAGCAAGGAGCACACATGACACAACAGCTCACCACACATGACGGTTTTCCAAAAAAATCTCTGAGGTTGGCAGTTACAGCTATGTGTGGGTGGTTGAATTTAGAAAATCTGCCATTTAGTGTCCCAATCTCACGCGGTGACCTAAATGTACCATGGACGTATCTTGTCGACGTATTACAAGGCAAAACCTGCCTCTTTAAATATTTGCTCTGCTTTGCTGTAAGCCTGTCTGAACGATTGCATAATCCTGGAAACACAGAAATTAACAAATTGTCTCCAAATAATACAAGAATTCTTCAAATGAAAACCATAAATGCAATAAATGACCTTTGGCCTTGTGTATAAATAGTTTGTATGCACTAAAAGAAAGGCCAAACTTGGCACAGTAGTATTAAGAGTGTTTGCCCCTGCCTTTCACCCAGTGCATGACTCCGACGAGGACTGAATAGCTACAGAACACGTGACTGAAAACATAATTTCTATTTTACAGTACCGCCAAAATATTGCATTGACCATGGTTCCCTATTTGTGCTGTAGCCTACATTAAAGCCTGAGGATGGATTATGTTACGTGGCTCTTGGCCCCTGAATCGCTGGTTCAAGTAATTGACATTACGCATTTGATTCATTTCTTTATACCTTCCAAATCATAGCATGAAATAAATCAAACTAGGCGTAATGCTTAACGCTCACTGTTACTTATTATGTATTTGGAGAGGCTATAGTGCATCACTGTCAAGAACAAAATATACTGACTGAATGAGTAATGTGTATTAATTTAAACAAACACTATAAGCTCTGGTTTGGGAGTTTCCAAGCACTGAATCGATATCGCTGCACCTGAAATCTACACTATTGACTTTGACAACAACATGGTCCTTTTGCAGGTGGATAATCATTGACAGAGAGGTAGCTTAAAAGACTAAATAGGGACAGACACGCAACACCATTTGTCTCGTCAAAGGTTCATCATGAGGATTGAGGTCGCTCTCCAGCTGGGCATCTGTGGCCTGTGTCTAACTCTGGCACTTCTTGGAGAAGGAATGTATGTATATTTCCTCTTTCATTGACACAACAACACGGATGTTGATTTTATTCACTTACTAAGGATTTGGTAGGCTACTAGACAAAGAGTTGCATCACTTAATATGTGTATTTCAGGGGAGTGGAACTTCCAGATCCACCATCAGTGAACTGTGCTTGGAACCGCTGGTCAGAGTGGAGTTCTTGTGATCCATGCACAAAAACCAGAGTGAGTCCATTAAAACTCACCAGTCAATGCTCCAAGAAATTAGTCATTGAATTTGTTGCAATAGCTAAATCTAATCAGAATGGATTAAAAAAATAACGCCAGATCCTGCTTAAAGGTAGCAAGCCCAGGTTTTTCTCCTAGCAGAGTAGCAGTAACTGCCGTCTCTGCTGCCTCTGACTAGTGGAAGTTACGTTAGTTTTAAAATACCTTAAAATCTCATATATACATCTATTTAATTCATCGAACCAACTAATCACTTCAAATGGACAGGAAAGCTGAAAAAGTAAGAACACATTTTGTTTGCAGATACTGAATTTTCCGTGCGCCCTAGATTGTCCATAGGCCTAGATAAAGTGCAGTATCTTAATGTTCTTTAAGTTTTATGTGAGGTCTGTGACAATCAACCATAAAATTAAGGTTTTTCAACTCATATATCTGTTACAGTTTGGCTAAGAGCCTTAAAGGGACAGTACACCCCAGAATAAAAATTACATATTTTCCCCCTTACCTGTAGTGCTTTTTATCCATCTAAATTGTTTTGATGTGAGTTGCACAGTTTTGGAGATAACGGCCGTAGAGATGTCGGCCTCCTTTGAACATAGTGGGACTAAACGGCACTCGGCTTGTGTTGCTCAAAGCGCCAAAACACATACATTTGAAAAACAGCACTGTCTCAAGATAATCCACAGACCCTTGTTGTGAGCAGTTTCATGTAGGAACTATTTTCTTTCCACCGAACTACGCCCGCCACCCTTATCACCGTGCAGAAGGAAGCGTGCAGCGGTACAGCGATATTGGGGTGAACTGTTCGTTTCAACTTCAAACCCTTTCTTTCTCAACTTATCTGTTTCTGTAGTTACTGTCCTCAGCCTTGTATGAAAGTGTAGATGCTTAACAAAGAGTGTTCATTCATTTGTGATCCTCAGAGGCGTTCTCGAGGTGTACAAGTGTTTGGCCAGTTTGGGGGTGAGTCCTGCCAGGGATCACTAGGGGACAAGGAGTTCTGCGTAACAAATGCCGAATGTGAGCTACCGCCTCCCCCTGTGTGCTCCGACTCAGAGTTCCAGTGCGAGTCAGGTACTTAAGCTTATTTTAAGTCACCTACAGTACCTTTCTCTTTATTATTTTAGGCCCCTTAGTTTAACCCCCATCTTTACACAGGTTCTTGCATTAAGAAGAGATTATCGTGCAACGGGGACTACGACTGTGAGGATGGATCAGATGAGGACTGTGATCCTGGGCGGAAACCCTGTGGTTCGTTAGTCCTGGATAGCAATGAGCAAGGCAGGACAGCAGGATACGGGTAAGAGTGAGTTTTTAAAGAGCTCATTCAGTTGGAATCAAAAAGTCAAACAGTATTATAAAAGCAAAATGGAGGCTTTCATCACCACAGTGGGGAGCACTTGCATCAAGACGGAACATTGCCCATTCTTAGTGACCATACATAACAAATATTAATCAAAGCAGTATTCAGAGGAGATACTTGCCTGTTTAATCTGAGTTGTTTCTAATCATAATTATTACTGTAAAAAAATAAAAATAAATGTGTTGCACTTGAATAATATCTAAAAGAATATTTTGACATTTTGGAAACTATGCTGGCCAAGTCAGTAGCACTCTCATACCTGTATGCTAAAAAAGAAGCTAGAGCCAGGAGACAATTAGCTTTGACTAGCTTAGCCTAAAGACTGGAAGCAGGGGAAAAGAGCTAGCCTGGCGCTTCCAAAGGTAAAAAAACACCTACCAGCATTTCTCACCCTCACTAATTAATATTTCAGATTTGTTTCCCTTGGAAAGAGCCAGGCAAGCTGTTTCCCCGTGCTTCCAGGCTTTATGCTAAACTAAGCCAACACCCATCTGGCTCTAATGTCCTATTTAACGGACAAATGTATTATCTTCTCATCGACCACTCTGCAATAAAGAGAATGAGCGCGTTTCCCAAAATGTCAAACTATTCCCTCAGGCACAAGTAATGGAACCCCTACGTGAGTGGTAATTCTCAAGTACTCTTTAAAATTTTTGAATTTCAACCAGGTAGGCATAATACTGTATGTAGTCTTTAAAATGGCCACTGTGTTCATGCACCAGAATCAACATCCTGGGTGCAGATCCTCGAATGAACCCCTTCAACAATGATTACTTCAATGGGCATTGTGATCGAGTGAGGAATCCAAACACTGGGCGGTACGACAGGCTCCCCTGGAATGTGGGTGTGCTCAACTATCAGGTTAGCCAGAACCATTTCTCCTGTTTAACCATGAGGATGCAGTCACTATATGCATGTGCATTTGCGTGAGTGTAAAATCATGATGAATATGCAGCGAGGATTCTGAAAATTCTTTCCCTCCCTTAACACTTTGGCTCCCTCGCGCTCCAGACTCTAGTGGAAGAAACCGTTTCTAGAGAAATCTATGAAGACACACACAGCCTCCTGAGGGAAATGCTGAAAGAGATGAGTGTTAAAGTTGATGCTGGCCTTTCCTTCAAATTCAAGCCAAGTGAGCCCTCCTTGTCCAATTTGTCTCTAAATTTGAATTTAGAGCATCAATACGAGAAGAAAACAATGATTAAGGAGGTCTCAGAGTTCTCCACCATTAAGGTAAATGTCAGCCAGTAACAAGTCATTTATAAGTAGTTCGTAGCACATGTAGCAACATTAACTAAAGTAAAAAAAGAATATACTGTGTGACCAAGACCATTTCAAACATACCATCTGCATCTGTATTCACTAACACTTCTCTCCTGCACACTCAGAACAAGAGCTTTATGCGGGTGAAGGGCAAAGTACAGCTGAGCACCTACAGGATGCGCTCCCGTGAGCTCCAAGTGGCCAGTGAATTCCTGGAGCATGTCAAATCTTTGCCTTTGCAGTATGAGAAGGGTATTTATTTTGCCTTCCTGGAGGACTATGGAACTCACTACACCAAAAACGGGAAGTCTGGTGGCGAATATGAGTTGGTCTACGTTCTCAACCAGGACACCATCAAGGAAAAAAGTATGTGTACCCCAGCAAGTGTCTCTTTTGAGACTGATTGTTTCCTTTTGTTTTGATTGTTTTTGAAGCTAATTTCTCCTTCATGAGAATTCTCAAGTCACAATGTTGGCTAAAAGTGATAAGCACTCATCCTCTGTACTTCATGGTTCTTCCAGATCTGACACAGAGAGGTGTTCAGGAATGTGTCAAAATAGGCATCACGGCAGAATTTGGCAGCACCACTTTGTCTGATGGAAAAGCACACGTGAAACGTGACGGGTGTGATGATGTAAAAACAGAAAATACAGGTCTGCTCTTCATGTTTTTCCTGATCACGCTGATTAGCATGACTACACTGTGAGACATTGGGGACAAAATCCACAGCCCGTGTTGCATGCAAAATTGCATTCTAAAGGTCAGACAAGGCTAATATGAGGCTTCAGCATTGAGAGTTAGCCGAATTGAATGGGTACTTTGTCCTGGTAGTCCTGCTAAAACCTAACCTCTGCTTTTCGTATGAGGACATTGTGCACAGATACTGTGATGGGTATCAGTAAGGTTTACATTAATGTATCAAATGTGGAAAGCTACTAAAACTTGGTCCCCTGTTGCTACGCAGTTAGTGTTTCCGGAAAAGCAGTGGTGGACAAGGTGATGACATCAGTCAAAGGAGGTTCTCTACAAAGTGCTGTTACTATGAGGGCTAAATTGAATAAGGAAGGGGTGATGGACATCGCTACGTATCAGGAGTGGGCCAGGTCCATCGCTGATGCCCCTGCACTGATTAACAGTGAGGTAGGAATGAAAGATTGGCAAAGTCAAGCTGTAACAACATCATTATAGGTGTCACACTATGAAGAGTATATTTTTTAGCAATGCTAGCGGCATGACAATGTCAGTCTGTCTGTCGGTGTGGGTTGGTTAGTCCACCACTTTGATCCAGACTGAAATATCTCAACAACTATCAGATGGATTGCATGACATTTTGTACAGACATTCATGGTGTCCAGAGGATGAATCCTAATGCTAGCATTTAGCACATTTAGCAAGTACAGCCTCTAGCATGGTAGAGCAGCCGCTAGCATGGCTGTAGGCCCTTAGTCTTGTTATATTTGTCGCAAATGAAAGATGATGTGGTAGAAATTTTTCACATATTCTGTTGTTTCTGACAGCCAGAGCCCATCTATATGTTAATTCCACTGGAAATGCCAGATGCTAACTTCAGGATATCCAACCTGAAGCAGGCCATAACAGAATACGTAGCAGAGTATAACGTGTGCAAGTGTAAGCCTTGTCATAACGGAGGCACTCTTGCTCTGCTGGATGGAAAGTGTATGTGCCTGTGCTCTCACCTGTTTGAAGGCCTGGCCTGCCAGAATTACAAGGTTGATCAAACTAAAACCGCAGGTAAGAGTAAAGAGTGGGATATAAAATAAATCAAAACATGCAGTATCTCAGCATGCCAACAAGGCCATTCATATCTCTTTATGTCATTTTTCCTTTATGTGTTCATTTGGACAATGTTTTGCAGGTGCAAGACCTACTGTTAATCAGGAAGGTAACTGGTCATGCTGGTCTAGCTGGGCCAGCTGTAGCGGAGGGAAACGCACCAGGACACGCAACTGTAACACAGTCGGACTCCTTGGAGCTGTGTGCAGAGGAGACACCAGCAGTGAAGAACACTGCTAAGCAGATAATTGACGATTTGACAAACAATCTCTCTCTCTCTCTCTCTCTCTCTCTCTCTCTCTCTGACACACACACACACACTGTACACACACATCTTGTGTCTAAAAGATAAAAAATCAAAAGATTTCAAGTCAAGAGCCAGGAGAACAGAGCCATCTTGAGGTTGGTAATGGATAATGCTGTTCATAAAATTACGTGTAGATGGATTTTTGATTTATTTGTTGTGATTTAAATATGTGGAGTTTTAGTATACAATATCAGTAGCAAATATATACACACACGGATTTAGTAGGAGATGATCTCTGTGAAACCTAAAGAATCCATTGTACCCCAGCACACAGGTCTTCTGGATTTTTTTTTGGGTACACTTTGTTTGCATTATATCAACACCATTGCTGTTATAGTTGAGGTTTTCATTTCAGTCTCTGTGGCAACTTAATGTTTCTCCAGTGTGATAAATTCTCAACTATAAATAAATTCAACTTCTCAAAACCATTTCATTCAAAGGTCTGTGCTGTCATTTACAGCCCACTGCATCCTTGACAGAAAAAAGAGCATGTCCTATTAAATAATTAATCAGTCTTTTTTTAGAGCTAGAAAAACTTTGTCATCTTGACTACAAACAACACAAAATAGTGTTGGGCTGAAGTATGTATTAATGGGCAAATAACTTGTCTTTAAAAGCATGGACACATTCCAGCTGGCTGTGCTGCACAAATGAGAACCAGATGAGTTGAAGGAGGACGGGGAGAGAACTAGGGCAGAGGACAACCAGAGATTAAGGTGATGGATAGAAACACGACCTAAAGGAAGACATTATATGTGCTTTGTATTTAAAAGAATTTAAAGAAAGACACCTCTTTAACACGTTTGTTAACCCAGGAATGTTATGGCAATTTTCCGTACTGGTATAATTTGGGAACAGGAGCTGGAGATTTCTGTGGAAGACACTTCAGTAATTTTGGAACTCAGTCTCTCAAACTGAAGTGGAAACAAAAGCAGGACCATTATTCAGACAAGGCTATCTGTTAGTGCCAATGCAAATCGTGGGGGGGCTCATCAAATAGAAACTATGTATATCTGCTTCCAACGAACTGTATTTGTGTGATGGTTAACATGTGAGGGGACATATCATGCAAGTTATTCGACTGCAAAATAAGTCTATCAATAATTCAGAATGCTCTTCTTCTGTGGTGTACTTCTTTTACACCGTGCTGCTGTCTGTTCAACTTGTTGGTGCATAGGTCATGTAACATGGGAACGTGACCAAAGTCATGGGGTTTTTACATAGGCGGATATTCTGCAGACTCTGTGCGTTATACATGCTTGAGCAGTAACAGATCTGATGCCAACAAACGGACAAAATTGTGTCCTCAAGCAACGCTACAAGCTCCAAAGGTGCAAATGAAGATGAAAATACATTATATTTACATGTGTGTATGTCTTGGATTTACATGGAGAGATGAGTACCAAAGAATAGGCTATCTGTTCTCACAATGGGCAAAAAGGATGAATGTTATATTTGCTTAGCTTAACAGCCTTTGATTTCCATGTTTGCTCATGGATTTAAACTCAATCATTTAGTGCCGACACAGTAGGCATGACTGGAGATCCTCATGCCTTGTTCAGCAAACCGCAGTGAGCGCACTGCTGCAGCCTTGCACAATATTTAGGAATGTGCACAGACCCGTAAAGGGGAAATTTGCTTGCAGTTAGTGTTTTGGGGGTTTTTTCTACCTAGAGGAGACCTTTTCAGAGGTGAATTCTTTAGGATTCTTCAGTGAATCCTGTGGCTCACGGTTAAACATGTTAAACCCTGGCCAAAGCAAATAACTAATACGGAATTCAAAATATTGTTGAAAACTCTTTACAGATTAATTAATTGAATCCTGAAAGGAAAGAAACCACATAATCACACCTTGATGAATAATAGAGTCTTGGATATAGTCTAGGACTTGTGGATTTGTTTAAAATGACCTGAGCAGCTTTGGTCCTTCTGAGCTGACACTATTTATTACTTCTTCTTCCTCTCTCAGTAGGCTTTCTGTGAATATTGCCTCCTGCCGTCACTTAAATAGAGAGGAGTTAAAGTCCAAAAAATGGTGTGCGTGTATCTGTCTCTGTGTGTGTGTGTGTGTGTGTGCGTGTGTGTAGTGGTAGGCGATGAATGCATACTTGAGAAGTAACCACTGGGGGTGGTACCCCCTGGCCTTTAGGATGTCAGCATAATGGAGTAAAACTTTGGGACCTTA
The DNA here is from genome assembly GCA_011952105.1 of Coreoperca whiteheadi. Lineage (NCBI taxonomy): Eukaryota > Metazoa > Chordata > Actinopteri > Centrarchiformes > Sinipercidae > Coreoperca > Coreoperca whiteheadi. Next base: position 21,849,453 of record CM022482.1, on the reverse strand, counting down.
TTGAGCTCCAGGGAGACCCCATTCACTCCGGACAGCAACCCAGCCTCAAGCCATTATCTTAGTCTAAAATGTTTTGTTCTTTCTTCAGTCTTCAACAACACAGTTAGCACAAAATAATGGACCCTTCTTCATCGATGGACTGCCCAATTCATTTTTTTTATTCTTTATTCTTTATGGTTACTCAAACTATAAACTGACTAACAAGTCAATGTTTAAAGCTTAAATGAGAACTTTCAAAACCTGTTTGAGTAACATGACTCTAATAGGTAAGTTATATCTCCAGTATACTCCATCAGGTTTGGAAAAACACATTTGCCATGTCCAAATGTCAAAGATATTCAAAGGTGGAAATCTCCAATCTCAAAGAAAATCTAGCATGAAAGATTTTGCACTTAATGTGCTGAGTAGAATCATCTTCATAGCCAAATGCAAAGCATCCACCGCTTGTCAAACATTTCGGCCATGACGACATCCAAGAAAAAATGTGTTGGCGAACAGAGAACATGCAGTTGATTTTGCTTGATAAAAACTTATATCCCAAGAATTCTTCACTTTGCAACTTGCTCACAAACTAAAAAATAAATTACAAGCTTGCTTTCAAAACGTGAACCATTGTGGTCGCATCTCATAAACATATAGTCCTTGCTTTCAGTGAAAAAGAGGTAAGGGATATTTTTTAACAAAAGCCCTCGGAAGGGTGTTAAAGGAGCCCCTTCGCACTCCTGAACGCCTGGACACAGTTGGAGTTGCCCCCTCCCCACCTCCCTGGGTCACTAAAGGCATTGAAGTTTAAGAGGGCTGCTACGGCAGATTACTCCGCACAGCTGTCACAGCACCGTGGAAATGAAGTTATGCCCCTTGTCAGCTATTTTTTGTGTCCCCCCACCTCCTGTTCTTCTCTCACTCCTTAAAACTTTGCACCACTGCTCTTTGGCTGGGCTGCAGGAGGAAATCTGGGGAGGCAACTAAAAGACAAGTCCTATCCAGCCATCGCAGATAGAGAAAACCGGATCTGATTGGTTGATTAAATATTCCCTCTTTGCATCATTACTCAGAGAGGCTTGAAATCCCTGACATTCAACCCAGCACAGCCCCTCTCCCACACCAGACCCTTCCCCCATTAACCCCCAATCATAAATCAACCCCTCCTCCACCTTTCCCACCTCTCTAAAAGCCCAGGGTGCTGCCTTCCTCAAGTCCACCCCCCAACCTCCAATTATTGTGGGTCACTGGGGTTTTATCACTTCGCTTTGCTTTTGCTAAGTTTATTTATTGTTGGTCAAAACTGAACTGTAACCCAAATCAAGCAACATGTTAAAAAGTTTAAAATGAGAGTATGTAACCTTTTTAAAAAAGGAATAACACAATGCTCCTTTAAAAAAATAAAAGTTGCATTCACAAGCACCCAACTCACCCTTGCTGAATTCAATATACTCCGAAGGTTTGCTGCCACAGCCTGACTTGGTCTGGTATGACCCGTAGCTTGTGGTGGCTAATGTTGACTAACTTTAGATGTTGCTGTGTAACTGAAATGACTAAATCAGCTTGCTGACTTTATGACGACTAACTGCTAACTGATACACTATGTTTTAACATCTCACATGGATATTTCAGTGGGTCTTTTACTCAGTATCAGTATCTCTTGCGGCCACAGTGGTCGCTGTTCAGCAAAAGCTACATAGTCTCGCTTTAAGACATTTAGTTTTAAAGTGTATTACAGTAGCCAAATATATGGGAATGGGTTTTTTTCTTTCACAGCTACATGCATTTTCTAAATTTAGACCTTGTAGAGCTGCTACAAATGATTATTTTCATTGTCAAATATTTGATCAATTATTTGTTTGATTACCAGATGAACCATTTAGTCTATAAAAGACAAATAAAATACAGAAAAGTGCTTATGACAAGCTCAGCGAGCTTAAGGGGATCTTCACATTGTTTGTTCTGTCCGACCAACGTTTGGAAACCCAAAAGTATTACATTTACAGCAATATAAAACAGAGGAAAACAGAACGATCCTCACATTGGAGAGGCTGGGCTCAGGACACTTTCCCCTTCATAAACAACTCAAACGCATAAAAGATAATCAAAACTGTCAATGGACTAATCGATTAATCGACTAATTGTTTCAGCGACACAGCGAAAGAAATGCACAGCTAATATGTCACAACAATCTGCAATATTCATTAAATGATCACGCTGCTGTTTGCATGAAAGTGCATTCTGTGGTCATAGTATCTGACCAGGTGAGATGCCTCGCTCAGCTGCGTGCCAGTTTGGACTGGTTCAAAAAGGGAGGAGAGTGGAGAGTCGCAGTTTTAACTTAAAGTGAGAAAACAATCTCACCACGAGGTCCAGGTCAATAATGAACTGTGAACCTCAATAGATATAAGGTTTCCAGTTCATGATTACTTTTTCAGATTTGTAGGGAACCACCTATCACTTTGGACACTTAAGTCTTACCATCTTTCTCTGTTTCAGACTTTTCCACTCCATCTGACTTTGGGTTCACATGAGGCGGACACGAGTACAACCGAATTAGAAGCAGTTTCTCTTTATTCCAGGACTGCGAGCTTCAAAATAGGCTCAACAGGGGAAAAAAAAGTCAGTCTGGCGGCTGAGCAGTTTTTAAAATGTTTTGCAAAGTTCCACTGGGACTTTAAGAGGGAGTTATTTCGCTGCCGCTGAGTTAACCTAACGGAGGAACAGTGTCTGACATCAAACTGAGTCGTAAAATAGGCCCAAAGAATTTCGCCTTCCAAAAGCTCATGTTGTAATTTCGATGTTCAATCAGTATTCAAATAATGAGTACTATACACATTACACAAGTAGCAAGGTACCAATAAAGACAACAATATGAGAAGAAAATGACCTAGAAACATCACTGATCTGAGTGAATATTGTCTACTACATCTAAAGCAAGGCTGCCGGTTTGCTTTTCCTTAGTGTAACCTAGAGGATGAAGGGTTTGGGGCGGGGCAGAGGGGAGGTCGGCCAAGCAACAGTTTGAGTTATGATGAGGCAATTTTAATGATGTTCTGGTCCCCGCACCAAAAGCCCCAGTTGACTCTTTTCTGTTTCGGCATGGGAAAAAAACACAGCATTCCCATTTTCCTCTGGTGCCAAAAGTTAATTGAAAACATTTCAGGGCAAAGTATAGTCTGGGGCCCCCATATGATTCTCATCCTTTCATTATCCTCAACAATAATAAAAAGGCATTACAATTATTAATGGTTGGAGTAGAGGCCTGCTCTCTTAAAGTGACAGTGACAGGCTTTTGCTTCTCACAACAAAGGCCCAGAAATGCCTTCACCACATCACTTTGTTGGTGTTATTTAACAATCGCTGCCATTGTAGGATTTATTATTTGGCCCTTTCTTTTTAACTGTTTAAAGCCCAATGACAGCCTATGTTTTTCAGAGTTGTGTTTAATAACGAGGGTCAAACTACGCCAGAGGAAGATATCCTCATGGCCTCAGAGAGAAGTCAGAGAAGACCACTAAACATCTAATTGAAAGAGAACTAAGAGTTGCACAAATGAATGCTGAAGTGTGGACAGAGTCTCAGCAGGAGTTAGGCCAAGCAACAAAGCTGAACTTTCTCACGTAACTCCTCTGTCTTCCTCTGGGATAGCTGTCTCCTCATGCTCCCCCACTCCAGGAAGAGGGTGACAGAGGAAAAGATCGAATGAAGTGCCCCCGCATTGTGCCGCTACCCCATTGTGTGTTTTGCATCTCCATAATAGAGGTGCCACTCGACTTCTCTTCCAATCAATGGTGCTGGAGGGCCCATCTCTTTTCCTTGAAAAGCAACATGGCCGCCATCAGTGGTTTCAAGACCCATTACCACAAGTGAAGGAGGGGATACTGGCTTTTTGTAAGTATAGAGAGCCGACTGGCTCATAACATAGAGTCACAAGCATGTAAACAGACACATGTGCCCTGCACCATCACTGGTATCGCTGATAAAAAAGTGGCATTGTACTCTGAAAACAGAAATCCTAAAATCTGATTGTCTGTGACATGTTTAAAAAAAAAAATCCAAAAAAACTGTGAGAACATCTCTGATGTATAAATGTGCACTTTTCTTAGCAATCGCCTTCTCTCGCCACTGCTCGAAAAAATGTACTGCACGTTGGAACAACTGTGCTGATCAAAAACCATTATGGTGAGCCTACTGAGCTTTCAAACTGTTGTTCATTTATAAAGCAAAACATCGCTTGTTGGTGTTTTACAAAGACTTTAAAGCAGGTGAGCATTCGCTTTGAATTGTCGAAAAATGAACCAAACATTGCCTTGCACGTGAATCAATATGTGAAGCCTGAATCTTTAAAAAAAACCAACAAAAAAACTCAAGATTCAAGACAGAACCACGCAACCCCCAAATCAATCATTTGAAAACTCTTATTTATTTAATGTGCACGTACATTCAGAGGAGTGTGTTCGTAATGGGCACTCGATAGCTCTACTCACCCGAACGCACACATCTTTTCTTTCTTTTTTTTTTTTTTCAGTGTGTCTTTGTGAAGACCTCTAACAAACACATGGGGTGAGGATAAACAAACTGACCGAACGCTTCCCCCAAGAGGAGGGGTTTACCTTCCTCTCGTCTGCTTGAACAGCTTTCGAGAAATTAACACTTTACACCTTTTATGCAAACATCCATGTTTACAAGGTCAAATGTATCACGCTTAAGAGCTTCTTGTTTTTCAGAGGTATGATCTGCTCTGGCATTTAGGCACATTTCAGTGGCTTACATTGAGGGGTTGTGGAGAGAAAGTCTCTGAACAGCTGGTTAAAGAAAATCGCTGTGCTTTCACAGCATGCCTCTGATATGGTCACGTGTTGGTGAACAGAACCGGTATAAAGACTTTCAGGCACTTTTAGACGATACATTTTTCCTTCCTCTGTGGTCATAATGCCTTGAGAGAGTATGACTCACCTATTCATACAGTGCAAATACATTGTCACTCATAAACAAATATTTAGACAAAAAAAAGGTTTATACAATATACTGTACAATTTATCTTTATATAGCTGACATACAAAAATAGGCTCCTTCGGCATTATCAGAACATTTTACATATGCTATTGATCTGATCCACAGAGCCTCATTTGCAGGCTTTTGACATGGGTGATTAACAAACAGCAAAATGGCCTCAATTGTGTGAATTTGTGCAGATCTGTAGCAGAAAGTTTAGGGCTGGATTTAAACGCCCCAGATGTTAGTTTAGTGGCAAACTGGCAACAACAGAGCAGGCAGATTGCAGTGATGGGAGCTGATCCTGGGGTTGATTGAGCAAGACTGACTTTCTAGCTGCCCTTAATGGCTTTTCAGGTTAATTTGGCTAAAACCAAAATGGTGGTGAGGACATTAAGCACCGTCTGACAAGGTAGAGAGTCACTGGCGTTCTCCGCGTATGGATAATCGTCCTGGTCGGTGTAATCATCATCGGAATCCTCCTCAGAGTCTGAAAAGCCGCTTCCCGCGAACCTGTCACTTGCATCGGAGCAGAAGGTTTTCATGCTGACTTTTATGAACTCGCAGATGTTCCTCTCCGTGCCATCACACACGCAAGTGTCTAGCTGCTGCGCTTTAGGTATGGAGCGCATGCTGGCTATCACTCTGCGGCAGCCGTCCGAGCACCTTTCCCCTCCGAAAAGTTTTCGGCAGTGGAATAAATAATCCCTCATAGCCGAGCTGCACGACGGGTCCATCTCACACTGCCGCCGGGCCTCGGTGCAGCCCATGGTGCTGGTCCGCGGCAGGCACGGCTCGATGGCTTCTTTGGTCCTCCTGCAGACCGGATCCAGGGCGCAGTCGCAGTCCTCCAGAGCCGGGCCGCTCTGGGTGAGATTGAGCTGAATGAGAGAGGATATGCAGTGACTGGGACACTTCTTACGTCCCCCATTGATGACAGACGCGCAGGCATACATGTACTGGTCGTAAGCGTAATGGCACTCCGGCTCTCCGTGGCACTTCAGGATGGCTTTCCAGCAGACCAGTCGACGGCTGTGGTTGGGAGATCCGACACACAGGCCGATGAGTACGATCAATACGCTGCATATCAAAACCGCTGCCCGCTCCATCAATATGGCACGACTTGCCATTTCCAGCAAGAATGAATCTTCAAAATGTGAGACGTCATTAGGGCTTCTGTAACTCCATCACCGCTGCGTCAAGACAAGGCTACTCTTCAGTGGTTTCATATCATGTCACAGTCGGATGACTTGAAGTCAGCGAGGCGCCACAAAGAAACAGCTCGCCAAGGATGCCCATAACAAGGCCAGTCGTGTTAAGACCTAAAACGCCTCAATGTCGATGCCAAGCTTCCAGTTCTCGCCAGTCTAAGTCCGCTTTTGGAGGCTTCACATGCGCATGTGTAGCTGCAGTTTAGCACGCACACGGTCGACGAGTAAACGCTTTGATACACTTTAACATGTCCGCAAAACAACTTTTCTAAACGTATTTCCCAAACTCTTCCAGAAGTCTGTGTATCCTTGCTCCTAAAGTCCCTCGTCCGCGTTCACGTCCAGCCCGCGTACACTCGTCCCGCAGCAGCTTTGCGATGAGGGCTGAGTAATGATGGGCTGATTAGGTTACTGCAACGAGCACGTCCGATTGGTCCGATTAACCGTTGTGATTATTTCGTCACACGCGGGCGGTGACGCAAACTGCTGTTTTTGAAGTAAAGTGAAAGGAAACATTGAAACTTTCTGCAACGCTCGGCTACCTTTTATTAACTTCTTATGCAAGCGACTTTCCAGATTATTAAGGTATTGATTTGCCCGATTGTGTTTTATAAAGATCATATTATTTGTATATCTATGGAGTTATAACTTTCACAGTGGTCGAAAGTAGATCGATAGATGGATAGATCCAACAAATCTACTGTTTATTAACATTTACATTTACATTTAGTCATTTAGCAGACGCTTTTATCCAAAGCGACTTACATATGAGGGAGACAATGGAAGCAATTCTAACAACACAAGGTAACAAAAATGCACAAGTGCACCAGGAACTGTTCTGTTAAAGCCCAGCACAGCCCAGCCTTTATTAATTTAAAGGCTCTAAAGTTTAGAGTGTTTAACTAGGCCCTAGTACCTGAAAGTATCCAAAAGCTGTTTAAAACGAGAGAAGGTCAATATGATTTGAGGAAAACATGCATGTTAACGGGGGAAAAAAGGGTCACCAGTGATGTACAAATCATTGTATTTCTGTTAAAGGGGGTGAGTCTGTGGAGGAGTGGTAGTGAGTAAAAATGTGTAGCGCACTTTGTAAAAATATTTTACATTTTGCATTTTAATATAAAAATGCATGATCAGACTAGCATGTTGCATTAGTATGGTAGAGATAGTGAAACATTTTGTCTCATGGTTTTCTGTTGTACCTTTTTGTTGTTTGTTTTTTTTCTTTTCTTTGCTAAATCGCTAGAAAGATCATGAGTTATGTTTGCTTGAGTCTGTCCATACATCTCTTACATCATACTACTACAAAATATGGATGTCAAAAGATATATAGTTCAACGCCTGTGGTCTGATTCGGGAATAATTGCTCATCCCTGCAATCCCCGCGAGTCCCGTATGTAAAGAGGCACAGTTTCTTTGGAAAACATGGGGTTGTGTTGCCTCCCTCGCAGAGAGAAACGACAGCTGTTGCAACACACGCAGAGCCCCTGTCTTACACGTTCCACCATACAACATAGCAAGCCTCGATTGCATGATACGGCATACCCGTGAACACCGCACTGACACATTTGCACACACCAATAAAGACGTGACAGCTTAGAGGTTTAAGAGCTGTAATTTCCATATGGAGCCGGGAAAGTACCGGAGGCCTTCACATGAGAAAAGTAACAGAAAAAACACATTTGGCTGTTTTTTTTTACTGCCCATTCTGTGCAAGTGCAAGCAAGCAGCGGTGTGAAATCCTAATGACCCAGTACTTTACCTTTCGGTAAAGGGTATTTCCTATTTCCTAACAATAACGCTTAACAATAAAAAAGAATGTGAAGAGGAATGACTACTGCAGTCACACACCATGCAAACAAACATCAAGCGTGACGGCACTATGAATGAAAACCGAATGGATCTGCCGGGGCCAACAGAACAAAGTGTAGAGAAGAAAACCACTCAGTCATTTGGAGAACTCTGTTCCTCCGACTCCCCCACGTCACCACACTATGACCACAAAGATCTGACAGCTCGCAGGGGACCCTCAGACCCCCAATTCCAATTAGAGAGATTAGAGAGGAGTCAAGACAAGAGCAGAAGAGTTTCTTAGCTAAACAACCCAAACCTCCACCCTCCACCTCATCCAGCTGGCATACCAGAGCAACAGGAGGACTGCACATTCAATTTAAAGTAACATCAAAGTTGAGGTTAGAGAAAGCCCAAATGGTGAACTGCTCAAGGGTCTCCATTAACTACAAGGAACCTAACGTAAGCCCAAACCGCTAAGGCACTTAACAGCGATAGACATGGGTGCTGAGTCACTGTTGAGGATGCGACTATCAAACTTTCTTTTTTACTTTAGTGCAAAGTTCGGCCAACTCAAATTTTTTGTAGAGCCACACACGAGGCCCGTACAAAGCTTGCTTGACAAAAACTGGGAACATACAGCACGAAAGCACACACTCTGACCACGCTTGCATTTCCCTTTTAACAAGGAGTTTATAATGCATAGCAGAACCAAAACCCCATCAGTGTTGGATGGCAGCCAGATAAGAACAACGGCCATATTCAGTCGAGCCATCAGCTCTGTATGATGGAGCAGGCAGCTGCCCTCCCCCAAACTGTACCTCTTAAATTACTCTAATACATCACTTAGATTCTTTACTTTTATACCAAACTTCTTAGATTGTTCTAGGGGAAATTTGAGGCCAGTGTCCTTTGCAGTCTTGTCCTCCATGTATTTCAAACGAGCACCTCCGGATATGCATCCTGTGCATGTGGTTGTTCATGGCGACTTGCATATAATAGTGTTTCCAGAATTGGAATGCGGTTCCCGAGAGTGGATTTGTAAATACTCATGCCGAGACAGACGTGCTCTTCAGTTTGTCTCCGCTGCTGTCAGAAGTCATTACACACAAGCTGCTATGCCAGAACAATTCACTGAACTTTGTATTCAAGTGCTTCCAAGCCCAGAGAGAGGGGAGAGAGGGGAGGGAGGCAAAAAGCTGCCAAGTGTTTTTCTGCCTGTATTTTTTCATTTTTCTGTGCCTCATGGAAACTCCTCAGATGTCTGTCTTAGATATTATGATACTTTTTATTCATTATTTTCACATGAAAGAGAGGAATTCAGATGCCTTTGGTGAAAACAAAAAACTTTATCTTTTTGTCGGCCTGTGCATAGTCATGAATGTGAGGTTCTGTAAGTGTCATCTTGAATCAAATCAACAACACAGCGCTGGAGTATTAGATTAGAGGGATTAGAGATTAGAGAGTATTAGAGGGATCAAATCACCTTGATCAAAATGATTTTAGTGGCATAAAGCTGGTCTGTTGGTCAACAAATACTAAATACAGACATTCATGATCCCCAGAGGATGAAACCTAATGATTTTAGTGATCCTGTGACGCGTGCTTCACTGTCCCTGTGATGTTTTCAGTGAAGTGTATCAACAATTATTTGATGGCATGTCATTCAGTTTGGTACGTTTCAGAGGATGAATCCTATTGACTTTGGTAATCCCCCGACTTTTCATCTAGCGCCACCAGAAGGTCAAAGATTTCAGATGAATAGATGGGTTGCTGCAAAATCTCATGCAGACATTTTTAGTTCCCATTATACCTGTTTAACCATGCTAGCATTGCCAATGTCAGCACATTAGCGTCAGCATTTGGTCCACCAGAATCCCTATATCTCCCTATGTGCGCTCTCTTTCAAGACCGGGGCATGCCCCATCACACCAGAGATGTTTTAGGATGATACCACATGTTCTGAGACTAAGTGCATCCCTCTGGGGAAAGCCACGCACAGCAGCAGGAAAGGGTTTTGAAGAGCACAGAGCCACAAGTTTAAACATGGCTCATTCTGGCTGTAAAGTAGCCAAATGCACTCAGAAAGTTATATTTGTCAAAGCCAAATGTTTGGAACATGGCATGATGTGAGGATGAGCAGACAGACAATTTTTGTTGATGTATTGGTTTCCCATCAGTAAGACTTTCAGATTCCGTTGGATTGTTTCATGGAACAAATCAATACCATGACAGGCAGCTTAAACTGAATAATGTTACAGAATGATTCTTGTTCTGGTTGTTATTGTGTCACTTAAGGATTTTGCAGGAAAGCAGATGGTACTGTTAAATAGATTGGAACAGATAGTTGACCTCCAGACAGAGGGGTAAACATTAGTTTTGCCAGCACAATGGAGGGTAATTGATAGTGGGTGTTGTAGTAGATGAATTACACCTGCAGTAAAAGCTGTGTTATTAAGGAACAATGGACACCCTCCAGGTTGGTTAGGCTTGCAGTATAGATGTACTCAGTAACACTGGTCAGGTAATGATAAGATAGCAGAGCCATATCTTCAACACAAAGAAGGGAAGATAATAAACCCACACAAATTTCCCCAAATGTAACACCACTAAGGGTATCTGTGTCTAAAAATGAGGTGTGTGGCTATTACAAAGTTTTTTAGTGTTTGTCTGAAACGTGACCTCTCCTCTCCAAACTCTGATCACGTTCCTCTTCAAGAGAAAATAGCTCCTCAGGGACAAATATGCCACCACGACCTCAAAACAGAGGCATCATTGTTCACTAGATCAAGACCTTAACAGGAAACGTGAAAGGAAGAAAATGATGACCCAGCATCCACATTACAAGAGCCGAAAAGAAGAAGGGAAGTACACCTTATGTGTTGAACGGCTGACCCCTGGTCACAGAGAAAGAAATCTAGTGATTTGAAGCCCAAACTCACGAGGCTCCTTCATCGACTCCTGTGAAAAAGCTTTAATCTTTAAGCTACATTATGTTGATGGGCATGAATACAGACAGTTTGATCAGGCACAATAATTATTGCTGTGGCCCTATGAATCTTCATGTGAAGGAGTAATGACTAGTTGGCCAACCAGTATGTTTAGTGTTAGGGATTGCTGCCAAGGGGAATGGATTTGGTTGTCATATGCATACAGTCCTCTCAATATTTTAGCCATCTAGCATTACTTCTGAGACACCAGAACTTGAATGTAAAATTTTGGAGCACTCTTTAATTCATGGAATCTGTCATTAGCTTTAAGCAAAAGTTTGACTTTTTTGGGAAATACGCTTATTCGCTTCCTGGCGGAGAATTAACTAGATGAGAAGGTCGATGCCGCTCTCATATATTTTAAATATAAGGCTACCGCTAGCGGCTGGTTTTCTTAGCTTAGCACAAAGGCTGGAAACAGGAAGTAACAGCTGGCTGGGCTCTCTCAAATGGTTACAAAAGCCAACAACCAGCACTTCACCAATTAACACCTTATATCTCATGTGTTTCATATTTAAAAAACAAAAACAAATGTGCAATTCTCCATTTTAAGGTGGGTCATGTGCCGAGGTATTTCTTGGCTCTGAGAAGTTGCTAGGAAACCAGTGGAGACTCCAGGATGCTACTGGAAATAGTTAGGCTAATAACTATCCTAAAATCACAAATTGTCATTTTTACACAGCGGCTTTTGTACGGATTAAAGGAGATATAATGTCAATTAGTGAGGTTTAGTTCTACTTATGGGTGGATTTTTGTTATTTTTTAGACAGAGCCAGGCTAGCTCTTTCCCTCTGTTTCCACTCTTTGTGCTAAGCTAAACTAACTGCTGGCTGTGTTATATTTAACGGACAAACATGAGAGTGGTATACATTTTCTCATCTAACTGTTGTTCAATTTCCGAAAACGTACTATTCCTTTAACCCCTCAAGTAGCACAACATAGAAAGAGGTTATGTTTACTTAAAAGACATCTGTGATACTTTAGTCAGAGCTAGAGGAGATCATTGTGGGATTATTACTCTGCATGCACGTACGCACACAGTACACTCCTACAACAGAGTTGGGGCAGGAAACAAGATTGCAAGTTTTTCATTTCCACATTGCACATTCTGTTACTCAGTCTGTCTGGCATCCTGCCAATGTGGGGCACATTTTGAGCTCAATCTTTAAGGCGTAGCTGCAGAAAATGACATGTGACCCAGGGCTTCCCTGACATTTGCCTGAGTAATCACAGTGTTTGAGCAGAATTGAAGACGCTGTTTGAATAGCATGGGCCATTGTTCCTAGATTATCTTTCTGGCAGCCTCGGGAGTATTCTTAGAACTGCAGGCTAGACACAGGAAACGTGTGGGCTGATTTATGACATTTTGGAGAATGTCACCAGTTGCTGATGCATAACCCCAGTTGACAAAGGTGTATCTCATTCCAGCTCAGTGTAAAAGCAGCCCAAGATACACAATAAGTGCAGAACTGTATTACATGGGAAGGGGGACACATCCCTCACGCAAAAAATATTCAAACATAAATGCAAACATTTCCAATTAGCATCCTTTAATATACTACATATAGTATTTGTTCATGTGGATGGAGAGGCCTGTAGTTTGGTGGTCAGATTCCTTCCATCTATATTACAGTTACTGTTCCTAAACGTTAATACGCACATACCCTACAAGCAGAAGAAACACTGATTCCAAGCTTATGAACATTCTGGTGGTCAGAGCTCAGTTGAGGCTGTCTTCAGTGACAGTAACCACATGCATGCCCTCAATCCAAACACACCATCCTTTGTAAGGCGCAGCTCCAGCGGTGGTCTGGTCCAACTGTCCCCATCCATGACACCATAGAATAAATCAAGGTGATCTGAGTGGACTTTTCCCCGCTTCCATAGACAAGTATCATAAAACACCATTGTTACTACTGTAGCCTATTTGAACCACTAAAATGAAACAAGAAAGAAGATCAATCTTCTTGGAGGATTCAGGAATCATTCAGAGGACACACATGCTTGAAATAGAATACCATTTTGTTCTGATGCACTGAGATTTATTTTGTGCGGATCCATTGCCAGCTATTTTGCTGATAGACGCTTACCTTAAAGCAGTTGTTACGGACATACTGTCGGTCTCATTTGCATGAGCAGATGGACATGAATGAAATCTGCTATCAAAGGTAAACTCAAGAGAAGTTACTGGACCAGCTCAGAATCCGTGCACTACAAGCAATATTGTTGCCTGGCAACATAACTTTGGACAAAACATTTCACTTCTTTGCCCCAAACTGCAGTAATGGTTTCTCCCATTCAACTAGCCTCAGTAGAGTTTTCTCCAAAGTGACAAGAAAGCTTTGGCTGGGTAACCAGAGGTTTTCATACTGTACTACAGTTACTCAGATGTCAGTTTGAATTTGAGATTTTGGATGTGGCAATATGAAATGCGGTCTTGTGATGGGAAGCTACCAAGGAAACTTTTCGATGTTTTGTTAAATAAGAGCATTTCATTGGGCGGGGGGTGGACAGGACTGGGGATGCATGAAGTATCAGGTACAAATATGGGTCGTTGAGACAGTATTTGGATTAGCAGTTAGCTCCAGTCAGGGTGGTCTTTATACAGAGTTTATGTTTAATTTAAACATAGGCTCTCTGAGTCTGCATACTGTCACTGTGCTGGGAAACGCCACGCTGATCAGTTAAACAAGAGGTGAGATGGTAGGTCTAATGTGTAGTCTAATGACTGAAGTTATACAACCTTTTCATGGTAAACAACCTGGCAAAGAGAATCTTTTTCAGAATGGATGTCACTGGCTGAATAGATATATAGATATAGTTTTATATATTTTGCTTATGAGCTACTGTACACTACAGGCACACAATCAACTGCTTCACAGTCCTATACATGTGGGGCATTTCTAGGATTGTGCTAATAAAACTAAAACATGCATTTGTCTTTAAAGAGGAAAAGATCATTTTAGGTTTAGAAGCCTCGCGAGAAACAGTCTGTCCAATAGTTGATGAGATATGAAAAAGGCTGCAAGTGTGCGTTCCAAGTGTGTGCTCAACCTCACAAATACGAATTAGTTCAAAAGTAGAATAAGTGGGGCACATCATCAAAGACAACAATGCCTGCAGAGCTTTACATTTGATTAAAATAACATTGCTGACACATTTGGGCCATAGGCCTTCCTCAGAACACAAAAAGTGTCTTCTCTGGAGACCATGAGTGTCTGATGAAAATGTCATGACAATCCATCCAATAGTTGTTGAGATATTTCAGTCTGGCCCAAAGTGTTAGTGCAGAGCCACCCTGCTTGCATGGCCAAAAAAACAAAACATGCTTGTTATCGACTACTTTTATTGTAGAATATCTTTCCTTTATTTCTTTGATTTCTGCATGAACTTAAATTAGAGCATGTATTGTCTGTCTGATCTTCCTGGCCATCCAGCATCAGCAGAACTGAGATGGGCTGCAGAGAGGGGGGAGGCTGGTGACTGAGCAAGCTGCCGGCTGCATAGACGCACCCCAGAAGCACCACTGTGACACTCTTCATCAGAGTGTAAAGTAAACAGAGCCTGTCTGGACATGGGCTGGATATCAGTCAGACAGTGAGGGGCTACAACAGAAAACAACCTGTCACAGTTAGACACAAAGAAGAGGACAAAACAGTGTTGCAATAACAAAATTAAATTAGATTCTACATTAGATTTGACACATTGTTTTATATTAATGAACATTTACTATTATTTAAAACGAATAAATCAGTGGCAGAAGTAGCCATGACAACATGATTTGGCTGAAAGTTTCTGGTGTGCTACCCACGATTGTTGTTTTTTTCATGCATCTGTTATATAATTTTAATTTGACATTGTTCTGTTTTTGTTGGAGAAAAATTAATAGTCTGACGGCGATCCAGCTAGATGTAACAAATAGCTCCTTTGGGGGGGTGGGGGGTGGGGTAGGAGGAAATGCCTTTCCTGAAGAGCATGGCAAAGACTGCAGTGCGGCCAAACACATTCAGCAGTATTTCTCAACATTTTCCACTTATTTTGAATGCTTAATAGTCGTGCTATCATCAATAGTGTGACTATTATTCAAGCCAAGATATGTCATCCCATCTTGTCCTTTATACCTGCGCACACACACACATACATACAGCACACACACCACACACACACACCACACACAGTAGCAAGGGAAACATAAACAGGCTGGGTTTTGCTTTTCCTGCAAAATCTAAATATTGACTCAGTAACCTATAATCAAACACAGTCTGAACAAAATGGAAATAAACAAGTGTGCCTATAATGTGTAAGTGTTTGTGTGTCTCATGGGTACCGAGGCCCTTGAATGCTGACACTGACAAACACATAAAACAAAAGGAAGTGGTTCAGTTTTTAGTGAATACCAGACAATATGGATTCCATCCAGCACACTGGGGCTACATGAATTATTCGGTACTCTCCATATGTACAAGGAGGTTCTTTGTTGAGAGCACTCAGCCTTCCATCTCCGACCAAACATCTGCTATCAATTCAAATAATTGAACTTTCATGTGACTCACACATAATATTCAAGAGGCTTTAAATTGCCAAGACCTAAATTAAAAAAAGGCAATAAATATTCCATTATGCCCTCAGAGGAACTTTTCACTTCAGTGCCAAGTTTCCAAGTGACATCAGCAGCCAGAGATCCGCACAACTGTGTTATTATTGTGTTGCAATGTTATTATTCATTAAGTTTCACATCAGACTTTCAATCGTATCATTATTCATTATTTTTTTCCTTTGCTTGAAGCTACAGTACAATATCGGGGAAGATACAGACTGTGTGTGCTGACTTGAAGGCATTGTTGTTCTGTGGACCATAAACGCTGCTTTGCTAAATACACTTGATTGACTGATTGATTGAATGAGGCTTTTGTGTTAGCATACTGTTGGATCTTTTTGTTTTTCTCAGTGAGTCTTTATGGCTCATTAGTGAAGTGGCAAAGCTGAAACATTTCTGGCTCTGCTAAGGCCTGTCAGGGTGTGCTACTGATGCCAGGAATCACCAGAGGCTAACAAGGAAACACAGTGTCTGAAAGAAAATTCAAGTTGTTAACGCACATGGACAAAAAGGTTTTTCAAATAAACATGTTCTGCTGTCCTCTAACTGTTTGTCCTCTCCGGTTAAAAGAACAGATTATTCGCGTTCTTGCCAGGATGAGAAGGTACCGCTCTCCTATTAAATATGAAGCTGGACCCAGCAGGCAGTTAGCTTAGCTTAGCATAAAGACTGGAAACTGGGGGAAACAGCTAGCCTAGCTCTCCCCAAAGGTAACAAAATGTGCCTATCAGCATCTCTAAAACTCACTAATTAACATGTTTGGTTAATCTGTGAAAAAGCTGAATTACACAGGTCGAGGTTTTATGGGTAATATGTGCTGGAACATTTTCTTGGCCAGGCGCAGTGACTTCGGTTCAGACAACCTGGTTTTTGTACAGATTTAACAAATAACGAGATATAACGTGTTAATAAGTGAGCATTCGAAGTACTGGTTGGTGGACTTTGCTACCTTCACACTGAGCCAGGATAGCTGTTTCCGGTTGTTGATTTATGGTTATTCAGAACTCCTAGAAACAATGTAGTCTTTTTACTTGTTCTGAGATATCTGGGCCTGCACCCAAAATCCCTCTACGGCCAAACAAAATGTGAACTAAATGGAGTTGGCCTCAGCTTTCTTAGCAAGAATATGACCGGAAAGCATTGTTCATACATTCTTAGAAATGGGAGAAGCAGGCTGGTTGGATTCCCAGACTGCCAGATCAAATCAAGTGAAAGAGCAGACCTTGCCCTTGTTACCATCGCTGAGGTCCCTTTGAGCAGGACCCTTAACCCCCAGCTGCTCTGCTGAAGCTGCTCAGTGGCTAATGGATTAGATTGTGTACGTTGCACAGCTTCCAGCAGTGAATGTGTGCAAACATCCTGTTATACCTCAGCCCAAAGTGTTCTATGAGGCTTGATTCTTTCAAAAGCAATTTGAGCAGACGGTCAATGAAATTACACAGTATTTGTCAGCTTTTGAAAGAGGCAGACGTTTGATATGGTGGCTGTGTGGTAGTCACAAAAGATAACAAAATGCCAGATTTGGATGGGAGTAGAAACTACAAACACGGTTTGTGATCCCTTTAAATCTGACTATTAAGCTTATGCCAAAAATGTTTAAGCTAAGACGGAGATCATGTTAAACATTATACCTGCTTAACATCAGCATGGCTGTTGTTTAAAACTGTTAATTAAGTGATACAGTTATTAATATTGTAAATGAAGGGAGTACAGGTCACCGCCAGTGTTTTGGATTCTTTGGTTCCTTTTCTGTCCAATCTGAAATACTTCTTTGACCTACGTCCTTACATAGAGACATACTGTAGACTCAAACCCATACATGCATAAAGGACTTTTGCAACTCAGAACATTAGCTTTAACTTTTCAATTTTCTTTATTTAAAAAATACAGGGTAAGTCTCTACAACTAACACTTACGGCAACAAGATGCAATTAGCATAGAGTGAGGCAGACTTAAACGGTCCGGTGAGGTTCCTGGTTCCTTCATCAATGCAGTTAAGGGAATGAGTAGAAAGCACTTAACAATGAATGTCCTGATTGAGCCCCTTTACTGTGCTGTTAGTCGTGCTTTAGGTTGCACCACACTCGACATGCTGAATTCAAAGAGACAAAAGAAACAACATAAGATGATTTATTATCCAGACAGTTTGCTAATTGATGCCTATTTTATACACTGCTGTGTAAGGCTGATACACATCCGAGCTGAATACCTCATTTGTTATGCTTCTTATAGATGGAAATATACTCCTGCACATCATCGGGGGATCCCAGGACCACGGGAACTCGCTGGTGGATGGTGGTGGGCTGGATGTCCAGAACGTTCATGGATCCTGTAGTGGCCATGCCTCCTGCCTGCTCCATGATGAAGGCCATGGGATTGCACTCATACAACAGCCTCAGCTGAAAGGCAAGAAGCAGAAATCGGCGTGGCTTGATAAGATGCATGACAAATAACTTTTGCGTGGGTTTTACCGCAACTTGATTATCTAAAATTATTCCACAATTAAACACTTTTTTCGTCCATTTGTATTAACTCCCCTGCTCACCTTGCCCTTAGGACTCTTGACATTAGCAGGATATAAAAAGATCCCTCCATACACCAAAGTACGATGAACATCAGCTACCATTGAACCAACATATCGACTGCCATATGGAGCAGAACCATCCTAGAAACACAAGAAAGTAATGTAGAATTTATTTTATGAGTCCGTGTATCACTTTCATATTCAGAATCCATCATATTGTGTATTCAGTTATGCAATATAATTATGAATGGTCACTGGCCACTTGGGTAGCCAATTCCACATTAGGTATTTGCAATGGAATAACTTTTAAAGGCAAAGGTGACTGTCCACTCATTGCCATTACCTCTGGATATTTCTTCTTCTGTAGGTACTCTGCCACATCTGGATAAAAATGCTGTGCATAGCCCTCATTCAAACTGTAGATTTTTCCCCTTTTCTTAATCTTCACATCTCGATCCACCAAGATGAACTCACCAATTGCCTGTAAAAGAAATATAAGGAACGGATGAGAAACATATCAGCATATCATGATGAAGACACACACAAACTAAAATAACGGGCAAAAAGGAATCATAGTAACAAAACCGCAATATATATATATATATATATAATCCGGTATCAGTTTTGATGCTATCTATTACAGTAAAACCTTGGTCTTACGGGGTCAAGCATGAAGCAGTTGACTCCTTGACCAGTAGAAAGGACCATCATGGTGGCACTGCCATACAGAGCATAACCAGCTGCCACAATGTTTCTTCCAGGCTGCAGAGCATCCTTCTCGGTTGGCTCATCATCTGTGGTCTAGGGAACAACATGTGAAAAGATATCACAACAGCAGGGAGAGGCCTTTTTGAAGCCAATACGACTGATGCCAGTTAGAATGCTGTTTTCTCTGACAAGGATACAGGGCAGGAGGATACAGTCATGGAGGGCGTTGTAAACATATTACCTATTTTTATGGATTCAGAGCCTATGGTGCCATTGTACTTTTTCTCTCTTTTTTTTTTTTTTAAAGCTAATATCTCATCCACCGTAGTTGTGACAGTAGTGAGCATGTTAGCTCTACACCTTATGTGCGATCATTGTGCAGCTCTCTTTTATCTATCCAGGAGTTGGAACATATGGGAATAAAAGTCCCCTGGTATTTGAGAGGGAAGACCCTACCAGTAATGAAAAAAAGTATTCAGATCTTTTACTAGTAAAAATATCCACAATGTCAAAATACTCCTTTACATGTAAAAGTCCAACATTGTATTTTTTGTAAGTAAAAGTACAGAAGTATTATAAGGTTAATGTACTTCAAGTATCAAAAGTAAAGGTACTCATTGTACAGAAGAATGCCCCCTGTGAATGTTATATTATAATATATTACATTTGATCATCATTATTGTTACATTCATTTCTCAATAGCATTTTAATGATGTAGCTGGTAGAGGTAAAGGTTATCTAACTACGTTATATCCAGAACGAGGTCGTTTAATCTACAGCAATACAATTTCATCTAATCATATGATTAAATTCATATGATTGCATATAATTTGTATGTAAACTCTTAATCTGTAAGGTAATTAGTAACTATAGCTGATAAATGTAGTGAAGCAAAAATTACAAATGCTATACGTACTGTACTTCAAAGTTGTACTTGAGTACAGGACCTGAGTAAATGTACTTAGTTACATTTCACCACTGGATCCTGCTCTTGTATTTTGCAGATGCTAATTTGCAGAAATCTGGAGAGGGTTTTCAGAAGAAAGCAAAATCCATATAAGATACTGAATGGCATATGGAACACTGGGCTGATAATAACTGCAGTGTTCTGAATCAGCATGCCGAATCATCATTACTAACCTTTTTGTAGATGGCGAAAATTGTTCCAATCGAGACAAGACAGTCAATGTTTGAGGAACCATCCAGTGGATCAAAGCACACAATGTACTTTCCCTGTCAGTTGAGAACAAATCATTTTAACAATGTCACAGTAATGCCAGAGAAACGTGAAAATCTATAACATAAAGGAAAAAGGACACATTTTTTGCACAGACATGCATGAATGAAGTACCCGCTTGTCTGGTTCCACAATGATGGCCCTCTCATCTTCCTCGGATACCAGCACACAGGAGGTGAAGGAGGACTTGATCATGTTGATGACCATGTCATTGGACAGGATGTCCAGTTTCTTCACCTGGTCCCCTGTCACGTTGGTGCTCCCAGCAATGCCATATCTTCCAAGAGAGGAAAGAGGAGCTGACGGAAGTGGTCAAAGGCTGCGTAAAAGCTATCCGTTCGGAGGCAATTTTAAAACACAATGACAAAAGTGTGATAATGCTGATTCCTTGTAAACTGTGATAAGTGCCTCTTTAGTTGTGCCTAAGTTAAATCTGCATACTGATTCTCACGGCATACTGCATGTAACTAAAACTATTTCATCTCATTTAAATGAAAGAGAAAAACGAATGCACTGGAGCAGAACAGAAATTGAAACTCGCTAACCTGAAAGTAATGTTAAGATAAAAGCAAACCTTGATTGATTTATACATGTTTAGTAGACTGTAGTTCCCCCTTCTTGTTAATCTGTCCAATAATCATTGGACACCCTCGTATTCAGCTTCATATACAGATGCATGCATGTTTCCTTCGATCATTCCCACCTCGGTATTAAAACCGAGCAATACTACTCACAGGTTAGCGATCCCAGCCTTCCTGACAGCTGTTGAGATGGCTTTGACAGCTGTGCAGATGGAGTTTAGCAGGTTCGTCAGCTCACCTGTTCCACGGGCCTTCCTCCCCTCCTCCAGAACAAACCTGGTGAGGGTCAGCACATTGGTATCGAAGGCTCCTTTTTCAGACATTTTGCTGTCAGATATGGGACTCGGACTGGGACCTAATGCCTCAAGTGAAAAAGGTGAGCATAGCCTCAAAGTTAAAAAGTGGACTCTTGAACTGAGATAGGGGGTGTGCAACTCTTCCAACCAATCAAAAGTGTCCTTTCGCACACTTAGGGGTTGGTTTGATCACTTCTGTAACTGTGGGTTTAAGAGAGCAAAGTTCGAAGATAGTGAACATTTCTTTTTGTTTTAAAGTTTTAAACAACTGGCTTTCGCCTGATTCAATCACGGCTCACTTTGATTTGAGTTATGTGTTTTTTTGTTCAGTCTGCACAGTACAGTCCTGTGTAAATTGAGTAACACTTTGAATGAACAAAAATCACTTTATTACGTTAAACTTGCATGATGTTACACTTGGAACAGCACTTAGTCTCAACACAATTGGATCCTGTTTCACTGTGTTCATGGTGCAGAAGTGCATAATTATCCCAAAAGCTTTTTAACAGAAACAATGTTTATACAGCACTTTATTAATCACCCAGCCTAATTCCTATTTCCTTACAGTATTTCAACAAAGGCTCTATGCTTTTCAAATATTTGTAGGATTCTTATTATTTCTGAACTAAACAAATTGAATTTGTTTAGTTTTACAACTGCCAAGCAATTAATGAGATTTACTTGGATAATTTAACATTCTTACAACTACCACTAATAAATTTTTCCTTGCAATAATTTCCCTAACTAAAATTCTCTTTAGAATAAATGGTGCACAGCTTGTACTGGATATGACTAACTCAGCAGTTCTCTGGATACACTACTGATACTGCTTAAACATTCCTTCCCTGCATGATCCTGTAGAAGTGTAAAGTTCAAATCACTGGAGTCATCGTCCATGTCCGCTGTTATATAATACCTTTAATTTTACATGTGCGCATAAAACAGTATTTACAAGGTAGCCTAATAGACAGCCGTATTCGGGGGGGGTGCATGTTGTCTCTGTCCCTCTGCATGCATGTAATTAGTTAATGGCTGCCTGTGACACAAACATGGAAAGGTAAAAGGACTTTACATGGTCAATAGAGTTACTTGACTTGTTTCACAACGGAAAGCTAAAGTTGAACTTTGAACTTAACAAGATACCTAGCATGATAATAGCCACCACCATGAGGTAGTGTACGCTGGTTAATCACACACCATTCATAGCTTTTTCAGGTTAATGATAAAGATGTGGTTGCAAAGGTCAGTTTTGCAGACCAAAATGGGAGAGCTCCAAAAATGACACAATGTATTTTGGTTTAATGGGTCCCTTAAATACACACAAATACACATCCAAAATAGTTCAGATAAAACATAATATATACCTTGTCTGTAAAGAACATAAGTTGTACTAAAATGTCCCCCCCGGTTATACCAGTCAAACTCTAAATGTGGTAATGCCGGTCTAGTGTGGAGTGCAAAATGTATTTCTCCACTGTGTCCACAAGATGTCGCTGTGCAGCTTACAAGCTGTTGAACATCAATTTTCCTGCTGGAACTCGGCTGTGCCCTGAATCCATTTGAGATGTTGTAGTTCTCCGCAGAGAAAAGCTTTGTTCCTTCTGTACCACCAAACAGGCTCTGGCAAGGTACAGCACAACCCTGCAGGATGTAATGTTTGTTAATGTGATTTAAATAGTGGAATGGTATAGCTGAATCCATGCAGAATAATCAAACAAAGAATACCATACTTCTTATTTGGCTTTAGAAAACCCATTGAATCTGGCTCCCAGGTATGCCACTGGAGGTGGAAAGAAGTGAATTTAGGCAATATTACTGAAAAATTACAGCATATTTAATTATGTTTGATTAGGCTTTTACAGTAAATAGACACAAGGAGTTCGTGTTAAGAAATAAAATATATGTTCTAAAAAATATAACTGTTGATGACGATCGAAGCTATTTACCACTTAGCCAGCCCTTCTCGTGGGGAGAAACCTGCAAAAAAAGGTGCAAGAAAGATGCTTCCAAAACAACAAAGGCAAAAACCATGTTCTTTATGCTGTGTAATCGAGTGAATAGAAGAAAAGACTTCATCAATATTTTACCGAGGACCATTCATCACCTGACTGACTCCCAGGAGCGCCTGCTGTGCGCGTTGACAGCTCCTGGCACAGGCGCGGCGGCTGTCCTACTTCTGCAGAGGGAAAACCTGTTTCTTCACAAGCAAAAAAAAAAGGCAAAACAACGGAGGAAAAAGATAAACTCGCGATCGCAGTACAGGAAAATATACCAGGTCGACCTCTCCCAGGCTGATAAGGCTACGGTGTGACATTACATATTGAACCTGCTGTTGTAGGTGTCCACCTTCTCCTCCAGGCACAGCCAGGTGAGTGGCAGGCCAACAGGTGAAAACGCACTGACTCTGATCTCAATTTTAAAGCAGAAAACAAGGGAAACGTTCTGTTGACCAGTCAAGTGAAGTAATTATTTTGCACCAACATCATGGTGTAAGTTTATCTTGTATTCTCTCAGCGTGACCACAAGGGGTCAGGCTTGAGCAACACCCAGCCCTGCTAACCTGTTGTCCCTTTTTAGGACACGTTTATGCAATTATGTCATCTTTAACTATAGGATATCTTGTTTTTTCAGGAATACCTCCCTGTTTCAGCAGGCTCTGTTCCCATGTTAGTGTCAGAAGTTGAGGGATTATTATAAATGAAAATGAGGACTTCCTAAATAGTGAAAGGGGAGGGGAGAAAAACGTGGCCTAACCGGCCTAGACCCAACCACTTTGGCTTGCGACCCATTAATACAAAGCAATGTCTACTTGACCCCTTTGTCAGTGATTGCTTATATTCACCAGCTCAACCAAATAGCTATTTCCCATTTCCTTCTCTTAATTTTTTACTTTTAACAGTAGTAATAGCAAAGATTAAAGGAAAGCCTGAAATAAATGTACATAGTTTGGGGTAGCTGATAAAGTTTTTATTTCCGTTTACCTATACTGTTAATCATTTTGAACCCATTAGACTTCTCCTAATACCCCAAGTTGGGATCCACAGCCCTAGACTTACATGGGTAAAAGATTATCTTAATGGTCACATCTCACTATGTAACAAAGTTGGAAATGTATGGGCTTAATAGTATTTTCCAGAATTCTTATGGCCCAGTATACTAAAATCCAACCAGTATTGCATACTGATGGCCAGTGGTTGGAAAAAAGCAAATCCAGCCCCCCAAACAAAATGATTATACATACTATAGATCTACTGTATACTCTACAAGCTACTGTAGATAACAATATAAATACAACGCCCATGTAAATCCTAATAAATAGGACCTCATAACATCTACGTGCCTCGTTCTGCACCAGGTTATTTGAACAGGGAATGTCCACACACCTACAGCATGTAAAGGTACTGAAATTAAGTATAACACACATAAATAATAATATAATCTACTTCATTGAAATGAAACATGTACCCCTTGAATTCAAACACAGTTTTAATTCCGCCGCTGTTTGACCAGAGCAGGTGCACATCTCGAAAACAAAAAATAGGTGGAAGACTAAGAGAAATGAAATCGTATGCTGATGACATGCAAGGTTGCAGCTCCCGTATCCGGGGTATATGGGCTTCATTTTTATACAGTGGGAGGAAATGGAGACGCGTCGTCCATATATATATATAT
This sequence comes from Coreoperca whiteheadi, assembly GCA_011952105.1. Classification (NCBI taxonomy): domain Eukaryota; kingdom Metazoa; phylum Chordata; class Actinopteri; order Centrarchiformes; family Sinipercidae; genus Coreoperca; species Coreoperca whiteheadi. The sequence goes on along the minus strand of CM022482.1, from coordinate 21,824,866 downwards.
ATATATACAGTCTATGCACAGCTCATACATTTACGAGTCTTTTTTTTTGCCAAATTGAATGTTAACATAAGCTCCGTTAACTCTGTCAGCCCTCACATATTAATGGGGGAAATGACATTTGCACTTCGATACAATCCTAAAACAGTTTTGTAAATCCATTTTATTCTTCGAATGATTGAAAGAAACAAAAACATGTTAAAAACATGTGGTCATTTCCACTGTGCCTGTACAGAGTTGGCCCTCCTATGAACAATGCTATGAATGGCCCATGGTTGAACACTAACTGATGATCCATTTTGATCCCTCTCAAAAGCAACTCATTTTGGCTGAAAAAAAAAACAAATAACAGTAAGATATAACACAAATAACATTGAGTGCCAAATGGTTATGATTGTTTGTGTCAAGAAGTAAAGCATACTATATTTGGTTATGTGCCAAACTTACACAGGCACACCTATGGCCCCTGGGCATGAGTCTGTGTGCAAGTTAGCGAATGAGTAATTAAATGAGGATACGTGAGTTACTTTGTGAATACATAAGATGCTCCATATTGAAAATATATTTAAATAATGCTGTTTATGTAAGCAGTACGATGTTTTGATGTAGCTGACTCGCAAAGGCATTAAAGCGTCCATACATTTAAATCTCATGTTTAAATTGTATTGCTTTGTCTTTCCTTGTCTCTCTATCCTATTCATAACCTGTTGTTTTTCTTCTCTCTCTTTAACTGCAAACTTGACTCTGCTTTCTCCTGCAATGAGTTTTCCCAAATCACTCTGTAGCATTCATCTGAGAGCAGCAGAAATAGTACTTTGGGTCACTGTGGCTGACTCTAAAGAGAGCTTGCTGAATTTATTGGATTTATTGCCTGAAGTTTGATGTCATTTCTACTTGTTCACTCTGGCTGCAGATGAACAATAAAGTGTCTTTAGATGTCAGTGTGGAGACCGACGTTGATGTGGAGTAAGATTTTTATTCATACACACCAAAATATTTACTTAAAAAATCCATACATATGCTAAATGTTACATATGTTAGTTATCTGTGTTTAGTTAAGTACAGTGATGGAGACTGATAGTAACACCTGGGTGTAACAGCTGTAAGTAAATCCATAAATGTTAGTAATCATATTTACAAGTTACTATTTTACAGCTTACTAACCATATTGATGTTGACATGTTTACATAATTCTGCAATTCTTTACCATATTTTTTCTTATAAATCCCTTATATGCATGTATTAAATGTTCGTTTCTCTGTTTAGTCCTAATGATTTTGCTGCTGGAACAACCTAATTTCTCCTTATCTATCCCATGTAATCTTATTTTATACATGAAACACTATTAGACTAATGACTTAACTGGCAAATGTTAGAGACTCTATGAAGAGAGGAAAAATGCATTGTACAAGACATTAACAGAACTAAAGCATATGTGCATTCTTTGTAAAAACAAAAACAAAACAACAAATCTCCTTTAAAACCTCCACATGCTGAGAACAGAAGGTGCTTACTGATGAGAAAGTGATATGTCATTGCAATGCGGTGAGTCACAGTTGGCACTGAGACATAGCCTTTTGCTCACTGTAGTTTTGCAGAATTAACTATAATATGTCGTGGCCTGGTGTTGCATTTCCTTTATGTAAGCAATGTAAGGTTAGCTGTTATTGACTGCTGGACCTGGGCTGGGAGAGAGAAAGAGATTTAACGAGTGGTGCAGTAGGACAGTACATGCACTGTAAAAGCTATCAAGATGTGAAGCATGCTTAACGTTCTACATTTTTCTTTTATTTACAGACTTACTCAAAGTTCTAACTGGATATAAAGGGATCACTCCATTATTGATACTTTGTGAATCATGTACATGGCTCAAGGCAGCTACATCTTGAGGAATGTGTCAGGTAACTATTACTGTTACTTTCCCATTAAATTAAATGCAAACTTTTGCTTGATGTGGTTTTGATAACTTATAAATGTTTCTATTTTTAATACACAAAATATATTTAGCCTTTTTTTATAGGGGCAATTGTGGAATTTAAAGATAGCAAAGAAGGGAATATCTCCATCAACTTAAACACACATTCCTCACAACTGAGTGTTCAACATTAAAATTTAAATACAGCTGTTTCATGAATTAAAATTGGTATTATGTCAAGTGTTTGATCAATGAAAAAGATTTCTGTTGCTTTCTTTGTTTGTTCACTGGCTAAAATACTTGGAAGATGTCTGTGGTTGAGAGAGCCTGCCAAGAGTATAGTCAGGCATTTAGAGGGAAAGTTGCAGAATAATTATAGAGTGGGTTAAGTCTATGTAGAGAGACATGCCATTGGGAAAGAAGTGACTACTGAAAACAGGGTGCCTACACGATTGGTAAATCCTCCTCTGTCCCTCCTCTTTTTGTGGGACAGGCTCAGAATGATTATAGTCAAAAACATTTCGAAGTGATAGAAGGAAGGCTCTACACTCGAATAGAAATGGTCGCTGATGAGCGTCTAATTCTGAGGTAAGGAAAGAAAAAGAAAAGAAGAAAGAAAAAGAATGAAACTCTAAGGGCAGAAAGTATACAGCCTAACTCAGTATAAAGAGACTGTATTTTCCATAGCATTTTGTGGTTTTTGACTATAATATTTTTTATGTTATGAAGAGTTTAGAACAATTTAGATGTTCAATATCAATGGTTTGCTGTTGTAAATTTAATTTCTAGTTTTATAGTTTAAACCTAAACTCAATGCACAGGAAATTATATTAACATGTTTTATCATATGCAATCAACGGGGATATTTGGAAACATTCCCACATAGTATGTGATTTAGATTTCCCACTTTCCAGATTTCTGAGATTTTCTTTTTTCTCTGCAAGAGTAATAAACTATGGCTATTCCTCTGTTGGTCTAACAGGTCAAAGCACTGAAGAGTGTATTCCTAACTACCTGGGGATTGACTACAGTCATCAGTCGGACGTGGACTACCTCAGATGTGTGGACAGTTTCCAAAACGGCACCACCATTAAGCGGCTAAGCCTTAAGCGGCCCAGAGTGGGCGTCAATAGTGTGGAAAAAACTCAGAGTGGCATTTCATCCAGCCAGTGGTATTCTGAAGAATCCTTGTCATCATCTACCAGTGATGATACAAGACTACTTGGCATGTCTTCTACTACCAGAGGTCGCCCTCCTCTTCCTCCACCACATGGTTCTTCACTGGATAACAAACCCTCCAGGAATGAAGGGCCAGCAAGCTCTCAGATACTTAATGAGTCAAAGCCTCAGCCTGCTGCAAGATCTCTTGCTTACCAAAGACAAAGCCCCGTGTTGGAAATGACCATTGTGGAGACCCACAAACATTTGGATCAGGAGGTGACGAGCCAGCCTCCACCTCAGCCCCATCCCCGTCGACGACTGGCCAGCTTTGGAGGGGTAAGCTCCCTTGGGTCGCTCTCCCCCTTCACTGGCCTAGGTGCTTACAATCAGAACAACAGTGGGAATAAGCCTACTGGCACTGGAGATGATATCCATGTCCACCATAGCTCATCGCTGGGCAGTAGAGGCAGCACTGGAAGCCTAAGGCTGAGCCCACAGAGCTCCGGTAGAACCACCCCAGTTACAAGTCTCGGCCCCATGCACCTGCAGCATGTCCGTGACCAGATGGTGGTAGCCCTGCAGAGGCTGAAGGACCTGGAGGAGCAAGTGAAAATCATCCCTATCCTTCAGGTAAAAATCTCAGTCCTTCAAGAGGAAAAGAGGCAACTGGTCTCTCAGCTCAAGAACCAGAGTGACGGTGATGACTTAAATGATGTGATCTGGAAGAGAGCATATAGCAGGGAAAGGTCTGACATTGAGAACAAGGTGAATACCAAGGAAGGACTTGAGGGCATAGTGAGAAGTGACTGTACCAACCTCAGGGAGGTCAGGCAACTGAGTGAAGAGATGCAGGCATTGGAACGAACCATCAAGGGTGAACATTTGCAAGCATGGCATGGAAAAGGCCATAACACTCTGCATGACAAGGCTATCAAGTCAGTCGCAGTTGGAACTGATGAAGATATAGATATCACCTTGTCTAAACCCACAAACAAAAACAAATATGTGTACACTGATCAAGTAGAGACAAGGTCTATTGCAACCGAAGTGTCTGAAGTTAATCTTGGAATTTACACAGAACGGGAAGCAGAGTTTGATGCCCAACAACTAATAATTGGTGCCTTGAAGGAGAGAATTTGTCACTTAGAAGCAGAATTGAAAGAATCAGCTCTCCAGAAAGAGATGAGCCGTCTGAAACTGGAGCTTCAGGCTGCAGGAGCTAGGAACCAATCTGATAAAGCCTCCTTGGCTCGGCCATCCACTGTAAGCACAGGCATCAATGCAAGGCCTCACACCACAAGCCAGGGAGTGGGTAATCACACAGAGCTCCGGGATGCCAGCACGGGAGATGCAACAGAGGTGAAGACTGTGGGAGTATCTTGTTGTAGGCCTGCGCTGAAGGATGTTTGCACAGGACCAGATGTACCCATGAGCTACTGGGAGGTCAGAGAGCGAGTGGAGACCAAGGAAAAGGGCGTGGGGATCCAAGTTTTTACGAAGACACAAGGAGTTGGGATGGAGATAAAGTTACGTGATGCAGAAACCAACACAGAGGTACCTGTGGAGAATCTTGGGTCTAAGAAAGGAAAGATCGAGTATCATTCGGTGGCTTGTGGGGACTGTTCTGTTGATGTGATCTTCTCTGAGGCAAAGGAAGTGGTTTCTCAAGGCATTGCCACAGATCAAGTCAGAGGAGTGGATCTGGGAATTATGGCATCACCTCAAACAGCTTCTCAGCGTACCAACACCGCATCCAGTTCAGTGTCTCGCTTTACCAATACCAGACATGCCTTCAACACAGACTCCAGCACTAATACTGTCCTAAATACCCAAAACAAGCACACCAACACCACTCAGACCTTTACTAGGACAGTGTCAGTAGGGGACAGGGACAAAGACATCAAATGCACCCCACTGACCTGCACAATTGGTGTAGGAACTTCAAATCCGCTAGGAAGTGCCTTAAAACAAACACCAGGGACAGTCACCAAGGTAACCAAGGACACTGGTGTTGGATTCACAGACATTAATGAGAATTTCCTGGTTGGACTGAAAACCCGAAATATGGCCTCTGGACCATCACATCTACCTGACCCCATCAAGACAAGGAGCATTGGTGTAGGGGAGGGGAGGATACAGGATCTGTCAGTTTCATCCAGTAAACCTTGCCAGATGTTCCAGCAAACTTCACACTCCCAGTGGGACCCCGAGCTGAACCATTACATAGAGAAGATGCATAGGCTCCTCGGGGAGCATTGGGACATGCTCACAGATGACTGCACTCACCAGACACCAGGGTTTGTCCAGCAGCATAGTAGCCGAGGAAGTGCCAGCTCCAAGCTGTCCTGCAATAACAAAGCTGCAGCACAAGGAGGTTCAGAAGTCCATCATTTAGATCCTCAGCCACCAGGTAACGTAAGGGTTTGGTTAACGGTACCCTGTGGAGTATTTTTGTTAATAAATTATATTTACATTTAGCGTATTTTACAAAAGGCACTGTGTGTATCTATGAGGCCTGGCACATGTGGTAAATGTATCTCCTCATAAAATATTTACGAAGCTGAATATATATTTTTTTAATCTTTGGTGTTTAAATCCAAGTTTACGTTGACTGGCAGTTTCCTTTTACCCTTCCGTTGTACAATGCTACATTTACTGGCTTCTTACTGACACCAAGTCTCGGTTGGATTCTTATTATGTAATATACTGTATGTAATATCATGCTATTACAATTCTAAAACTAATATCCCCTTTCTTTGTTGCAGTAAGCAGAGAGTCCCCATCTCAGCTGTCAGATGACTCTTCCAAGTGGGACAAAGCAAACCCAGGAATTGGCCAACAGGGAGGCAATGATTCAGAGGTGAAAAGGATGATACAGATGTTAGAACAACAGGCATCCTCAGCTCTGCAAGGTAAACTTGCATGTGTGTGTATGTGTCAGTGTGTTATAAAGTCTAAATGAGAAATACAGTAAACATTAGGTGGATAAGAATACTGTCTGTGCAAAAGTAATCTAGTTTAAAAATACTTTATACTTCCAGACCACTCCCGAGGCCCAGTTTAGACTTATGCTAGGTTTAGAGGAAGTGGCTGCCTTTGGCTTGGCAAGTTGACTTTCTGAGGGATATACTTGCAATGTTTGGAATGATATTTGGTTTTGGAAGCGTCTCGTACCACATACCAGTTTGTGGCTGAGGGTCCAAAATTGAATGGATTCATAGGAGGAGCTGGTGTCAGAGAAAGCTTTCTCTTTTCTAAATGAGGCCTTCAGATTTGTAAGACTATATAAAGCATCATGAATATATCCTCACTAAGTCCTGCCCAGATTGACCTAGTGGATTTGTATCTGTTTCTTTAGATGTGATATATGTAATAGAATGTACTGCAGATGTCACAATTCAAAGTTAATTAAGTGTGGTGTATGTTAAAATTCATTGGCGTGTGCTGTATTGTTGTTCCTAGACAGGACAACTAATGCGGTAGTGCTGCGGTCTGTAATGAAGAAACAGAGTGGTGACCAAGGCTGTAGCAGCAACAGGAAGAGCATGAAGTTTATGAGGGTGACCACAGGGTAATGGGCTAATGCCTAATATTGTACAACAAGACTCTATATCTTAACATATTTTCAGTGTATTAACTCCTTTGTCCTTAGATTGGACCCCATGCCATCTTATGAGCTCTTTGCCAGTGAGAAGGATAACTCAGAGGAAGTTGAAAGGAGAGGAAACAAAAAATTAAGGGAAGCTTCTCAAGATGGAAAGCAAGCAAGAAAAGGCAAAGGTGGCTCCAACAAGGGATCGAAAGGGCCCGCAAAATCTCATACACAGCAGGGGTAATGTTGGAGGGTTTTAAAGCCAAAAACTTTCAGTTGATTAAGATTACTGCATTAAAAAGCCTCATCCATCAATCTTGATGTTTTACTGTGTGAGTCTTTTGAGGGTTTGGCTCAGGTCTGAACTCATCATGTAACCTGTAGCATGTTATTCCTTTCAGGTGTAAGTTAAGTGAAAAGATGTTTTCTGCTTGTCAATCCTTGAAGATGCACCTGACTGATGACACGGCTTTATCCAGAAGGGAATTGGTATGTTTTGTTCACTACACTCAGTGTAACAGCCAGGGAAGATCACTGTGTGTGTGTGTGTGTGTGTGTGTGTGTGTGTGTGTGTGTGTGTCTGTGTGCACGTTTAATGGTATGTCACAGGACGGGTGTGGTGAAATGCTGAGGCACAGTGTGTTCATTATGTCAGTATTGTGTTCAGTATATCATATAAAAAGAAATGACTTTGGCATTGCATACAAAAAGCGCGGGAATGTGTCGGCTCTGTAATTTTCCGTCATTGCATTCTTTTTTTACTTGAAAACAATGATGTTTCTAAGTGAAAGCGACTCTTCACTTTTATGATAATTTGGTAAACAGATAGAGTGAAGGGGAGTTCAAAAGAAGATTTTAGATTTCATAATGAAACTCAACACTACAAACGTTTTTTTGTGAATTCAATGAAGACAGCCTCTTCCTTTATGATGTTTTGGAGATTTGGAATAGTGAGTTGCTGCTTTGTTATGCTCTTTGTCTGTGTTCTTTCATTCACATCCCTGTAATTACAAGATGTTCCTATCTATTTTGAAGTAGTAGTCGAAATTGCGCACTCTGATTTATGGCAACTTGCAAGGCATTTATGAGGATGCATAAAACGCATTGATTTTTTTTTCGTTGTATATATACACACACCTGGGTTTTTTTGTATTCTTTTGTCCCTTGCAGCATGACTGTCTACAAACACTACAGCAAGAGTGGTTCTCTGTGTCCAGCCACAAGTCAGCTGCTCCTGACACGGTGGAGGATTACTTGTCTACATTTCGGGTCATTTCACCCTCAGTATTGCAACAAATAGCTAATTTGACTGACGGCAATGGAAACACATCTCTGCACTACAGTGTGTCTCACTCCAACTTTGCCATTGTCAAGAAATTGCTTGATGCAGGTACAGTAATACTCGCAGGGCAACTAAAGGTCATCATGTACTCATTCTAGCCTTTTCATTTTTTCTGTCCCCCCTCGCTGTGGGAATACATTATTTTGACTGCTGCACAACTACCCAAAAGACGTGTTTTTTACTGTCAAAGCTCTTATGAAAAAAGAAAAATCACACCACACTTGCATGTACTTCTTCCAACTCCTGCAAGTAGTTGTCATACTTCATTGATCCTTCTGTACTGCGTGTATCTTCACTAACCTGTAGAGCAGTGGGCATAATGTGTCCAAACACCATCTTCCTTAAAATTTGAAATTAATATGTACTTTAGAAATCCACTTTCAAAGTCATAATGAACTTCTCCAACCTTTTCTCCAGCTGTGGACAGGGTCTACAAGGGATCATAAATTCAAAAATACGATTCAGGGCCAGGCCCTTCAAAAGCTTTAATCAATATAAATTAAACAAGCAAAACACTGAATAAGTGTCCTAATGGAGGAGGTAAAATAGTCTCTTATTTTTATCTTAAAGCCTTGCTACAGCTTTCAGAAGAGATTGGACCTACCTCTGTCCGCTTTAAGGCCTGGTGGAATAGAAGCATATAATCGGCAAAAGAAGTAAACATTCTAGTCCTTTCTGTCACAGAGACGTATCAATGTCTTGTTTGTAATGTTCCTGGTGGAAAAGGCATGACTCATGCGTTTTATGATATTGCTCGAAATGAAGACTTTGTTCTAGCCTAACTAGATCCAAAGCGTCCTTGTACTCTATATCTGAGAATTAGAAAATAACAAAATAGAACCCCAATTGAAGCAGTGAGTCAAGGTACTGTGATGCTTCAAGGGATGCAGAGTGAGTGTTTTAGATGATCATTCTTATTGTAGGGGAGTCATGTTAAATATAAGCTATGTAGAATTTTAGCACTCACATACATGCTTTTGACAACTTTGAATTGCACAGCAGCAATGAAACCACAGTTATTTGAGCACCCGTTGAGCAAAATGGGTTCAATAATTGCTTTAATTAAGGCATGGTTTTTGAAAGTGCTAAGATCTTTTGCATGTCTCTGAATCTACATCTGTACAAGTGAATAACCTTTGGTGTAGGGCCCTTTTATTTGATATTTGTATGTAGAAAATGTTTATTTTGTACAGGTATTTCTTACAATTTGAAACTTGGTACAATCTCAGTATAGGTGGAAAAAGTGTGCAAGTACCACCAATAAATACAAAAGATGTAAACCCCTTTCTTCTTTCCATCTTTCTCTGCTTTCCTGTCTTTTGTGTTTTTTCTACTCGGGCCCATTGTCCACCATCACTACAGAGGTGTGTAACGTGAATCAACAAAACAAAGCAGGTTACACATCCATCATGCTGGCTGCACTCGCAGCTGTGGAAAGTCCAGAGGACATGAGAGTTGTGGAGCAGCTCTTCTCAAAGGGAGACGTCAATGCCAAGGCCAGCCAGGTCAGTCTGTTCTCAGGTAAAGGTAGTGGGTGTGATGTTCTGCTGTTTCTCTAAATTGTGTCCATATGTTGCTGTGGGTATTGCTGGATGTTTGTTCTTTTTCTTTCGGGTTACTATATTTGTAGTTTAAATCTGATGTTTGAATGACAGAGAAGGTTTCGTTTCTCTATGTGTGATTTAATTTGGAGAAAGTAAAAAGAAAATACAAACAAACGTGAAATATAGATAAGAGGCTGTGGACCTATCACATCAACTAAACGGGAGCCAGCTAACCAGCAGTAAGCATTGCATGCTGATACATAAGTCCTGCATTTAGAGGATAATCCCTCTAGGTGTAATGAGGCGCATATATCCTCAATGGTTGAAGAATGAAGAAAGTGTGATCCGTCTGATTCCACAAACAAGCTGTGATTCTATATTTGAAATGTTTGAGATGTGAGGACTCGGCATCATTAACCCTATTTCCTTTGTTTGACCCCTGCCCTCTGCCGTCCAGGCCGGTCAGACAGCTCTGATGCTGGCTGTGAGCCATGGCAGGATGGACATGGTGCAGGCACTCCTGGCACAGGGGGCCGAGGTCAATCTCCAGGATGACGAGGGCTCCACGGCGCTGATGTGTGCGAGCGAGCACGGCCATGCTAATATTGTTAGACTACTGCTGGCACAGCCAGACTGTGATGCCACCCTGACTGACAGTGTATGTGAGTCATTGCTGCCACTCTGTGCAGCTTCTGTGAGCCTGATGGCTTCAAGCTGTGAAACATTCCAACTTTTTCTCACATATTGTATTACAAAAGCAAGGACTAAACATTCATTTAATTAAATAAATCAGGGAAACAAAGGGGTCAAAGTTGTATATAATTAAATATGCACAGTATGCCTTTTCCATCTGTAAATGTACAATAAACCACAAAGCCTCTCATAATGTATATGAGTTTGTGTATTTACAGGATGAAAGCACAGCCCTGTCCATTGCACTGGAGGCAGGGCATAATGACATTGCAGTGCTCCTATATGCACATGCTAACTTCTCCAGAGGACAGACAGGGGTATGTGGGTCAACACTTTCTACACTAACACTTAACCTAAGTATACATGCGGGTAGTTGTTTAAAAACCTTTTGATTGTGTTTGTCCCTGTGTATGTGTTTTAACAGGCAGCTGCGCGACACAGTGGCAAGACTCTCGCCTCCTCTGGCGGTAGAAATATCTTTGAATGAGGCGATGCCCCGAAGTCTGAATGGATGCGTCTTGAAACTTATTTATGAGGTGATTCAATGTCGAAGCCCCAGTCAACAAAAGGGATGGATGTGAACAGTTTCAGTTTCAAACTTCTTGTTGGATAACAAGTAGTCAGACTTATTCTGTCCACCAATTTGACAGAATGCTAGTTTTTCTCCAATGACATGAATTCTAGTTTCGCATTTGTACCATATTGTGTGTATTATATCGTAGCTCAGCAGGTAATATATGCATGGCAGAGTATATTACTATTCTATCTTCATAAGAGATAATAGTTAATCTTGTATTCTGCAATCATGTATTATATACCATTTAATATCATTTAAAAGTTTCCTTATTCGTTTGAATTATCTTTTTATAAATATTTAAAATAGCAATATTTTATAATTGCAAAAGAAATTCATGAGATACAAAAAAAGCACACAGTAATGTAGGATCAAACCTAAAGATATATGAGCAAATATGTAAATGAATCAAATATAGCTACAAATAAAAGAAAAATTCATTAATTATGGTAATCATATTGAACAAATAAAATCTTAAAACTAGGTATCTTTTGTACAGCCATATTTTTATAGTAATTTCAAAAAAGGATTTATTTGCATTTATGAGTTGATAACTATGCTGCACTGCTTTACTAGAAGAATCATGAAGCATGATATACATTTTAAACATTTTGGCATTTTACCAAGCACCAAAGCTACAGGCAAATGCAGCACTTCTGCTTGTAAGATTCGTGGGAAGTGTTGTTGTTGCTGACATGTACTGTAAAGGAATATTTCAACATTTTGGGAAATACACGTGCTTGATTTCTTGCTGAGAATTAGACGAGATGATCGATACTATTCTCATATCGATCCATTAAACATGAAGCTATAGCTCGGTTTTTGGACGGATCAATCAAATTAGATTTAAAGTAGTGAGCTGAAGAGGTGCTGGTAAGCGGATTTCTTTTTACCTGTGGACAAAGCCAGGCGAGCTGTTTCCACCTGATTCCATTTTTTATGCTAAATGAGCTAATCGGCTTCAGCTTCATATTTAACAGACAGATACGGACAGAGTGGTATCAAAATTCTCATCTAATTTCCTGCAAGAAAGCACAAAAGCGTACTTCCCAAAATGTCAAACTACTCCTTTAAGCGCTGTCTATTATAAGTGATACTTTTGACACTGATGAAGGCTGGACAGCCCAGTGTTTTCTCTTCTGTGAATAAAGTAACTTCCCACTACTGACTGCCATGCTATCCTGTCATAGGTATGAACTGTTAAACATTTCTTTCAATTTAATTTGAAACCATATTTAAAAGTTCATCTATAAACCTAAAATCCAGTAGTTATTGTGCTATACAGTTACAGTATGTTTTTGTTAAGTTAACACACGCTTTATACTAGTCACACGTTTATTATATCCATTTCATTAATTAAACTTAAAATATGCGTTTATGTTGTGCTGCACTGGGCAAGGGTACCTCAAAATTGTTTTCTCAAGTTTGTTTCTGCACTATGTCCCCCTCTACTGTTGGCTACTAATCAAAGACATTTTGTGGAGCCTTGTCTTTCTTTCCACATTCAAGAGGTTTCAATTTCAGCCGGTTTCAGTGGGTGCCTTGGATGAATGTTTCCTCACATTTCTCTCTTAAAAGAGTGACACAAACAGTTGAAAACCTGTGGGTCAACCAGTGGGGTCGTCAACACTTCTTCCCCCCTTTTTCAGTATGGAAGACACCAGTTAGTGTGCTTGGCTCCATCCATGCTTGCACCGCTGCAAACATTACTGAATTTCAGCTTTGAATAAGCCGTCAGCCATTCTCAATAACTGTTTTAATGAATTTTCCCTGGGACCAAGCTAAAGAAGAGCTTTCCCATCAACCCTGCGACCGAGAGACTGTCATTGTTTAGTTTTGCATAAGAACACTGATGGTGAATGAATATGTGATACGGTATAAATTGTAAGAAATCATGAAATAAGAATGTTTGACGTGTGAGATGTAAATTCTGACTGTATATATTTTTTAAATATATACAATTCCCATCGTACCTTTGACGTTAGTGAAACATGAAACATTTGTTTTCTGCGTCTAGCCAGAAGGTTTGAAAAGTGGTTCTTGGGTAGTCAACAGACAGAAAGCTTCCTTGAAAAGACAGGGTAGATGTATAAAATTATGTATTTTGTCATTCCTCACGGTGAACCCCCCCCCCCCCCCCCCCCCCCCCCACCCCCCCCCCCCCCCCCCTCCTCCCCCTTCCTCCTTCCTCTTCATTTTTACAACACAATCTATAACAACT
>CM022482.1:21764107-21811607 GCA_011952105.1 Coreoperca whiteheadi | reverse complement strand
CCCCCCCCCCCCCCCCCCCGACATGTCACTGTGTCCCATTACTGAGAGAGCTTGTGCATGTGTGACTGAGAGCACTCTGAGTCATTTCCCAGCAACAGCAATAAAATACAGTTATATACAAGGTCCACCATCAAAATTTGCTGTTGCCATGGTAACAGTCAGCGGGTTTGAGCAAGTGGTTCATGGGAACATAATACTAAAATGATCCGTCTATTTCACCGGGGTTAGCTAATCCAGTCATTTCATATTGTCATGCTCTTTGAGTATAAACAAGCAAAACAATAATGAGGGCTCCTTTTTCTCTTTTTTTTAAACTCGTAAATTTCATATGAAACTGGCATGCAAGGAAAATCAGCAGTCATAATTTCATGCAGATTAATCCCCCCCCTTACACTGAGCCAAGAAATAATATCAACAAATAGCGTTCACAGTATCCTGTTTACAGTACAGTAGGCCTATGTTGCATGTTCTTGACATCTGCTCGCTCATGATTTATTATTTCAAGCCAGGTGGTGCGCCCTGTCTTTGTGTGTAGGATTACGGGTTCCAATAGCTGTCTAATTCCTGTCCTCCACAGCATGTGCTTTCTAACGCCATAAAAACAAGACACAATGCCTCCTCCTATCAATATCAAAAACTATTGACAATACATTTCTTAAAAAGACGTTGACATTATTTTTGACTGCAAAGAGCGGATGACTAAATGTGATTTCAGTTGGACTTTAAATCATCTTACGTAGTAGACAACAAAATGCAGAATGGTCTGGTAATAAAATTTGTATCACGATGACTGGAGGGAATATCGCCAATCAAATGTTTTTCATTGTGTGTTTTTGAATATGCCACATCATGAGGCTGAAACTGCAATAGGTTTCCCATTTATTTTCTATTCCAATGCATTCCAGTGTACTGTAACCGTGCTGAAAGCCTCCCAACAAACACAGGAAAATAGACAGTAGTACATATTATTATAAGAATTAATTACAGCATACACTTACCATACCAAACATGTAGATGAATTCATGTTGATATTAAAATGTTCAACATTTTACTTGATGTATCATTTGCATGATGTCTTATGAACCGGTACGTTTTAGCATTCTGAAAAGACTTGCCAGCGTAATGTGGGAGAGCGTTATTATAGTGAGTTTGTACGAAGTGTGGAAGAGGCGTGGGAATGAACTCGTTCAACTGCAGCGAAAGTGTTGTTGTTGTTTTTTTCACGCAGCATCTTACTATGAGCGAGTTTGTCCTACAGGAAGACACTATTTTCCTGCAAAGGCGGGAACAGTTTTGGTTATTTCACATGAGAGACTTCTGGGTTTACATGTTTTTGTCAGTGCTCCTCTCGCTGGCTTGAAGTGGGCAGGGCTCAGTTTAAATCACCAATCCGGATTTAGCACATTTCACTCAAGATGTGATGACAGCTGTGGAGTTCTTTGATCATGTTGCCATGCCACTGTCAATCTAATGTGTTAACTCTTAAAAAAATAATAACCAAGGATATTTTCCCCCCAAACTTTAACTGTCATTGTTGCTTATTCAGTCCTAAATATCACCGTTTAAGATTGAAAATTTTCTGGGGCTTTGAAATAGGAAGTTCAGTTATATTTAAAGTGTTTGCTGAAAGCATTTAATTTTGACACAAAGACCTTCAGTGTAGCTACAGTAAGGCTATAAAAGTAAGAACGTAAGAAATACACTCTGCAAGTGTGACAAATGACCTTGGCCAGCTGCTAGAAGATCGACTCAGCTGTGTGGCATGAAAGCATTGCTGTTGATTGCCTGTTCAACTCATGTGCATCACGATTTCGCTCGGCTTCCAATGAATTCCAGCGCCGACCACACAAGTCTAGACTGCACAAAAGGGCAGTGCTCTTCCATTATGAGTTTGACCTTATTTGAAGAACATGCAACAGGATCTTTTATTTCTATCCTGTTGTCTTGTGTGTCTTTAATTTCCTGTGGTGCGAGTTCTGACATTGTGTGCTGTTCCTCCAGCACTCCTTTGCACACGGGAAAAACAACGAAGTGATTCACAGAAACCAGATGTGTTTGAATATCAGCCCAAGCTAGAAAAAGTCCCCTGTTATTTCTGCAATTGTTACAGCTCAGCAGCTCGGAGATATTTTTTCCTTGCTGTCTTGGCACAGAAATTAAGTGTAAGCCGAGTCGATATTAAGGCATTAGTCACCCTGCTGGAATTCTGGGGCTGCACAAACTCAAGAGCGAAATCGTCAGACATTGGGGGGACCGAGTTGGGGGTGGTAATTGTAAAATGATTTTAAAAATGATAAAAGTCCAGTAAGGTCCCAGTGGTCATTGTTGCTGATTTAGTAAGTGAAGCTGTGCCTTTTTCGAGGTATTCTGCCACACCAGCACGTTTTCATTCCCAGGGCATTCCCATTCTCAGCGTTGCAGACAGACCATGGATGTGTAAAGAAAACTGGATATGGCGCTGCCGCTCAGCCTCGCGGCCTTTCCAGTGGCCACTCCCTCTGCGTTCCAAAACGCATTTCCCCCATAGGCCATCATCATAAAAGAGACGACTATAAAACTGTTGACAGGACACTTCCAACTACAAACAAGGTCAATTATTGTAAAACGTCCCTCCCTGGTGCCGAGAAAAGCTATAGTGGACTTGAGGGCGGGCCGCGGGCGAAATAGGCTACTACTACATGACAAAACGTCTGTTTTTGAGGCTCTGGAAATGAAAACGGGTGGCCCCACACCAGAATCAGCAGGTCGGTTTGGCCCCTTAGATAGACAGTATGACGCTGGAAGTAACCAATGGTCTCACCGGTCAGTCTGGCCCCTGTCGCGCCTGGCACAATCGGTACTTAGGATCTATGCCTGGTGCACGCGGGAGTTCCAGAGCTGCCACCCAACAACATAATATTTATGGTCCACCTGGCTTTCCATATGCCAGAGACCTGTGCATGGCACGGCGATTACAGAGTAACCAAAAACTTTGGCAGCTTCCATGCGCACAGCTGTTCACTGTTGCTGGTTGTCCAAGTAAGGAGGAGGAGTTCAGTGAACTATAAGCATCCTGTGCGTTTTGGAGTCGGTGTAACACCATTATTACAAATACTGGAGGGTTCCATATTTCATATGTTGGAGGGGACGTGACCCCCGTGGCAATTCGCCTACGCGCTTTGCACAGAACGTGCTCCCACACTGCCTGAGCCATGCACGGTCCTGTGTTGCTGCAGGCTGGACGCACGCTTCTAAGATCACTGCATTAGGCTGACATAAAATGGCACGTTCCCTCTGAAATGCACTGCGAAATTAAAAAATAAATAAATAAATACAAATGGACCCGATAACTTTAACAGCAGGGTAGGAAGAGGGAGAGAGAGAAAAAAAAAAAACCCATCTGGCAGCATTCGATATTAAAAACATGCAGAGGGAGACAAGCTCGGGGCCTTCCAGAGTCAGGAAAAAGACTTCGGAGAGCTGCAGACAGGAGATGGGTATGGCATTTCTATTTTCCCCCAGCCCATTGATTTGTATATGAAAACATAGCGCTTTTATTCTCCCCCCTTCTGGGCTCTGCTTCTGAGTGATCAGCTGATGAAGAGACTAGCAGCTCGCCGCTATGCTGGCTTGCTAATTCTCTCCCCCACAGCTGCAGCCGATCCTGATAGCCAGCCTGCAGATTGCAGTCAGGTAAATATCCTCCTCCATGGCTTTCTTCTCAGGCTCAGGATTCAGCCAGGCTACATCGCATGGGAAGAGAGGAAGAGATGGATAAAATGAGCGCGTGTGCGAATGTCTACGTGTGCGTGCGTGTGTGTGTGTGTGTGTGTGTGTGCGCGCGCGCCGGGGAAAAGAGAGCGAGTTTCTCTGTGAGTTTATTCGTGTCCGTCTGTGTGTGTGTGTGTGTGTGTGTGTGTGTCTGTCTGTCTGTCTGTCTGTGTGTCTGTCTGTGTGTGTGCGTGTGTGTGGGTGCGTGCGTGCGCGCGAGAGCGAGCGAGAGCAGTGGGGAGAGAGGGAGTGTGTAGGTGTGTGTTGTAGCAGATGAGAGTGAATCTTGGCCAGATTAGTCAGGGAAGAGGCAGGCTTGTTAGGAGATCGCACAGGCATGGAGCATCACATGCACACACTGACACCCTTCATGCACAGTCAATCAGGCAGCTCTCAGCTGCGTTGTACATCTTTGAGGATTACCCTCCATCCCTCCACTATTCCGCTGGAACGATTGCAGCCCCTTAGAGAGAGTAGAGGGGCTTTTAAAGCCAACGTTTGAGCCGAGCTATGATGAGCATTGATTTCTATTGTTACCTCTCTAGTGTTGTTGTCTCCTCTAACTCAGTTATCTGCCGTGTCTTTTGCAAGTGTTTTTTTTTGTTTTTTTTTACTGTATCACCAACAGTCCTATGTTTGAGGCGCAACAATGGTTATTATTGTTTTCCAGTAATAATTCTGCATGGTTCTATCCTGTTCCTCTGTGTGCCAGGGTGTGCATAATGCAATATTTCAGCATGCTTTCATCTCTGTCCTTGAGAAATACATCTTCACGAGCACATGGTCTATTATATGATTTGAATGCTGGTGTGTGTAGCCTACTGAGCCTGTATGATTGATGCATCAATATTCTGTTCGGATTGGACAGCATGCCTTTCTCTATTTCCTCCCTCTTCTTAGCCGGGGTGCTGCTGCTGCTGCTGCTGCTGCTGGAGCTGCTCTTGCTGCATGCATACTCATGTTTCTGGCCTCTAATTGCCTTTGTGGAAAATACAGCGGTTGCAGCAGATATTCGAAAGGGAGCGATGAAATGGTTGAAAATAACTCCGCATGCAGCAAGCACCCTTGTCGCACACCACACACCTAAGATCATGTTCCTATCTCAAATTTGTGCACGGACCAGGAAAACATGGGTTTTATTTATGGGATTTATTGCATTAGTAGCATTTTAGACTCTGTGCTTTGGTATAACATGGCTTCTTCAAATGTATACACATTCATTGTGCAGTAAAAAAGAAAAATTGCCTCCCGTTGATGATCATCTGACATCAAAGCCTCCAGATAAAATAATCTGTCCTAAATTTGCAGAGACAGCACAGCAGTTGGGTCGCTCCAGTCCATGCAAATTCAGATGCTATTGTAATAAATAAATAACCCCTCTTTCATTTGTATACAAAACCATACTCTGTAATTCTGAATGCTTAAACTCCAGCCAGTACTGCTAATTAGCCGGAGACTGGGAGTGCCTTAATTTGAGGGTTTTAGACTTAGACTCTAAAGCTTGGTGTCTGAAGTGGCAAGTGAATGTTTGAAAACATATGCCATGTGTAGCAGCATCCCAACTGTCACATAAACGGCAGAGGAAGAGTCCAAATGAATGGAAATTGGTCACAGTTCTCCGTCTTTCCTCCCATTCCCCAGCGGTTATTGTCCTTGTAATGCTGAGCTTCAAAAGACGAATGTGACAGGCTTTGTGTGTACAAAATATGTGTCATATATATACAGTACATGTTTTTATACTACAATGTTTCATTTGCCTCACTCTACCGCTATAAGTTTGTTAGATGCCCCTACTCATCGCTCCCTCTTCCTGCAGCCTGAGGCAGGAGAGAACGGTTCCCTGGAGGAGATGGAAGAGGACATCAGTCTGAAGAAGCGTAAAAGCGAACATCATGGGGAGAAAGAACTGCAGTCTGGGCAGGAAATGGGCGAAAAGGTCAAAAGGAAGCGAGGACGCCCACCAGCTGAGAAACTGCCCCCAAATCCACCTGAACTCACCAGAACCCTGAGCACACTGGTGGATATGGTTATCAACTACAAGGACGGGTGAGGGCGCTCAATTTTTTCATGGACTCTTTCAACACTGTGATGCAACCATATTAATTGTTGGTCATGAGCTATCTGAGGAAAAAACTGCTTTGCTTTCACAGAAATCTTTAGAAAGGGATTTTTACGGAAGCCCAGGGTGCTTTGTACCAGTTGTTTAGGCCAGTTAATAACTATACCTGCCAACGCTCCCTCCCGTTTTGTTGTTTCTCCCTGGAAACTCCGGTAATTTGCATGGCCCTAAAAACTTTATTATGAAAACACATATCCAAGTTTTGGATGTTTTTCTGACGTCACCCAAGTTGCCAGATCGTCAATGAATCACTTCTACACACACAATCCACACACTGCATACAATTTCAACCCATCTGTCACGGCAACCAGGCAACTCGCACCACGATCCAAAGGGAGCGTGCGCAGCTGTTCTCTCTCCGCAGGCAGACGGGCCAGCTAAGTTAACGTTAGCTGTTGGCAAAATGTTTTGAAACCTAAATGTTGGCAGGTACGGCTGTTAACACAAAATCACAACATCATGATCATATTATGTGAAGATATCAACTAACCCCTTTATGAATTCATTATTCCATCCCCAAATTCTGAAGAAAAGTACAGTTATTTCATGCTTATATTTATTTTTTTAGCCTATAACTCCCCCCAAAACAAGTCAAATGATATAGTTACCTCAAAATGTCCATTATTTATTCAACAAAAACATTTTTAGCAAATAGTTTGTGTGGTGGAATACTAAGACTAAGAGTCCACAGCCAGGCTAGCAGGTCAGTGAGGCTGTGCTTTGGGCACAGTGGTGCTTTGAGCTAAATGCTAACCTGCTAATTTGCTAATTAGCTGAGGCTGATGTGGTCATCATTAGGTTTGCAGGTATTTTTTATCAATAGCGTGTCTCATAGAAAAACACACATAAAAAAACGAATGATATGTTCGGACAGAAGTCGAAGCAAATGTTTTGCCTTGCGTCATTTGCACGAATTTGACCCCTGGAATGTTTGTGCCGTCCGTGCTGATTTACAACAAAACACCCAATGTAAAGACTAATGATGTAATTTTTTGTTCATGTTAAAGAACAAAACCCGTGCAGGCCATAGGGTCTTTGCGTCATCCACACCGCCGACATTGACTTTGTTCACTAAAATGTGCGTTGCGTTCTGTCTGAACCATAGACTGCATATAAAGATGGAAGATTTCTAGTTGTCACATCACACAAGTTTTGCAGTAGCTGACTGAGCTAAACAACACACAACCACAACTACTCTGGGGTCTTTCCTGTAGATCAGGCATCATTTCACTAACACCACTTGCCGTTGAACTGAGCTAAAAGTTACAAATTTCAATCATATTTTGCTGTTCCAACATAATAATTCAATCATTTTACAAGTCTTTTCTTAAATGATGGAGACTTAGGAATGTTGTTTGTATCAATTCTGCTAGGCTATGCAATCAACGTAGCAATCTAGTTGGGACTGTGGCAACTTTGTCATTTAGAGCTAAGAAGATATTTAACAGGTGATTGTGAGAAAACAATATTTGATAACTGCAGATAACAATGTGAATGAATCATTATCTTGGAACAAACAGCCTTACATTGGAAAAGCACCACAAAACCGGAATGTGTTATCTCAACGTAAAGAGATAAGTCATGATCTAAGTGTAAAAAACATGGTTCTTCATAAAATGAGATTACATGAACTATCACATTGTGCTTCCAGGTTGGGTCGACAGATCAGTAAAGGCTTTGTGCAGCTTCCCTCTAAGAAGGAGGTACCTGAGTACTACGAGCTGATCCGAAAGCCTGTCGACTTCAGAAGGATCAGGGTACTTGTCACTGAACACCCTCACAAATCACATACACATATCCTTGTTCTCTTATGTACTGAAAGAAACGCAAATAAACGGAGCTAAAACTCCAACGGATACACAATACATTCCAAGACACATGAGTGTCCGTACTGAATATCCAAACAACTCTTTTAGTAAATACGGATTGCGGAATTATATAAATAGTGCTCATGTACAGAGTGGTGAGAAAAATAGATGATATACAGCTGAAATGTATATCCGTTAACAACTAAAACTTTGATGTATTTTTCATATATATTATTTCTGTGAATTACCAACTTTGGATTATTCAAATTTTAAATATCATCTGAGTTTTACAGTTTAAATATATAAACCAAAACATTTACATTTCAAATATATAAAATAATACTGCTCTTCTACTAGTGAAAATGTTGCAGCCTGTAGAAGAGGTGAAGAAGTCCAGTTATACGACACAATTCCCAAGTTCACCAAAAGATTTGAGTTTTACTTGACTTGAATGCAGACTGACTTGGTATTAATGTTTTGTGGCATGAGGCACTTGAGACTTGAGATACAATCTTTTTATTAAATATCGCATGTTACTTTTTTTTTTTTAGCTGTACGAAACAGGACTGATTAAGATTCCACAGCTACGCTAGCGGTTCTATGAGGCTAAAATTAGGCACAGTAGTGGTTTGAGCTTATTGCCAATAATGACAACCATCTTCACAATTGTATTTTCCTGTTTAGCATGCTAACATTTTCTGATTAGCACTAAACACAAAGTGCAGCTGAGAATGATGGGAATGTCCTTCATTTTATAGATAGTTGGTCATAAACCAAAATCCTTGAGAAATTACCATTTTGATCTGGTGATGCTGCTAGCTGTTCAAGGAATCTAGCTGTTATCCTTTAAAGAAAGTTAAAGGATCATGGAAGTTACAATTACAATTTATCCTGAGGGGACACACATGCCTGTACCAAATTTCATGGCAATGCATCCAATAGTAGTCAAGACATTTTACTCAAAACAATAGGGAATCACCAAAACCATTAAGATTCATGCTCCGGGAACCATGAATGTGTGTACCAAATTTCATGGCTATCCATCAAATAGTTGTTGAGAAATTTCCGTCTTGAACCATTGCCATCCATAGAGCCACGTCGTTAGCATGGCTAAAAAAGAAAACTGCATCATCATTTCTTGACAGAATGGGTAAAAAATAATGTATGACCCACAAGCCCTAAAAATAGCTATCAACAACAGCTAACTCGCCAACACATTTGAATGACACCAGCAATAGGATCAACTCCAAAAATCAGTCAGCAAACTTCACATGACTACCAAGCTATCAAATGGAGAGGAATGGAATAGTCCTACTTTACTTTGAAGCTACTTACTGTATTTTGAGTTGCTAGGTATTCGCCTCAACATAAGTGATGCAGCATATAAAACATCCTGCCTAATCATCCAAAACCTAGCCACAAACACAGGTACAGCTTTATTTAACAAGCTTGTTAGTTACAGAAAATTGGAGCTGGAGGGTTTGGATTCAGTAGCACATCAAAGGGTCTGAAGAATAGAAGAGATCAAAAATTGATCAAATCATCTACACGCTCATACGGCCCAGGGCCGTCACACAGTAAAATATGTATGTATGAGCACAAGTGGTCTTAAATCACACACTCACCATGGCAACAAGCCTATATCCTAATTAAGGGGTAGTTCACACATGAATGATCCAACAACGTGGCAAAGGCAATATGGTGTTCTTCTATATTCTTATTATTCTGTCCAAAGACCAAAAACAACAATGTGTTAGTTCATCACAAAGTACTTTCTCACTTACAAATATATGGTTGTACTTTCAGTTAATGCATGTTGGGGCAGCAGGACGGTGTATGTGGGATTGTTGGTTTTGGTCTTGTCATGTTGACAATAATAATACGAAATACCAGACGTGTCCTTCTCCAAATTATTATTCTTATTACACTCACCATGTACTCGACCGCCCAAAGTGGCTCCCGCTGTCACAATGTGGGACCAAACATGTCAGATTTCACATTTAACATGAAATCAGATGTGGAATTCTTGCTAAAAATCATTCGATGTAAGATCACCTGACTTCCCTGATGATCTGAACATCGACTTGCCTTATCATAACATGACTTAAAAGCATCCACTCCTCTTTGTGTGCTCCGTTTTACACGAGCTAACTTGATACTTTTAAAGGTTAAAGGAATAGTTCCACTTTTTGGAAATGCGCTCATTCGCTTTCTTACTGGGATGCAGCTAAAGTGAGCAGGCAATTAGCTGAGCTTCGCAGTCGAGAAGCAGGGAGAAACAGCTCTTCCTGGAGTCCCGCCTGCATCGTGAGTTTTCCTGGCCATCAGTGCAGACTCCAGGAAGTCATTGGGCCCGGCCAAGCAATAGTGCCAGCACATAACTCCCCTTAAAACCCAAAAATTCAGCTTTTGGACGGATTAAACAAAGAAAGATTAATAGTTTGTAATTAAGTGAGCTTTAGTAACACGTTATTAATCTTTCTTTGTTTAATCCGTGAGCTTTAGAGGTGCTGGCAGGCAGAGTTCTTTCACCTTAGGACAAAGTGAGGCTAGCTGTTTCCCCGTTTCCAGTCTTGTGAGCTTAATAATTAGTGTACAGACATAAGCGTGCTACTGATTCTCATCTAACTCTCTGCAAGAAAGCAATTAAGGCGTATTTCTCAAAATATTAAACTATTTAAAGATGGGAGACTCAATTATTGTGAGACTTTGTCTGGGTTTGTATTGTTCTGTTTTGGGAATGTAATTTTTGCTTATAAGAATACTCTCTCTTGGACTACTTATAAAAGGCTTTATTGATAGCTGATTCTTTTTTTGCAATAGTCACATTGAGGTTTTGATACTGACCCTCTGCTTTACAGGAACGTGTGCGTAATCACAAGTACAGAAGTGTGGGAGATTTGGAAAAGGATATTTTCCTCCTGTGTCACAATGCTCAGACTTATAACCTGGAGGGATCTCAGGTGAACCCCAAGGAATTCTTTCATTTGAAAGCAAAAAGAAAAAATTATTTTCCACATTCTCCATTCTATTATTGTTGTCGTCAAATGGGTTTGGATCTTGAAGTGGTGAAGAACAACCCATGCTCTTATTGTATGTGTGTGTGTGTGTGTGTGTGTGTGTGTCTGCATTTGTGTGTTGCATGTGTCTCTGTTTGCCACTGCAGATCTATGAAGACTCAATTGTCATTAAGTCTGTTTTCGAGAGCGCGAGACAGAGAATTGTCACAGACGAGGAACAGAAAGAGACGGTTAGCGCCACTCACAGCGATAATGGCGGCCGAGCTGAAGACCAATTTGTTCCATCAGCAGGTGAGAGTTAAAACACAAACTTCAGAAGGGGTGGTGTTTTTAAAAGTGACCCAATGAAAACAGAAAGAAGATGAGGACATTCTGTGGTTAAAAAAATTGAAGTCTTTAAAAGTAATGTCATTCTTACATTTAACAGCTTGACTTTTGCACTGCGGAAGCGTTTGAAAATTGCAAATACAATGTGTTTGCTTTAGACTCACTCTCTGTTTGTAACCAACCAGTGAAACCATTGCCAGTCCAGCTAAAGAAGGGGAACAAGGAGGAGAGAAGCAGAAATACCATGGCCAAGAGGCTCCACAGTGATTTAGACAGTGATGAGGATCTAGAGGATAACACCACAAAAGATGAAGGTTGAACTGAAGGGCCCTCGATATTTTGTATTCTTGTTCATGTCACTTCTCTGCCACATTCTTTTTCATTGGTTTCTTCATTTCCTAAGAAAGGTCTTTGAAAATAAAATGGGAAGCGACCATTCAAAGAGAGGCACTTATGGAACAATGCTTCAATATACGTCTTGCTGTACATGCTGTTCTTTTAGTTAGCTGGTCTTTTACAATATTTTCCGTTTTATCTGCCTTAGTCCCTGTGATTGCTTCTGCAAATATTATGTAGAACACCAGTTTCACTGACTGTTTTTAATCCATATATTTGATTGTATGCAATGCCTTCATATGTTTTGGAGCATGATATGTACATTATATCTCTCCTGAAGCTCCTCCAGAGCAGCACTTGCTGATGACAATGTGTTCAGGGCTAGAAAAGTGAAGCACACGAGAAGGTCTTTTTAAAGAAAACAAGAACAAATGAACACTAAGTTTGTTTAATCTCTGAATGTGATTTTAGAGATGTTACATCTTTGATAAAAACCACAGTGGAACTATAAGGGTCAAAGAGACTTTATAAAACTAGTACTGATAGTGGTACTTTTAGTCTGTTTCTGATACTTGATGGAATAAGTTTGGGTCTAATCAAGGGTACTCAAGTTGAACATTTGTATCCCTTGCGCTACAGTATATTAGTCACATATTGTACAGTTTGTGTGAAAAGTAAGTAAAAGCTAAATTTCTTTTCATTTACTCTCCTGGTTGTTGGGGAGGATGGAAGACATCGTTGTTAAGACAATCCCTGGAAACATGTATCACTTAAACACTTGCGAAATAAATTTTACCAAAACGTCCCACTGGCTGGTGATTATTATTAATATCATTATTGATAGTAGTAGTAGTAGTCGTTTTAGTCATACTTGTAGTAGTCATACAGTCATGTGTAAATCACTACAGATCAGGGAAGTAGTTATCAAAGGAATAAAAAAGAAGTAGCTGGGCAGGTTTGAATTTAAATACAGCAATTATTCAGTCACATACAGCTGTTTGTCCTCCACATTACCATCAGAGTCAGCATTATTCTATTTAGAGTGTATACTCTGTATGTGATATGCATTTTTGACAATGTGCCAATAGGTGGTGCAAGAGAACTGTTTGATTATGTCACTATTTCTGGTTACCACAAGTGATTTTTAAGCAAACGTTTGTGTAACACTGTCACCTTTTATTTCTTTAATTATCTTGACCCAGTTGTTTGTAGCATTTCTTTACCTTATTATCACCGATATTAAATGCAGTAATTAAATAAAGAATATTTCACGTTTTGTACAGCCCTTTCGGATGAAAGATCACACCAAACCCTGGGGCCTTAACACAAAGTATTTTTTCCACAAATGATGCACAAAATGCAAGTGATGTGACAACACTTCTTACATTTGTAATTGTTATCACCACTGCTGTGTGACCATTGTGTGTTTCCAGCCAGTTGTGAGTTGATTCATGGGAGAGGAAAAAAGAAAAAAACAAAGTTCTGATACACAAAAGTTGTTTTCATTCTAGGACTTTTCTCTCTTAAAACTATCTCTTAACTTGCATTTTTCTGTGAAATATCAGAAGATTTTCCCATGACATGAAACCGTGTGAAAAGTTTATAGTGCTAATGTCACCAACTCATCAACAACAAACTCATGGACATCTAAAAAAACATTTTTTTTATCTGAAAAGTAAATCGTAATTAAAGCTGTAAAAATGAAATATTGATAGAATAACATGGAAATATTCAAGTAAAGTAGCGATACCCCAAATGTGTACTTAAGTGCAGCGCTTGAGTAAATGTACTTAGTTGCATTCCACCACTGCCAACTAGTTTAATAGCACACTGTTATTGCAACAACAGGAATACTTTCTTTCACAAAAAATCCTGAGGTGGACACACAAGTTCATGAAAGACATGATTTCTAGCATCCACAAATTGCAGAAGCTGCAAGAATTCTTGCCATATGTGCTCATGCTCCCAATTGGTCATTGATGTTTAAATTTTGATGATTGTCTCTCACATGTACTTCCATGAAATCCTCCATCATAATTGTCACAGGGGCCCATCTGTGGCAACGTCAAAGCCAATCTGTGACCACACACCCACCCACCCCTTGAAGAATTTCATTTTACATCAGTTCAAACAGGCTCAATGGCACCAGTTAAATAAGTGATGTCATTATGAAGTAATAATTCATATTTTTACAATCTATGTCTGATTTTG
Organism: Coreoperca whiteheadi; assembly: GCA_011952105.1. Taxonomy (NCBI): domain Eukaryota; kingdom Metazoa; phylum Chordata; class Actinopteri; order Centrarchiformes; family Sinipercidae; genus Coreoperca; species Coreoperca whiteheadi. The sequence continues at coordinate 21,798,036 of CM022482.1, read as the reverse complement.
TCATCCTGATTGTTCATACTGTAATTTTACTGTGTTTGTCTAGTCTGTGCACATGACATCTATTGCATGTCTGTCCGTCCTGGGACAGGGATTCCTCCTCTGTTGATCTTCCTGAGGAATATTCCATTTTGTCCCTGTTAAAGGGTTTTTTGGGGGGGAGTTTTTCCTTATCCGAATCGAGGGTCTAAGGACAGAGGGTGTCGTATGCTCTACATATTGTAAAGCCCCTTGAGGCAAATGTATGATTTGTGATTTTGGGCTATATAAATAAAATGTACTTGAAGCGACGAGACACGACTTGAGTGATATATGAGGAACATGAAACCCTTCACCAGTTCACATGCTGTAACTTGCATATAACTCTGAAAAATTTAAAACCAATCTGCAAGTCCACGTGTGCAGTAAAGCTATGACGCAACAAGCAACAATAAAAGCAACAAAAGGAAACCCAAGATTTCCTGCCCATGTTTGTCTCTATATAAGCTTGTTTTCTGAAAGTAATAAATGATTATTCAGTATTACTGAATAATCATAAATAAATGCAATAACTACTGATACTAAACACAATCAGGTAACAGTTTAATCTGATCCTTATCTGAGTATTGACTGGTGGTATTATTATATACAGTGCAAGTCATTGGTAAGTTGGGAAATACACTTAGTCGCTTTCTTGCTGAGAGTTAAGATAGTTAGAAGATTAATACCACTCTCTGTTGAGTATGGAACAAAGGCTGGGAGAGGATATTCTTAGCTTAGCATAGAGAATGGAAGCAGAAGAAAATGGCTAGCCAGGCCCTGTACCAAGTTAAAAAAGATAATGTGCCTACCAGCACCTCTAAAGCTCACTAATTAAAATGATGCATCTTGCTTGTTTAATCTAGGCACAATTGTCATAACAACAGCTTGTGGTATTATGGGAGTTAAGTGCTGGAACTATTCTTGGCTGTGCACAGTGACTAAGCCAATCATCTCCTGGCTCTATCATCATACTTAATGGACAGTTATGAGGTATAAATCTTCTCATCTAACTCTCACCAAGAAAGCATAGATGCTCCTTTAAAGATACATTAAGGAATTTGTTTTTTACCAGTGGAGGGCAGAAAGGTTCCAAAACAAACTTAAAGGAACTGTCCTTTGGCTTGTCATGTTCTTATAGCTAACTTGTCAGCAAACAACTGCCTACTTACACAGTGGCCAAATGTGAGTGTGCCATTGGAGTCATCTTTCTGACCACCTGTTGAATCTAATCTTTCCACAGAATTTTACGCCTTGTTTAGGAAGCAAGCGCTTGAGAAAAAACATATGGATCTCTTGCTTGCTATAGATGTTCAACTTAATTCACTGGCCACCGGTTCACTTCGGTTCTCCACTGTTTCACACTGTCAAGGTGGCATATGGCCCTTGTGGGCGTTTTAGTGAGTGGCTTCCCACAGTTTAATATTAGGTAGACAGCCGTTCGGATTTAACCGTATGGGCTGGAAAATTTAAAAGCTGAAATCTTCAGAGAGCCATGTGATAGTTGGCAGCAACGTTTTAGTGAGGCAGCTTAAGGCTTAAGCTATGAACACAATTTTTACCCGAGTATCTCATTGATAGAAAAGAGCAAGGGCAGTAGAAAAATAACATTACAATTTAGTTTAATTGTATTTTTCATTAGATTCTCAGGGCTCTATTCAGAATACATCACCAAAAAGTAAATAAAAACCTGCACCTTGGTATTTCAAAAATATTTTTCTATTATCTACAAGTCAATGGCAATGTGTCACCCTAAACTTCACGGATGCAGACAGTGTAACCTTACATAGATACAAAAAAAAAAACCCAGCAAGTGTATTAGTGTTTTAGTCACCAGCCTGTAGACTTGACAGACAAGGACAAAATGACATGGGCTTTCACAGATGACATTTTGACAACATAGCTCATTATTGCAATGCTTTCTGACAGTGGACTCAGAATAATGGCAGTCAGTATCAGGTTTGCGCACAGGAACCAAAAGCACACTGAGCCAGGGGTCAAAACAAAAGGTTATTTATAACATGAAACAAAAATGTGAAATGGGCTGAGGGTACAGCGGGAAACTTGGGGGAAATTGGTTTGGGGCTGAGTCCAGTTCCCTCCAGTGAGCAAAGGTTCTCCAACAACAAAATAAAGCTAGGTGGGTAGATAGAGAGGGCTGAAAGTCCCAAGCAGAGCAAGAAGTCCTGCAGACAGAGACACACATAGTTTGCTGGGAAGGCAGGCAAACCGATAGAGATTTACTGGGCCGATGCCTATACAGCGCAGAGTTGTTTTTGGCATACTCAGAGGACCCAACAATCTGGCCAAAAACAGGTAGTCTTAAGTAGCGACTGTGATTGGAAGGAATATGGACCAGGTGCTTGATTGAAAAGTAGGAACAGGTGAGTGCAATCAGCCAGGAGCAGACCACACCGACCAACTCCAGGGTGACATGTAAGGGAGGAAACAGAACACAGAGAGACAGACAAAAACAAAAACCACACCAAGCACAACCAAAAGCAAGAAATAAAATAAAATCAGGAGTCATGACCAAGGGGCATGACAGTCAGATCATCCTCGAGTGTACCACCATGAGGTTTACCTGCTTGCAACTGTTTGAGCAGATATGCGTGGCACAGTAAAATGAATGGAACCCAATGGTTGCCTGAGAGACAGGACCTAAATGGTTGGCTATGTTTTGGAGAATGTTTTGCAGTGAAGAATGTGCACGTAATCAATGGGCGCTTAACATGCAAGGTGTAACCCGTCTTGTTAAAATGCCATTTTTACCAGAACAGAACCAAGACAACCATATTACCTGAATTCAAAACACTTTTATATTTTCTAAGTAACCACAGTTATCAAACAAGGCAGGCGGGAAGGGGTCACGTAGACCAATGAAAGAAAAAGGTTTTATGAAGCAACAGAAGTTATTCTTGAAGGTAGACATGCAAAATAAATAAGCAATAATAGGTTGTTGTTTTTTACTCGTCTTTCTTGCAGTGTATGTTCCAGTACAGAGATTTACTTTTAGCCACACTATGGGCCAGTCAGTCAGTCCACCATTTGGTCCACTGAAATATTTCGACAAATATCACATGGATGGCCTAATAACTTTGGTGATCAGTTGACTTTTCCTCTATAGTTGCCATTTTTGGTATTGAGTTTAATTACTCAATGATTGTTGGATGGATTACCACAAAAATCATCTGCCACCAGCAGGTCAGTTTTCAATTATCAGGTGAAATATCTGAACATCAGAATGGACTTACACAAAAACATGCGCAGACTTGCATGGTTCCCCGAGGATGAATGCTACTGCCTTTGGTGAAGCCTTGACTTTTCCTTTAGCGCTACCATGAGGTTTACATTTCTGGTTCTGAGTGAAATGTCTCAATAATTATTAGATTGATTGCCATAAAATCTGGTCCAGACTTTCATGTTCCCCAAATGTGATCCCCTGACTCTTCATCTGGCGCCATCATCTGGTCAAAATGTTAATTTGTCCAATACTTTGAGTTGTAGTCAAATACCTTCAAAACTTGCCTAAGCTTTCTCCACTTCTTCCTACTGTACAAAAATGAAGCCAAAATGTCCCGGGTACAACCCTAGCCCTAACCCTAACCCTAACCCTAACCCTTGCGAAACTCTCGCAAGATTTCTACGTGTTGTTTCTTCATTGTGCACAACCAACTTGACTAACCAAGTTGTTTTTATTGCCTAAACCTAACCAAGTAGTTTTAGTTTAGTAGTTAGCTAAACCTAAACCTTACAAGAGTTTCTGCAAATACAGGGTTACCATCTAGACATGACCAGATACGGGTGACGTCATTTTGAGCCAGAGCCTGTGCAGTAGTGATCTGGGTTGGAGCCGCGGTATCGAGGTACCACCTGTACGTACACCCAGCAGAAACCTACTTTTTGTAGAATCAAATAACTAATTAATCCAAACTTCTAAAAAATAAACACATAAGCGTGATAAGAACTACCTAAACAGACAGAACAGATGACAAAACTCATCTTTGGGAAAAATGTATTTGACGTGTAGTCTACTTAGATTTTTTTGCTTGGCCCCTGTCCCATCAGCTAACATGGAGGAGGAGGGGTTTCTGAGCTATATTGCAGCCAGAAACCAGGGGGCAATCGAGTTGTTTTGGCTTCACTTTTGGGGGGCTGTCCATTTTGTCCAGAGTCTTTGTTTTCCTCAGTGATAATATTTTGTCGGAATTTCTACCCAGCTGTTCTCTGTATATCTATATTCAAATCCCACGTCAATCACCAGAAAGCTGAACGATAATATTACTCAACACGTCTCAGTGTTCCAAGTCCAATATGAAGTCTAGCGTGATCAACACTGCAAAAGTGTCTATCATCTTGTTCAAAGTACATTTTCTGCAGTGTTCCCCAGGTAGAATAAGATAATGAAAAATAAATAAATCAATTTACAGTACTGAGATATGCTCCTTAACATTTAATGAAGTGCAGATTGTCAGAAGTAAAAAGCTCCTCACAGATGTTTAGAGATTAACAATGTCCTTAGTGTGGGGCAGCTGAAAGGTGGGCTCTTACTGAAGATAGCTCTGGGAAACAAAGTGGCACGTATATCTTCTTGATAAAAATCTCACATAAAATGACGCATAAACCTAATGGAAGAGGAGGGTTAGAGATATTGCTGAAGGTAAATGCACTAATGGCTTTTGGAGATTAGTGGGCCCACAAGGTGACTTTAATCTGTTGTGAAGACAATCCATTTTCTTTTCACCCATAGGACACAGATTTAATAGATAGTTAGGGTGGACCAGATTTCGCTAATCACCTCTAATATCGGTTGGTCACATTTGACCTCGTTACTCTTTCACTGTCATTCTTGGTAGGAATATGTCAACACCAACATTTACACAACATCACATATTTTTCTCTGTCATAGGAGGCCCAAGTATTGAACACACAGGTTTCCAAGTCACTAACCCAGACTGTCAGAGTGCTGACAAGTTGGTTAAGACAGAACAGTAAAACGCATCAGCTGTCTTCTGTCACAGTACACATACAATTTGTGTGAAAGAACTGCTGTATCAAGAAAGAAGTGCAGGATTATTATGTATAGCAGCTTGAGAAATAGTGGCCTAAATATAAAAAATCAATAATTTAAATTATTGTATTTCCTCTGCCGGTGTTGCTGGTCTCAGCTTCACTTAGTACATACAGTACAATGCATCTATAAACCTTATGATCTTGGTGACAACTTGACTTTGCCAATATAGAGAAAGTTTTCAGTGACATTTGAGGCATTTTATGTTCGTCATAGTTCGAACAAGATATTCTGAAGCCTGAGGTGGTAATATTCTGATTTAACTATATCGTTAGGCGCTATTGATAGTTGTTTGAGGTTTGCTGCAGAAACCCTTTTGGAGCTGTAAACAGTTGATTCCCAGCCACTTTAGGTGTTTTGAAGAAGGATTATATGATATGCCTGTGCTTGCAAATGTGCTGTGTCAAGTGAATCAAACAACTTCCCTCTTGTTTTGAATGATACTGAAGGCAATGAAGTAATGATTTAATTCTTATTTTTAGTTAAACCTTAATTTAAATATATGCACTAAACTTTAGACTTTTCCAGTGGTTTAAGTGACACTGTAAATTGCTGAAGGATTGCTGAGATGTTTCTCCTTTTAAGATTTAAAAACTATATTAGTATGGTTGCATATTAAAGTGGGAGGAGAAAAAGGAAAGCAGTGAGTGGTACATTATTCAGTGAGTGAGTAATAGGTACAAGTGGGAGATAAAGATGTGTTTTTCTAACCCTGTTAGGGGAGTTTTTCAGTAGCAGATTTCCAGGAGAAAAATACCTCTACCTCCTCATTATTTAGTAAATGTTAATAGAAGTTTAAACTTTGTGTCTGAGATAAGTAAACGAGTGGAAGACAAAATTTGTTTAACAGCCGCTCTTTCAGACTCCAAGACTGCCAATGACTCCAAAAACAACATATATGACCATTCCCCAAAATGACATATATGATCATTGGAGAGTACCAGGGACAGGCGTATGGGTAGGTATACATTTCCATATAGGATGTCTTGTTTTCAGCAACATTTCCAAAAATAATTGACATTTGACATCTTGCATTGACTCTTGTAGCTCTGAATTCTAGCCTCATTATACAAAAATCCCGTATGTCTGCAGTTGGGGTCAGAATACAGCAGTCAGACTTTTTACTTCAAATTGGGAATAATCCTTTAACCAACATTTGGTAAATCTACATCTGCTACAAATTCAGTTTAATTGTGATTGTAGCAAGACATTAGCAAGAGCTTAGTGGGACATTAAAAAAAAAAGTAACTATATACATACATTCACATATATATTCACCCGTTTTTTTTTTTAAATGTATTTCTTCAGTAGGAACCACTTGGGCCTGAGAGCCACACACATGTAAGGCCGTCGTAAATATTGAGAGACAGATTAATACATTCTTGGTTTCGGTCATTTCATGGTTTTTGTTGACATTAACAATCCAGAATATCACAAGCCTTATCCTTTAAGGCAGAGAAGACTAACACCTGAAATTAAATGGATTAAAACCTCAACAAAAAAACAAAAAACAGGGGACCCTATATTGTTAAATCAATGTTCAAACCAATCAGTCATTTTGATAATAAAGACACAGCACATTATTAAGGTTAAAAAGCCACACACTAAATATTCAGTTAGGGTGCAAGAAAAACTATTTTTCACAAATTACCTTCTCTAATCAAGCTTGGATCTTTAGAGAAATCATTATAGTAATTATTTTGTAATTTTAGATATTGTGCGGTTTACCTTTCGCTTACAAACCTGAAATAGAATTTTAACATGAACAATACACATTTATTTTCTACACTTTCACCTCTTGCAAAACCTTCTCTTGATCTCTGTAGCTTTCCGACTGGGATGTAAGAATAATCATTAAGAACAGATTGTCACACCATTCTGTCTTGGAACTGTTCATTTTTCATTAGCAAACTGTCTGAAAATCGTTTTTTCCATTTTCAAAACAAGCAGCAAAGAACATTGGCAGTCCAGTATGTTCTGCCATAGTTTTTCCAAACACAAAAATCTAAGTCTAAAATAAGCCAAAAATGGTTGTGGAAATATACAGTATATTACATGTTGTATAACAGAGTATGAAGACAAACAGGTTCACACAGTTGTGTGCATAACACATTGATTACTCCCAGTCTAAGCAAAGCAGGGGTACAATGATTTCGACACATTTGACAACATTGTCAGGCGTATTGGCAAACAGGCAACAAGGAAAGGACCCAAACGCAGACCGCTAACAGACAACGATGACTTGAATGGTTATTGTTTAAACTTACAGGCAGACAGACCGGCTGTTAACAGGTGACAGGTGGCAAACAGGTAGCAGGCAGGGAGACAGATACCACACAGCAACTGAAGATATACAAACTGACACCGGACAAAGGGCCATATATTGAGGGCCAGGTGGAAGACCTCAGGCAGACGGCCAGGTAACTTGGTTCAGAACCTTGGGAGGCCCGACAGGACGCTGGCAGCTGCGCAGGTGATAACCCTCTGGAGGCCGACTTTAGCAGCAACTCACGGGATTTAAAAGATAGCTGTACCACATGCTTGGGTGGTGGAGGACTGAAGACCTAGGGCTGAGGCTTGGGGAAACAGGAGCGAGGTACGGGGGAACTGAATCCCTCAGCAAAGGCTGAGAAGCCAGCTTCCCATAAACCAGAGTGCTAATTGCCTCCCTGTAGAAGTCATGGATTGGCTTTTTCTTGTCTTTGAGGAACATCAGGTCACTAATCAGGTCTAGAAGTTCATCTGATTGTGTATCTGCTGGGTCCATACCCGGTTTGTCAATAGTCAGTTTGTACTGTACTATTGAAAAACAGGCAACAGGGAAAGGACCCGAATGCAGACAGCTGACGGATGACAATGACTTGAATGTTTATTGTTTAAACTTACAGGCAAGCAGACAGACAGACAGGCTGTAAACAGGTAACTGGCAGGCAGACAGGCAGACAGATAAACAGGTTGGATGGCAGGCGGGTAGGCAGGTGAACAGGTGTCAAACAGGTAGCAGGCAGGCATAAATCCAAAACCAAACGGGAAGTCAGAACCAAGCAACTGAAGAATTACAAACTGACACAGGACAAAGAAAGACCCGAGACTAAATACACAGGTGAGAGCAGGATAACAGGGGCACAAGTGAAACCATCAATGCAATCAAGGACAGGAAGCAAAACTAGAAGACACATGAGGGAAGGAGGCTATTTCAAAATTAAACAGAAAATAACCGAACACAAACCCAAAACCATGACACATATAGCTTCAAACTTTTATCTTCTGAGGAATATTTTTCATATTTCCTTACATCCATCTTGCCGTAATTGATAAAGAAACCTGTTCTGTGGAATCTATTTGCAGATTAGCTAAGAATCAAAAAAACAACAAATATCAAGAAAATAATCAGAAAAGTAGATCAATTATACACTGAATATATTTGTGTACACTTCATGGCTCTATCAGTGAGGTATTCTTCTTTTACTTCAATCCCTGAGGCTGGATATTTGGCTGCTCTCTGTAGTGTCAATGAGAGTGCTTTTATCACATAAATGTGTATATTGTTAACAATACCTGCTCCAAGTTTTGGAGATACTGGCTGTAGAGATGTCTGCATTTCCTGAATATAATGGGACTATATGGAACTCAGCTTGTGGTGCTCCAAGCTCCATTAAAGAAAATAGCCCCTACATCACACTGTTCACAACAAATCTGTGGATTACCTTGAGTAACTGGGTCATGCTTTCTGGAAAGAGACATTGCTGTTTTTCATGTATTTTTTTGGTGCTTTGAGCACCAAAAGCCAAGTGCCATATAGTCCCCATTCTATAAAAAAAATGCAGACATTTTTACTGCCGATATCTCCAAAACTCTGCAACTCACACCAAAACTACGTAGATGGATAAATGGCACTACAGGTAAGGGGAAAATATACTACCACCACCTGTCGATCAGCAGAACAGTGTGAAAAAAATGGCAGGAATGTGTATCTCATCACACGCATGTGTATCCTTGAGCAGGATAGGGACCCACTCTTAAAAGCAATGTTTCATAGCACTACTAGTGGTCAAAAACTCCACAGGGTACCTTTACGATTTAGTTACGAATACATCATGTACTGTAGCTTGCCAAATATTAGCCACAAAAAAGTGAATTGACGTATATTTTAGTATAGAATTGTATAAAATAAAAATATACATAAAATAACAACAAATATATATACAGAAAAATCAACGGATCCCATAATGAGTTAATACAAGGAGATCCATCAAATTGAATATCATAATGAATATCTATCACATATATGCACTCTTAATGGTTCACGTTATCCTGCTCCCGTATCAGCATTAGCATCAGCAGTGTTAAATAACACATAACATGTTGAGGTAACAATGAGGTTTCAAATGGAATTACACGTGGAAAAACTTCAATTTTACACCAATGTTACATCATTACATGCGAGTGCTGGTCCTTCTCACAGCCATATAGTTACTCCAAAGTCAGGTTCTCCCACTAAAGCAGATCATACTCAATGGTCAGCATATAGTGTAGGTTGAGACCTGAAAATATTCTAACAGTGATTTACACACCTAATGTACAGTGAAGTACATAAGTCATTGTGGAGGTGTGCATGGTTTAGTGTCAGCTGCAGAGGGGGAGAGGTGGGGGTAGAGTCTCAGGTGAGCAGTGTCAGGTAAAGCTGATTGTCACAAGCTGCGTATAGTTAACTAATTATGCTCTCCCCTGTAAAAGCAGTTGTGAGCTGGGCCTGTGGGTCCAGCAAGCAATAAAAAGTGTCTCAAATGAAACACTACAATGGTGTATTTGTGTCTGCATCCCAGCCAGGGGACCCACCGTAGCACAGGCTTTGCTATAGTGATATTCATATATTATTCAGTCTTCAACTGATGGTGAATCTCTTACAATATGTGCTTGTGCATTATAGTCTCATCTCATCTTATCTACTCTGCCTCCAGGTGAGGCTCTTTGACATGGCAGAGATCTAAGTGTTCATATTTCATAGTGCCCCGTGAGGAAGCAGAGAACAGGAGGGCACATGGACGCTTCCCAAATGAGCCTGTGATCCTCTTCCCCTGCCACTGCATGTCACAGCTGTCGGCCCAGCGCAACTGCTTCGGGGCACTGGAACATGCACTTTGACAAGAGGAAGCTGACACAATTCTCATCACACTGCCTTGCACTTCACCCTTGAGAAGTGTGCTGTTCTAATCTTGATATCTTCAATTGCCAAAGATGCCTAGATAGGCCTTCATTCTTTCTGAAACATTAAAAGCTTTCAGGCATAAGAGTAATGTTCAGTGCACTCCTGAATAAAAGCCTGATCGAACTGCACCACTGTGCCATTCATTGAATCTCAGAGGTATTACATCACCTGCAAAGAGAATTTGTAATAGTAGTTGGATAGGTTTACTGTATGTGAACAACCAAAAAAGAAATTCATGCCATCAATGCGAAAATCTCATGGGCAATGGACATTCAGATAATCTTTCTTTTCTTAAAGGCCCTAAAAACGTTTTTGTTACGGCTTGTTACTTTGAGCGATGGTACATATATTTTGTGTGTGGTCTTTTTTCTTTTTTTCTCTGGTTGAAAGCAGGCAAGGATCAGGTGGTGGGTTGTTTGCTTATGGTGGCAGGACATTGGTCAATAAATTATGATCAAATCATGGCCACACAGTCATGAGAAAGCAGATTATCTGACTCGCTAACTCTTAAAATTATAATACGCAAGATTTTCATTAAAATTAAACCCAGTTTTTTATACTATTTATTTATATCTGCATTATTTCAACAATAGCCATTCAATATATTACAGTAACACTCTGTACCTCCCTATGTATTAGTTTTCATTGTTGGTGGGGAATCGCTGGATTAAAATTGCCTTCACACACCCAAGACATTCACAGGAAGCAAATCCAACGTTACATTTGTGATTCTATCTCATTCATATCAGACTCACTATTTACTGTTCACTTTCCTACTGCTGTATCAGAGCTGTACTGCTAAGTTACTGCTAATGCAAGCCTAAAATTTCATGCTGCTGCTTCATACATTAAAAGCATTAAACACAGGTTGGCTTGTGTGTCAATGAGAGGGACCCAGTTGAAACGGTTACAGGGAGCAGAGGTGAAGAAGGTGCAGGACTTTAAGTACTTAGGGTTCAGAGCAATGGAAACTGTGGAAAAGAGGTGAAGAGACGGGTGGAGAAAAGTGTCAGATGTGAAGTTAATTGGTGTGAGTGAAGAGGATGCAGAGGACAGGGTTAGATGGGGGCACATGATTCACTGTGGCCACCCCTGAACGGGAACAGCCGAAAGGAAAAGAAAAAGTCGCAGGAAACACAAGGTATTCATTACCAAGGTTAGAGCTAACAATGATTGTTCAACAAAAATGCATCTACAAAACAAGACAACTGTCAGTTTTGGCATTTTATGTTCCGCAGATCATTTAATTTTTTTTTGCAAGGGAGCAATGGAACAAGGAGCAGCCACAGTAAGGTGAAGAGCTGCAGGTGACAGGCTGCACACCTCCAACTCCTCAGCCAAGGAACCAACTTTACAGTGCCTTATTTTTGTTGAAAAACCACTCGCACTGTGTGCGGCATGAACTCAGTTCGTGGTTGCAATTATTAGCAGGTTTGTTAGGTTTGTTTAGCTGCAGTGTAAACAGTTGCTCTCCTGGTGTATTTCTGACAAAGTAGATGGCAAACTGCCCTTGCTGTTTCCACGGTAACCACGGGTGTCGCCAAATCAACCACTGAAATCTTAAGGATTGAAACTTTAATAATAATACCTAAAGATGTTTTTTCCCAAACTTTTACTTTGATTGTTGCTTTTTTAGTCATGACTATTTAATGTTATAGAAAAAGATTTAAGATTTAAAACCATGATTTCAAGGCCTCTAAACTCTTTGTTTATGGTATTCTTTGCTATATACTGTACACCATAATAAACATTCACAAAGGATATTCAGTATGATTCATGATAACAAACGTTGCAGAGCTTGCGCATACATTCACTTGGAAAAAATATACATAGAGTTTAACCTTGTTTTATGACTTAAAATGCAGTACATGATTCCCCAGAGGCCTTAGATCCTTTGAAAGTGTCCACGCACTGCACATTCTCAGTCTATCTAAATCTGGGACACCTTTTCAAGGTCCTCCACAATCAGATCCTGTTCTTTGATATCACTTCTACCAACCAAGCAGCCTCCTTCCTGAAATGAGCGCTTCCCATTCCCCACTAACACTGATCTGACTCCAGAGCCTGTTCTACTGAGGACAGCAGGCTGGACTGGGAGCACAGCGTTCCCCCGGATCCGAGAGGAGAAGGTCTTCTGGCGCTCAATGTTGGCAGTGCACAGCTGGAATTTGAAAGCAGCCTGAAAGCCTCTGCGAAAGTTCTCGTTGAAGAACCCATAGATGATAGGGTTGACGCTGCTGTTGAAGAAGGCCAACCAGTGAGCTAAGGGGTACATGTAGATGTTAATGACACGATACTGGTGCTCTGTCAGGCTGGTGTAGTCGCTCAGCATCATCAGCGTCCACAGAGGAAGCCAGGATAAGATGAATAGCAGAGCCACAACCAGCAGCATCATTATCACCCGACTCTTTTTCTTTGAAATTGTGTTACGAGCCTCCATGCTTGGTTTGTTGTTGCCAATGCCTTCTTCAGACGCAATTCCACTGCCCCTCATCGGAGGAATAGGGGTCTTGGAGAGGGTGAAGCCAATGCGGGCGTACATGATGACGATAAGGCTGAGAGGCGCGAGGTAGATGTTAGCAAAGAGGACAGTGGTGTAGATTTTCCGCATCTCCTGATTGGGCCAATTTTCCCGGCACCAGTAGAAGGGGCGGCTCTCATTGTTGAGGCCTAGGACTATCCGCACGCTCTGCTCCTTTGTGACCTGGAGCATGACCCCAGAGGGACACATGATGGACACAGCCAGGACCCATATGATGACAATAATAAGCTTTGAGGTGGCAATGGTCAGCTTCTGCTTGAAAGGGTAGACAATGCAGCGGAACCTGACACAGAGGGGATTGGAGGCAATGCATAAAGAAAAAGATGTCTCTTAGGATAAAACAAACACCCACACAAGCACATAACAACCAGTAAGATCAATACAACCCTCACCTGTCAACAGCTATTGCCACCAGAGTGAACACAGATGCTGACACAGATATCCCCTGAACCATACCGCTTAGCTTACACACTACACTGCCAAATGGCCATCCTGCAGAAACGAGACAAACTGTTAAAATGTGTGAGTGTAAAAACATAAAGACAAGAAGACTGCATGAATAATGATAATTCTAAAATTACTCCAAACGGCAGTTCAAGCATTGGACTTACTGAATGTTTCCTAATTTCCAAATCAAAACCAATACAGAAGTTAGAGGTATATGAATCATTAATTGATAAGGGAATTGTCTCCTTTTATCACCCAGCTTTGATTTAGGCATATTATTAAAGACAGAATAAGTTGAACTACAAAATAAAAAGTATATTCTGACCTGTTATGATGTTGTCCACCAGCGTGGTTGGCATGCAAAAGATGCCAACCAGCAGGTCACTGATGGCGAGGTTGAGAATAAACAGGTTGGTGACCGTGCGCATGTTCTTGCTGCGCAGCACAATGAAACACACCACCCCGTTGCCCACCATGCACACGAGGAAGATGAGCAGGTAGGAGACGGTGAAGATTGCAGCCACAGACGGCTTGTGGAGGTAAAAATCAACATAGGTGATGTTTTGGTGGGTCAAAGGGGTTTCCTGCAATCTTGAGAAATTGGAAGGGTTTAGGCCTTCCCAGGTATTGTTGAGAACTAGATTCTGGGGCATGGTGATATCTGGGTGCAAGAGAGACAGAGAAATAGAGACAGGCAGAGGTGTAACACATGGATAAGCTTTTATTTGCTTGATACGTTAGTGCACGTGTTCTGGGTTAAACATCCAATATCCTCCGTTAACAAAATCAACAATTATGAAGCTGAACATTATTACACACATCCTCCCACTGCAATCCTGCAGACCAGAAGAAGGAATCAATTGGTAATTACATAACAATAGCAATAACAGTAACAATAGAACCCATCCATAAATCAATAGGGTGGGTTGATTCAGTCAAGTATGTATGCTCTCTCATACTCTCTATAACAATATGCTGACCAAAATGACCAATCTCTTCCGAGATCAGTGGGAAGGTGTAGTTGATAGCTCGCAGATCAAAACTGAGCCCGTGTGACTCAGATCCACTGAGCAACCTTCATGTTTCTCAGTCTTCAAAAAGATAATCTGATTAAAGAAGAATATTTGGTTATAGCTGCACTGCTAGTTATAGTTCCTTGTTCCTACACTCACATGCTGCTGATTATACTGTAGCATTCACCGAACAAGAACTGAATAACGTGATCAAAGTCCAGCATACACCTGGAATTCAAACCCTTTGTGGATGAGACGAGATCAGTTTGTGACTGTCTTTTAATCAGCGGAGCTTTGGAAGAAATGATAGATTTTTTTCTCTCTTGAAACTACACAGCCCTTTGTTGTATTGTTCTCGTAACAATTACATGAATGACTGAGACGATGTTGGAGCTCAATTCCAAAATGCAATAAATACGTCTGGGACCAAAAATCAATTCCTCAAGTGAGCTTCAGTATTCCTATGAGATACAGAGAAATCGGACACTTGTATCACTCTACGTTAAGTTATTGGACTTTCAGATAAGTCATGCCTGGTGGGTATTTTGTTCATATTAGTCTTTAAAGTGCCCAACAGACTGTTCACTTTAACTGGTAAAAAGTATTTTTTCTTGACAGTCTTTCTTTCTTTTTAATCAATGTGCAGCCATGCAGCCTTAATATTTCCAAAGTTTTACTGGCAAAAGTCGACCTTACAGTATATGCATAATTAATTTCCCTGGGTGATGTGATGGAAAGACACAGTTCCTTCCAGAGGTAAATGATAGAGGTTAAAAACTGCAAAGTTTCCCAAATAATTCTACCCTAGGCACTTATTTTCTTACCTTGCCGGAAGCAGTATCTGAGTTGTATTCCTTTCTCCTGTCCTTACAGATGGAATATATCCGTTTGACAGGAATTCCACTCATTCAGAGTAAAACAGGTGCACGCTCTCATCCTTATGTGACACCCTGTGTGTCTGCTCAGTCCGCCTGCCAGGCAGAGACTGCTGTAGTGCTTATAGATGACAGAGAGGAGATGAGATTCACTCGGGAGGGATATGGGCGGTGCATGTGCTGGGAGCAATACATGTCCGGAGGCGTTGTGTGAATTGAATAAAACAATATATATAACTTTCACATTTTGCACTGACTCCTTGCCAGTGAGGTGCAAAAGTTGGGCATGTGAAGAGACTGAGACACGTTTTGGTTTTTTTTGGCTTCAGTCAGTCAAACAGGTGTTGAGGAATGCCATTGCTCATCCTGGATCAACCCTCCAGTTATAAAGCAGTCCTGCTCTCCAGCGTTCATCCCTGCACTGATCACGTCTCGCAAAAGTCGGTTCTCACCTTTTTGGGGCATTTTAGTGACAGCTGCAGAGAGAGAGAGAGAGAGAGAGAGAGAGAGAGAGAGAGAGAGAGAGAGAGAGAGTGAGAGAGAGAGAGGAAAAGTAGTTGAGAGAGAGAGGGGAAAACATGCAGCAAAGGGCCCGGGGTTGGAATGGAACCCTGGCCGCTTCGTTAAGGACTCAGCCTTAATGGTACGCACTCTAACAGGTGAAATACCAGTGCACCTCCCAGTTTTCACCTTTTTCCACTCACCCCTCACACCTGAACAGCTTACGTGAAGAAAAGTGAATCCAACTATAGTGCAGTATTTTAATTTGGGTTTAAGGTGCATGTTAGCTAAAGTATTTACGTCAGAAATAATTTAGGGTGAAGACCTGCAAAAAATACACACAATATTGCAAACAGAATTCATGATTGCTGACTTAGATGGTAAGCATATAGAGATGATGGGCTGAGGGGTGAGAAGCAGAAGTGAGAGTTATTAATGAAGGGTCAATATCTGATCGATGCAGGAGTGTGAGGGGAGTGGAAGAGATTAGGGTGGATTGAGCAGGCTGATAGCAGACCAATGTGGAGCAGTTTGACAAGGAGTTTTAATACTTGATAAGTGGATGGCTGATACTGACTTGAGGAGAAATGAGGGTAATGAGGGTAATGAGGGAAGAAGAAACAAGGCTACTAATGTGGTTGCCAAATAGTTCACTTCTGTCAATGTTAGCTGACTCCGAGAAAGCCCTTCAAGCAGCTGTAACTGCAATTGCTGCAGAATGCTTAATTAACAAGTGCCCTTAGCATATCTCCTGTCAAAACTGTAGGGATTCTCACCTTAGAGAGAAGTAAGAGGGAGGAAACACGCTTTCAGCTAGAGTAGGTATGAAGTTTCGAGGCACTTTAAAAGAGAGTTTTCAGGGTGTACCAAACTTTGAAATGACTGACACATGGTACATGAATTTTTTTGAAAATTGGAATACATAGAAAGCAGCTGGCAAGTGGTGATGGGAAAGACTTGTGTGTGTGTGTGTGTGTGTGTGTGTGTGTGTGTGTGTGTGTGTGTGCATGTGTGACAAGGACGTGGAATATCAAGGATGCAAACGTGATAGGAAGCTTTCATTGAAACATTCTCTTAGTATGCTCAACTTTTCCCACTTCTGCATTTTTTAGCTCATTCTGTTCAATTAATTAGGCTCAAACATTGTTCAATATTACTAATTAGAAAGGTTATTTCACACACACACACACACACACACACACACAAAGAATATAACAAACTAAAAAAGTCAGTAATTTCAATAAATTCCAGCGGATTGTTTTCTAATTAAATTTTTTTATCTCATTAAGAGACAATTGAGCGTTTTTGTTAAATCAGAGTTCATTCTGTTGTGACTGTCAGAACAGGGAGACAGTTACACCTGGGCGGAGTAACACTTGTACTCACAGCTATGATTAAGTAAATGTTATTAATTTAGTCAACCCTTATTTGACCGGGTAAGTCCTATTGAGGTTGGAAACCTCTTCTGCAAAGGAAACCTGCTCATGACGGCAGAGGAAAAAGTTGCAGACAAAACAATTAACTCAGGTAATGTACACAACAATAGTAATTAAGACTGAGAGTCTACAGCTACGCCCTCTGTGAGGCTCTACTTGCACTAAGCTCCTCTGCACCCTACTTCGAGGTGAGTGAAGAGCAAATTTCTTAACCTGTGAAGTCAGCTGTAGGCACCCTGGCGCTTTGAGCTAAATGCTACCATCAGCGTGCTAACAAGCTCACAATGAGAATGCAAACATGCTGACGTCTATAGCAAGTGAGAATGAGAATGTCATCAGTTTTTTTTTGTATTTGGTCACAAACTTAAGTATTGGCCAAATAAAAATTGAAAACTGATGATGGCACTCCTTAGTGGGACATGAGCAAACTTCGAGGCAATCCGTGCAGCAGTTGTTGAGACACTTGGTGGTGCTATAGGAAAACACAGAGGATCACCAGGACTGTTCACCAGGCTATTCACAAGGCTACTGGCCAATCCAAATCTCTAACTCCAGCTCTTTTTTCTCCCGTTGCGGCCTGCCTGCCTCATTCCTCCTGGCTACATTTCTGCCTCGTGTCCTATAATATCTGTCCCCTCAAAAATGCTGACGTCCCTGATGTCGTTTGCAACTCATCACTACATTTCACCTGACGGACCTCTGCAGGCGTTTGAGCAATGCTGGGCCCCTCTGTTTTTATCAGCAACTTGCGCTGAACAAAACATATTTAATGTGTCTTAGTGTTGTTTTGTATAATCATTGAAAGTATGACTTGATTGTGCGATACAGTGTGCCAGAAAATATCCACAAAAAGGAAAGGGCAAGAGAAAAAGAGCCTAAATAAATTCCTAAATTCATATGGAGGATTTGAGGGGATTTTAAAGCATGAGTAATTACCGTTCTCTTCTTCTGGTTTCTGCTAACACTTTGACAGCAGCATTTGAAAAAGGTCTAGCTGAGCCACTGTAATTTAAGGGAAATGAGAAAGGAGTTCATCACCCTGCCGCTGAATACAAAAAACACATGACTATCAGTGTCATCTACAGAGAGAAATGTACAACCTTTTCTACATTTCTGAGGTGAAAGTTATGCTTATAATGTGCTTTTCAAAATGAATTTGCGCACCTTGCAAAGGAATAAAACCTACAAAAATTGTTTTACTTGAATTGTAAAATTCATGGTCTTGTATCGTAGCTTGGAAAACTGTAGCGCAGCACAAACATGTATGCCAGCTAAATTTTGGTTTTCTTGAAGCGGAAAATACATAGTGTCTGTGATACAGTGAACAGGAAAAATGCATTTACCAAATGTATTCATTTGGACAAATGACTACAAACTGCACTGACACTAGCACTGTTGCCTCACAGGAAAGCAGGAAAGTCATTAGTTTGCACCAGGCATCCAGCTGGGATCTTTCTGTGTGGGGTTTACATGTTTACGCAGTATCTATGGGGGTTTCCTCCCACAGTCCAAAAACATGGTATACTGGGAGCTCTATATTGCCCAGAAGTGTTTGTTTGTCTAAATAGCCCTTTTCAGACATTGAATACATAACACTGGTGGCTTCATCGGGCTGTTAAATACATTGGTATCTTTTACGGAAATGTTCCTTATTGCTTTATTCAGACCTGACAAGGCATTTACAGAAAGAGCCAGGTGTGCGAGAGGGACCAGTGTCACTGCTGGTACACAGCGA
Source organism: Coreoperca whiteheadi (assembly GCA_011952105.1). Lineage (NCBI taxonomy): Eukaryota > Metazoa > Chordata > Actinopteri > Centrarchiformes > Sinipercidae > Coreoperca > Coreoperca whiteheadi. The sequence continues at coordinate 21,779,192 of CM022482.1, read as the reverse complement.
TTAAACGAAAAGTTTAATGGTATCAAGGAAGGAGAGGGGTTTTGTTCTCTCACAGGCTGCATGAGTAAAGGATTTGAATCAGTTATGGATTTCTTAGTGACCGTTGTGAGCTTGAGGGTCACTCGCCCCCCCTTTCTTATGGAGCCCATTTTGGCCAGAAAATTGAAAATAAAATAGATGAAGTTGGGCATGATTAAAATAAAAAAATACTCTATACTAAATCAACACTGAATGAATCACTGACCCTACAGCTACAGTCTCCTGTTAATAAAGTCTTGTGTTAAAACCTTACTCAAGTAAAAGCACAGAAAATACTTTAAGTATGAAACACACTCATTTGGCAGAATGGGCCCTATTATTATATTATATTATACTATTGAATTGCTGTCACTGATTAACACATAAGCAGCACTTTGGACAGCTTTATTCACTGTTGAGTCGTTTAATCTATAAGAATGCATCATAACATATAAGATGATTGTAAGTTTTGTTTGAAAAATCTTAATCTGTAAAGTAACCAGTAACTATATCTGTAAATGTGGTGGGCTAAAGAGTTCAGTATTTCCAACAACATACAAGTGCAAAAAATGGAAATACTCATAGTTTAAAAAGAACAAGAATTTCGGGCTTCTTGAGTGTAAAAGCAAATTGGTGGCAGCACGCTTTACTGCTCCGTTTACCTCGTTATTAAGCTGTCTACCAAAAGTCCCACTCCTCGTCCCCTTAGCTCCCCCTGAGGACTAATTGTAACACGTTTTTTCACACAGTATCCTTCGCTTTATTTGGACTGCACATACACACGTTTGGCGATGCTTTGCTTTACTTTTACACATTGTAGGGATAGCATAATTACAGAGCATTCTTGTTGTCAAAAGGTCACACACCATCATCATGATGCCTTCAGACATCACTCCTTTATAACGTCTTTCCACATTATCTTCCTCGCGCGAGAGTTAGAACGCAGAATGAATCATTACTAGACTCACACCACCATAGAATAAGTGGCAGACAGCAACCGAATGAAATCCTAAAAAGCAGATTGTTTTTACTAACTGTGACACTGCTAATAACAAATCCATGGCGTTTTGTGTTGAACCGCCCAGAGGGAAAACACACTTCCCTCGACTGAGAAATGACACAGTGAGCAGAGTCTGTACAGACATTCACAGGACGTTGTTATGTACCTTGGAGGCCGTGTCATGGGAGGGATGTGCAGTGTGTGTTGAGAGCCAGCGGGTGCAGGGTCAGTTTATTTAGAGGGGGCAGGGAAGAAGCTACTAACCAGAACATCTAGTTCTACCGGTGGCATAAGTTTGGCATAAGATTGGTTTTCCAGACTCACAGTTTTCACATCCGCAAATAATTTATTAATAATATCCTTTCGTTTATCCTCACGTTCACTTTATGGGGGGGGTGCCGACCAGACTGTACTACAGTGCTCTGGATAAGACGTGAATGAAAAAGAGTTATACTGACAAGATAGTGACTCAGAGAACATGCATATCGTGTATATGTTGTCAGAAGTCCCCACCAAACGAATCACCTGATCATACCTCGAACAGAACAGGAACTAAACAAGCAGAATAGAACACTTTTTGCGTTTCCAGGGTTGTGAAGAATTGCTGACCCCCTTACCTGGACCAAGATCCTGTAATTAACAGCTTATTAACATTTACAACTGCAAACTCGATTGATTAAAAACCCTTTAGTGACTTGCTCACTTTTTTAACTTCAGACTTAAGGGCTTATTACAAAGTGAGAAACCTATGAGTATTTAATTAATGGATTACCAACATTTATAACTGCATTAATGGCAAATAGAAAGGGTGACAAAGGGAATTTTCACAACCTGGCAACCCAAAAGTTAACTGCCCGATAACACATTAGTAAATAACTTACTAACATTAAAAAAATCTGCTGGTTACAATTTATAAACCTTTAACTTACTAGAGTTGTAAGTGGTACCAAAACCTACCAAAGTACTCATCCTTTCTTCATTTCAAATCAGTGTAGACGTGCAGATGTTGCCTATCATTCTGCACACATATATTGAATTAATTTAACCAAGACTGCCTCTGTGGTTTCCTGCACAGAAAATGTCCTCAACAGTTCATGTTTAGTATCAAAGATGAGTCTTTTTATTGAGAATGCAAATTATAATTGAATCCCAAATACTGAGCTCCAACGTCTTTATTGTGAGGCAGCGCTAAGTTAAGTACGGCCTCAAGATATACCAGATAGAGGCGAATCATCCCTCTGACACAAAATTTAAGTTTCACAAAGGACTATTGGATTGCATCACACTGTACAAGTGTTTGCTTTTCTGTCTCTAAGGTGTTGTCGGACGCCTTAACAACTGACGTCGTGACAACGGTTTTGAGCAGAAATGGAATTAATCAGGTTTTTCTATCTGGGTTCGTGTTTGTCACCTGTGGAGCACTCCTGAATATGCATGTGCCTTTTTTGAAAAAAGAAGAGTCACCACTGCCCCCTTGAGCCTAAATACAATGCAGCTTGGGATTAAACACCATGTGAAGGAGAAACCAATACATACAGTATATTTACATAGTGTATCTGCTGGTTATGTATTTGCTATATTCAGCTATGTAGTGTTTACGTAGTGCAATGTTTAAGCATATATGACTTTGGCAGTTTTCAACAGAATGTGATGTGAAATATGTTGGATTTTCTCCACTTGTGAGAGCAGTCTACGGTTACGTGATGAACAGAATCAGGAGGTTTTAAGGACACTTGGGTCAGTCAGGTAATCCCCTCCGTGAGCTTTGACGCTCACACCATCACTCATATTCAGTCATTCGGCAACGCCTGCAATATCCAATAACATTAACCTGCGCAGATGTCAGGGAAAACACATTGATGTTCTCTCCCACACCAGTGGGGATAATAATTAAATTGTTTCCCCCCTCTTGGCAATGACAAAAACACAGTGACTCATAGTGATGAGCCAATTAGTTTCATATTAGCCGACTCAAGTCCTGTGATCGCGGAAACTATGCAGCCTTCCTTTCTTATCTTTGCTGCGAGACTGAGCACTTACAGCAGGATGTGATGGTGTCTACAGCTTAGCTCCGAGCTTGAATTCAACCCAGTTCATCCCCTATAAAAAAAAACCCACACGTGCGCTTCTCACATATCTGCATCTCTCAAACCAGATATACTGTAGGCTATGTGCTGGCACTTTGTGAGCTCTTAACTGACATGTATGCTTGCAAAAAATGCATATACAGAAGTAAACCGTCAGTATGTAGTGCTGATCATATCTACTGCACATGTCAGACTAAGAAACCCACCCTTTGGGAACTGTATGGTCCAAACTCTTATCATTATTCTAAAAAATTATAATAAAAAAAACACACACACTGTGTATTTAAGAATCATTTGGACTGTTTTATTGCTCTCATTCAAAACACTACTCCTTAAAAAAAAAAAAAAAAAACACACAGACATCTGCTTCCTTCTGAGTAACCTATGGTTGTTGAGTACATAAGATGCTTGTATAAAATTGGTTTCAGAGTTAGAACATCAAACATATTACATTAATGGTGGACTCAGAACCAGAAAGTCAAAACATACAGATCACAGAACAAACTGGAAGACAATGTGGTTTTGGATTTTTGGTTCAAAGCAACTTTAACAGTCTTGTGTTTCACATGTTGACAGCATACTGATGTGATTGTGAAAGCATTAATTAAAGCCCTTATTCGCACTACAAATCAGGAACAGCACTGAATTTCTTCAAGGAATATATGCACATTTCGAATGACTGAGATGTATTACATTCAGATGTGCATTAATATCCTAAATCGACTGAATCAGTTGAAGTTACAGTGTGTTCTTCAATCAGCAATGGACGCATGATCAAGTCATCCGAATAACACAGGAAAATGTAAGACATTGCTCATCAAACTATCACTAAATGGAATTTAGATAATGATCATACCTGCCAACACTCCTGTTTTTCACTCCCGTATTTCAAGGCCATCTCCCGGCGCCCTCCCTTTTCGCTGCCCCCCCCACCACCACCACCCTTGGCGGAAAAAACCTAAATGTTGTCAGGTATGATAACGATGCATTGAAGATAGAGATTTAGGTGAAGCTGTTGCACAAACACTTTTTACCCTGTACACTATAAAGCAGTAGTTCCTCCAGGACTAAGAAGTCACAACATTGCATTGCCTCACAGTGATTGTTTGTTGATTTACATAAAAAAAAAAAAACACACACATTACATCATTTAAAAAAAAAAATTATTTTCTCAAAGATCGAACATTTATCACATTAACAGCTTTTAAATATGATCACATTTTAAAAGGAAAATTCTACTCCAATAGGCTTTTAGGGTTGAGCTCACGGTCAAGTGAGTGAGCACATTAAACTGCATTCATTCAGATGAATGGTCCGTGAAAAAAAATAATAAAAAGGACAGGCCATCACTCCCCCCCAATTTCAGTTAATGAAACACCACAAAAATGATGTTTTATAGAGGTTTCATTATCAGATAATGCCGTTTTAGGTATTATTTTCCCTGTGTCTGTAGACATAGTTAAAATAACAACGTTCAAATGTTTTTGCCTTTGGGTGGAAAAAGCCAAAATGGAATTTTGGTGGAATAAACCCTTTAAAACAATGCAAAAAAAAAAATCGTACAGAATTATTTCATATTGACAAACGAGAAAAGCAAAAATACAATATCTTAAGTGTCACGGAGCAAAAAGGAACTCAAAGTTAAGATTCAGAGATCCTATGAAGTGCCAGTTCAAAACAAATAAATCAAGTGTTTGATCACAAATAATTGCACAACAGAAGTTTTTAATAGCCTATATATAATACCTGGCACCTACAGAAAAATAAGAGGTAGCGCTACATTATAATACATCTATACCTCCCTAAAACAGGGAAAAGACAGCCGAAATAATATCTTCGAATTTGCACAAATGGGGAAGTTAATTGGGGAAGCCAATTCTTTTGCCGAGAGTTTAAATATAATAAATATCGAAAAAGATTAGGGAACAAAAGTAGAGGTTCCAGTCTGTATGGTGTTGAACCATTTACTTCTTACCATACAGAGACAAACGTGGTATTCTTACATTATCTTCTGGATGGGTTTTATGAATACGTAGCCTTCGGGGGGATTCTTGATAAATAACGAACGTGCCCATAAATACAATATTAATGTCCGCTCACGACTGTGCACAGATGACCTTTTGTAGCCCTTTTGTTCACTAAACGTGAAGGAGGATTTCTCATGTGCTCGCCTCCAAATGCAGTACCTCCACTATAGTTTAATCTTAAGATTCCAGTAGTTATGACTAAAACTCTAAAAAGGAACATTAAAAAATAACTCCTTTATAAAAACAGTACTATCAGAGGAGAGGCTGGCTGTGTTTGGTGTTATTTGGAAATAATCGATAAAAAGGTGGGGAACTCCTGATATGCACAGAGTGAAATAAAACCTGGCGTGGAGGCTATGAAGCCATCTGTATTCTACAAACCCACAGTATCCTGGACATGTTTTATGGTAAACCATCTCTACCTGGACGCTTACTATAAATTATTAGTGTACACATCAAAAAGATATTATTATCCCATAAAAACTGCATACAGATGACCTTGAGAAGCCCTTTTGTTTTCTGCTAGAACTCATGCAGATCAAGAAAGCTCAAACGCATCCTGTGTCAGCGCTCATTAAAATTCAGTACCACCAAAGTGTTTCAATTTTAAGACCAATACATCCAGCCACTCTGATTTAAATCCTCACACGAGGAATATTGACAATACCGTTACAAAGAGGTACTATAGTACAAAGGAGGATGGTTATGTTGTGCTGTATCTTTTCACTTCATTCATTCACAGATCTGTTTCAGAGCCCTTCTTCCAAAAGAAACTGTTTTCTTCAGAGTCCCTCTTTATTCGAATGTGTGGCAGACCTTTTGTGTATGAACCTTTGTCAAGACTGAAGGAGGAAGAGATGTAGAGTCATATAAATATACTGTTGAATGAACTCAAAATCATGCAGTATGAATTACTTGCCCATTCCCTCTCATAGAAAATATGTGATGCGAAAGCCAGCTGGTACTCACTCACTCGGCCACAGTGGGGGACACAAAGTAGTGCTCAGCACGGTGAATGCGGGTTAAGGAAAGTCTGGGATGGATCTCCTTGGGGGGGACACACACAAACAAAAACCTTTAAAACATACTTCACAAACACTCTGACATTTCAAATGGACGAGCAGAAAAGACGGCAAGCACAGCAAAGCTGCTTCAAGGGCAAACCTGGCCGGTTAGAGCAGAACAGCCAGAGAAGCATATTTAAAGTGTTACACGTGTTAGTGCACGTAAGGACGCTAGTATGACAGGAGAAAATGTGAGCATGAAGCTTTTAGAAGTTCACTAGTACTCACTATCCAAAGATTTATCACCCAACATGGGCTCCTGCTCCATCATATCCATAGAGATTTTTATACTGGGGATATTTTCATGGTAGGGGTAGTCAGACTGTGGGAGGAGGGAGGGAGAACATTAACACCTGTTGACTTTAGGTATCTATAGGAGGCTGTAGACAATCACATGACAACAATGGATTTTTGTATAGTTTTGCTAAAAATATTTAGTGTGAAGGAATACTTACGAATTCGATTTCGCTATCGATGCTTCCCTTCTTCTTGTTTTTCTTTTTCTTCTCATCCTCTTTCTTCTTTTTGTCCTTCTCCGGGATGACATCATCCAGGTAGCTGAGGTCATGTTGGGAGAACACGTAGTCCATTCCCTTACGGACAGCTACCAATGCCAAGATCTGTGGACAAAGAAAACAGTTTTTGATGAGCTTTCATTCCCAGATCCAGCTCCGGGTGTGTTTGTGTGCAGCTGCATCGGTGATTGCAGCCATTCCTCACCATGACAGGGAAGATGATGGCAGCCACGGTGGACTTGAGGATCCAGAGGAGGGCCAAACACAGGCCCTGGATGAAGGTGAAGAGGTGGATGCGTCTCTGGGGGACGTGCCGCAGGTAGATGAGGTCCGGCTGGTGCTTGGCTGGCATCAGCAGCAGCTGCAGGCGGTCCATGAACTGAAGCATGCAAGCGGACAAACAGGGTCAAGAGAATGGACATGCTGCAGTCAGACGTTTAACAATATTTGCATAATTTTATGCAAGATACTGCAGACATCTATTTAATATGAGCTCATTATCTCTTTAGTTTGTGGCTGTTACTGTACGTGAGTGAGAGGCTTGTGCAGAGAGGTTTAAGGCTGTATTTAACTTCTTAACAGCAGTGCTTGGCAGCAACATGTTAGTAATGCTGTAATGTAGTTACTAATCCCAGTAACGCAGTAGCAGTAGCAGTTTGCTGGGGGGTCAACATCAGTTTTGTCTCTGTGCCTTCAGAGGACCGACTGCTGCAGGACGCATTGGCTTGGCACCGGGGCTGGAAGTGTGGGAAGTCATTTAGCCTCTACCAAAAGAGCCTCTACAAATACACCTCCGGCTCACTCAAAAGTTATCTTATTTACATGTCGTGTCTTACCTGCTGGCCAGCCACCAGTAGCTTTGCTTACGTGTTGTGTCTTAACTGCTATTTACCCACCAGTAGCTTTGCTAGCATTTGATTGCCACATTCGGGTAGGTTTTGTTCACTACTTTTTTCTACACGTGTTGTATCGAAAAATTGGGTCTAGAGTTGTCTAAAGACACCTTTGACAGAGCTTGGCTGAATAAAGTAATGAAGCGAAAGCAAAGCAGCAAGTAATACCATTATTTCTGCAGTCGCGTAATTAGCAGAGTAATGCATTTGTAATTATTTTTGAGGTAGTAAAATGTAAATTTACATTTTTCAAGTAACTTCCCCAGCACTGGCTAGCAGGCACCGAACGAGTCGGACTCACTCACCTGGACACCGTTGAGTGACGCCACACCCATGTAGAGGAACACACCGTAGAGCACAGGCATGGGAATGAACTGAAGGACGCAGAGCACAATGAGAAGTTAATAATGTGATACGTGACGTGGCTGTAGAGATCTCAGTTTAGGCTCAGTAAAACATGACTTTAAGAGATGCTAGAGATGTTGGAGTGCTCTCCATACAGGTGATGAGAATGTGTATTTTTAGCATCCTTGCTTGGCTTAAAAAAAGATAGTCCACAAGCAGCTTTTCGAAGAATGTTCTTTTAGCAGACACATCAGTGTGACCAGTCACTTGGCTGCCATTGGCGCAGGCTTGGTAACTACTGGCTTATTATTAGCAATGGGACTTTAATTAAAGCAGTGGGAAAAATTCAGTCTGGCAAGCTAGTGCAGAAATTTGCTATCAAATATGCGGTTTTAAATGTCTTTTCATCTTTCAGGTATAATCTACTTCTGGGTTAATTATTGCCCAGGTCATGACTTACTGTATACTAATCATTTTGCATCTTTCCCAAAGTCACTATAGTATACTAGAAGACAAGCCAGTCGGGAAAGGAAAATGTAGCCACAGGACCCGAAGCGCAGTATTCAAAATGCCCATGAGAGGGAGTGCCAGCACCTAAAATCTCCTGTCAGTGACTTCACGTTTGTTCGCTTGGCAGCTTAATGTGGGAACAGAAACTCGAGAAGGCACTCAGCTGCAAACTGAGCTTAAGCCCTGATGAACATGCTTATTTCACATCGCATTACTTCAGCTATGGGAGTTCGTAACCGGATGAATACAAGATTTTAAATTATTTTACATTTGAGACGGGTGACAGGAGTTTGTCCTAAAAGAGGCGGACAGTAATCCATATTTCCAAGGAAGAATTAAGGAGTTTGAGCACTACCTTGAGGATAGGGGCCATGAAGACGGAGAGTCCCGTCAGGAGGAATACAAAGATACCGGTGACTCTTTGCTCCCTGGATTGGTGGCAAAAGAGGAAAAACACAAAAATGAAGCAATAACCCTGACAAGCATGAGAGGCAGAGGATAACCTTTTTCATGACCTCCTCCTCGCCCACTAATTTATTTCCTTTTCGCTGATATTTTTCAGTGAAGTCATTCTCTCTGAAGTACAACCGATGTGCAGGTACGCTTTTGTTTCTTTTTCTTGCCTAAGATTGGTTTCTCTCTTTTTTGTGTTCTTCTGTTCCTCTCCTTCCTGATTGCTTAATTCCAGATTTATTACATGGGGTTGCTTATTTCTGGCCTTTCGCCCATTCTCTTATTGTTGGAGAATAAATCTGTCTCTGTGTACATGATTTCTTCATGTACAGAAAAAAAAATAAACCCCAAAAAGGGCTCTGCTGACCATGTATGGTTAATCATGCAGGTGGAAACGAGACCTGGCCACATTTTAATATTGATTGGGATTTATAAACTGAGAACTGTGCAACTTCTGGTATGGATTTTACCCACAGCATTACAGCGCTGTGCTCTTTGCTGTGTTATTCTGCCTTCTAGCCACCTGCTAAGAGGTTTAGTTACACCTGAGAATCCAAATTAAATGTAATTAACTACCTGGAACTGTCCAAAGCTGACAATACTTTTGAGAGAAAGGAGTAGAAACCTTCGCACTGTAAGAAACAATTTAGTTCTTAAATGACGTCAACACTGTTACAGCAACTGCGTTAATTCACCTGACACCCAGGAATTTGGGCTGCTCCCCGGGGGCCGAGGTCTGGGTCTCCATTTTCAGAGAGTCAATGTGGGCGATGGAGATGACAGTGGCAGCCACGTACCACGGCAGGCCCATGAAAGAGCAGAGGATCATCAGGATGGCCACCCAAAACAGATCCAAGTGATACCCTGCCCCTTTCTGAGAGGAGACATGAGGAAAGGGAGCAGATGAGCAGAAGAATTAGTTTGTCTGGAATGAAACCATCAGAGGAGAGATTGTCACAGTGAAGTATACAGATAACGTATGTATCCAGAGGCAGTTTTTAAAAAAGCGGATTTCTCCAGACATCAAAATGATCTTATAGAGCACACAAATGTATACCAATAGCAAGCAGGGCCATAGCTAGAGGACCTCAGTGACCTTAATGAGAAGGCGTTTACCATCTACAATTATATACAAATATAATACAGCATAAAATATTACATGGGACTGTTTAAAGGTCCAAAAGATGAAATAAAATGAAGATTTTACATTTTCCCACCAGAAATTCTCCACCATTTAAAAGGTTTTGAAACAGCATTTAGGCAATCGAGCAGGAAGATACAGTTTGCAGAAAATATATTTTCACAGTGAAATTAATACATTTAAAGGAAAATTTTTTGGGTGGCTAGTCATTTCTTAAATTTCTTAAAGGGGGTGAGGTTGCACTGGGGTACTCTAGACTCTTGACCCTTAATATTTCTCCTGGCTACTGCCCTTTATTTGTATTGTCTGTATAGTTTTATCCTTGAATACATTCATTCATTCGTTGTATCCCGGAATTTCTAAAATGATTAAAACTTTGAGGTGGTGCACCAACCTTGAGTTTGTGCTCTTTCCTGTTGACAATCACAGCAGTGATCTGCTGGTCCATAAATATCAGAATGGTGACCAGCAGAGCGGGGAGTGCTGCCGCCAGGTACACCCACCAAGGGTTCCCTCCAAAAGGAGGAATAAACCAGCTCCTCAGTGGACTCGTGGGCTTGACAAAAATAAGAAGAAAAGCAAGCCTGTTAAAGTCACCTGGACCCCATTACATGGAGACACCTGGCGAGCGTGTCTTATTTCTGCGCGTACACTGTCCAGATCTCTTAAGACATGGATCTCAAATAGAACAGGAAAAAAATACCTAATTTGAAGTGGTTACTCCACACGTTGAGAGCTGAACAGAGTCTGAATATACTGGTGCATCATTACATGACAGAAATCTGTGAATTAAGACTTTGTGGTCACACAAAGCTGGCTCTGTGCTCGCAACTATAAGATCCTCTGTGTTCCCACATCACCTATAATCAAGTTGTTATTTGATACAGGTACCCACTCCTCTACCACATAGTTTCCTTCCTCTATGTTGGGGGGGGGGGGGGGCTTAGAAATCTCTAAGACTTATCGTGCCTTAGTTTCAGGTAATATGTATTGCTTACTGAGCAAACCACAAAGAAAGCCTTATACTAGGATTTCAGCTTTCTGGGATAAACATGGATCATTATCAGAGGAAACTGTACCTGCCTGGCCATTTTCATTTAGTGAAATGGTGACTAGTTTTTTTTGTGCATGTACTTCTTCTGTGTGTGGTGTGTACCTTGAATTCACTTGGCACTATGAGCTTTGGAGTGTTCACGCCGACAAAGGCGTCCACGCCGCAGAAGAGAAGAATGGTCAAGATGATCGCGAAGTCACTGATGAGCTTCCTCACCTAGAAGGGGGAAACATTTACAGCAGTCTTCATCGGTTTTGGTGATTTGACCTTCCCGCGTTGACATTGAGGACGTTAACGACTAAGCTGAGAATTGCCGGTTACCCGTTTGGTGAACACCGCAAACGTCTGTAATGTCACTGTACACGGTTCGCTCAGTGTTCACTGCTTCTGGCATTAAGCGCAGGGCCCCCGAATTGAAAAAAACAAACAAAAAACAGCTGCACATCCATTGATGGGTCCCTATCACTCACTGTGGTGGGGAAGAAGCGGCTTGTCTTGAACGTCTTCAATGCCATGGAGCAGGTGTAAGTCCCAAAGAACAAGATGAAGGACATCAGGGTGATGTCAGGCACGTAGCCACAGGCCTCTCCGACCAGCCGCCCTTCGTACTTCAGACACTGATGCCTGGTCAGGGACGCCCAGGTGGCATTCACTGGCTGGAGAGACAAGGACAAAGAGGTTCCTTTAACCAACGAGCAACAGCATTTGGAGAAAAACAGCTCTGTCAATAACTTAAGCTACAGTTTTCAAATTCTGAATCCATGCTACTAAATGTCACAAAAACAAGGACACTGAATTACATTTATTTACATACCAGATCTGTACTGTTTGTCCAGGCAGAGAAATCAAGGAGTTCTGATGAGTTGCCTAGTAAAGAGAAACAATGAAATCTAATCACCAAAATGAGAATACGTCTATTACTTGTAGCATCGCACTTGCCATTTTGGATCTGTGTCAACATCTCTCTCCCAAACAATCTTGCCAAGTCACTCGCGACGCAGAAACCGATAGGGTTGTTGAAAAAGTAAACAGTGGTATCTACAGGCCGACACATGCTAGTATCATTTGCCACTGTAAACAAAAATAGGTTGAAAGCTTTGTTTAACATACAATAGTAAAATCACTGCCAAACGGAACAAAACCAAATACGACTGTTCAGCTTTCGCTGTCTGGGATCACTACTGATACAGAGATTCTGTTGGCGCCCTGAAACAAACAACAATGAGGAGTTTTTAAGCAAAGGACAGTTCAAGATTACTGACTGGCGGTATCAGACACTGCCAATGTTACTGGATACACCGAAACCACTCCTGTAATCTATCTTTACGTACGCCACTCCAGCAATTTCTCTTTATCTGCTGCAGCACAAGTGAAGACTACATACCACCAGGCACGCAGCGGCAGTCGTAGTGCGTGACGAGGTCGGGATCGTAGTTGGAGTTAATTGGGTTGTGGTGGCCCAGCTTTATCATCTTTTTGAAAGCGTCGTAGATGAAGATGAAGCTGATGAGCGCAGAGAAGCCTTCCTCGGTGAAACGCGTGAAGTACTGCACCAGAAAGCTGGCGTCTGTGGCGACCAGCACCAGACAGAATATGCCCGACCACAGGCCGATCCACAGCCTGAACTCCAGGTAGTCGAACCCGTTGTCTCTGAGGAGCACAGATTTGGCACAGAGGGAGTGGTTAATTGTGTACAACTGTATTTCTACAAATCTGTCTTTTCCAAGCAATTATAATCCATCCAAGAACTCTCTGTATATTCAGTCACTCCTGTCTAACCTGAATTCTGTGACATTTAGGCTTCCTTAAACTGTTTTTACAGCTGTGAAACACTTGCAACCAGAGTTATCAGCAGGCGTTTCTCTGCATGGGAAATATGCACCTGTGGTATACGTATCCAACAGCTGTAGACAGTTTCGCAGCTTCCACTGACTCAGTAACGTTTGACTTGAGGCACGGAAACATTTGGAGGACACAGACGCCACAACATTCTTCACACACAGTGTAAAATTAAATGAGAGTGAATTATTAATAATGGAACATAATCAACGTGGCGTTTGGTAATGCTAGAAGACTGTCTCTGGGTCAGGAAGGAAGTACAATGGGAGGAGGAGGGAGAATTCACCATTTAACAACCTTTACTATTTATCGGGTATTGTTAAATTACTTGTTAAATGTGCACAATAACTGCTTCCCACAGGTGAAATAGGTGGACTGTATACGTATTCATAGATAAACAAGTTAGCGGACACTCTTTTCAAACTGACACAGAATACATTTTCCTTCCACCCCGCCCTCATAGATAGTGGTTTTACAGGAGTCGACGTATGTTGTTGAACGCCCTTGATTACACTTTCTCCAACATCTGGTTCAAAAACAAGGATGTGTGAGCTGCTGGTCTCGTCCCTGAGTCAATCAGGACGGGAAGTTGACGGCAATAAACACACGGGAAAATGTATATTCAGCTGGCAACTGTGCCTGCCAAGAGATTTGCGGTAAGCACAAAAGGTTCCATTGAGATACTGTTAAAATAAACAAACCTTAATGCAAATTCACCTGCCTACTGTAAATGTGAGTTATTCCTTATGCATTCATTTTTATTTTATTCATAGGGGCACACAGATAGCATCTCTGTAAACACATAAACATCATCCGTCCTTTGGGGATAGACAACAATCTATAAATATCTCCCAGACTGCTGCTTTTTTTTTTTTAACTCTATTCTCTCCTCGCTAATACTACCGAATGTGTTCGATCAGTAACTACTCACTTGCTGAAGTTGAAGAGGAGTCTTTCGAAGACGAGCACGGGGCCTGTGCTGCTGAGAATAGTCAGGGGCTGACCAGCCATCAGACAGAACACTGCTCCGGTCAGTGCCGTGCCCAGGAAACTTTCCAACACACCCTGCAACACAGCACACGGGGGGAAAAAAACCCACACGGACTTTACACACAGCTCATGGACCAACTTAGGCCTAGAAAATATACAGAAGAGACGAGACAGCACATTCATACATTGAGCATGATTCCATATTAACAATCTTGGACAGAAATTGTTCAACGGACACATTCTTTCATCAATGTCAAGCACATTTTTCTATTTTTTTTCTGCAGTGCCACAATTTTGCTTACTCAGCTGGAAGCTTTGTTTTCCCTACACACATCCCACAGCTGCAAGGCTGGCCCATCAGGACCCGCCTGTTGGATTTCCAGTCATGCCCATTGTTCAGACTTATTTTACAAGCCTAATGCTACACCGATACAGTAAATAGATGAGTAATTGACAACAAGGCTGTACATCTGAGACTTGTCCTAAAAAAGGACTGCTGAGGGCAGGGATTCCCTTTGCTGTGGTCAGAGTGGAAAAGGGGAGTGTTAGAGGATTGAGGAACTCTGGTGGTGGTGGTGGGGGGCTGGAAATGCAGCCATGACGAGGCTACATTGGCTGAGTAATCTGGATCTGTGGTTATTTACAGCCTGGGCAAATCCCTGAGGCCGGTGCTCGGCAGGTCTGCTAGGATGCAGCTCTTTGCCAGGAGGGCGGCCAAAGCCAATTACCTTAGTGAGTGGACAACCCTATACACTAAGGACACTTAGGAAAACCAGCCTGTCCATGAAGCTGCTCGTGTCCTTATACTGCTGATCTATAGAGAGTGTACTGACATACTGTATAACAGTATCATATGCCAACTGTCCAGCAGCAGACAGAGGAGCTCTCCAGAGAGTCATAAACACAGCCCAGCAAATAACCGGACCTCCCCTGCCCTCACTGGAAGACATCTTCAGATCACGCAGCCTCCGCAGAGCCAGCAGTGTTCAGCTGTTCTCTGTGCTGCCATCTGGGAGGCGCTGCATGGACTTAAGCTTTTACCCCAGAGCAAATCACTGAACTGAACTCCACGAAACAATGCCCCCCAACCCCCCCCCCCCCCCCCCCCTCAACCCACCTCCTTTTCCCACCATCCACTGTAGCAAGTGG